>CM076578.1:306718275-307223849 GCA_034641835.2 Pinus albicaulis | reverse complement strand
GAAGAATAAATAGGTTTGAGCCACTGAACACCGTGGAGTTGATGCCCTCTCCTATGATAGTTTCATGTTTCCATAATGCGAGGTGTTTTAACTTTTGTGAAAGAGTACAATAGGTACAAAGTCATCCTAAGCTGATCAGGCTATTTATTCTTAACCTTCATGATAATCAAGTAAATTTAGCAGGGGTAAACTTTGAGCTATCTTCAAATACCATTTCTATTTCCACCGGGATACCTAGTGTGGGAGAAAGGTGGTTCAAGCAGGCTAATTTGGACCTGAGGCACTATGAACCTTTCCTAAAACATAGATACAAATATTATTGCAAATCCATTTTTCCCTTTTCACATTTGCTGAAGAGATATGCGCCCTTGATGAGAATCATCATGAAATATTTTACATGTGAGGGAATATTTTCTAGGATTTATTCATACCACATAAGATTTCTCATGCACTTCACTAGGGTAAAGATGCTACATTTTCCCTATTATCTCTATAGGCGTATTGATAAGATGTCTTATATTGTGCAAAAGAGACACGCTTCACAACAAATGCAAAGCCTCTTTCACCATTCTCTCATTAAAATGGTTGTAATGCATCAATTAGAGCAAAAGGGTATTCCATGGGAGGTTTTCATTGCCCATGAGGTATTCAGAAACCCGCACCCCCATCCTCAGCAAAATGTGCCCTCATCATCTCATCCTCCTATCCTAACTCCTCCATTATCTCCTGATGAGAATGTTTCACCATCCACCCATGCACCTTCACCTCAGGACAACCTTCTTTCCTCACCTTCTCCCAATGCATTATGCAATGAACAAAGTGGGAATGAACAATCAAGTTACCATGAAGGAAAAGGAAATGATAAATCAAGAAATGATGAAGAAGAGGACAATAAAGAGGAAGAAACTGAAAAGGAAAAGGGCAGTGATGTGAGCATGGAAGAAAAAAATGATGAAGGGCGTGCAAAAAGCATGGAAACAGAAGAAAATGAGGATGTTAGCAATGGTGAGGAAAGAAGCAGTGAGGAGGAATACAACAAAGAGCATGACAGTGAAAATAAGAGCCATAATGATAGTGAAAATAGTGAGGCTCATAGTGATGATAGGGGAAATGATGATGTTGAATATGAAGAGGAAGAAGGCAGTATAAAAGAAAATGAGGAAAGTGAAAAAGAGACAAACGGTGATGCTAATGAAAACAGTGACACCAAGAACCAAAATGTTAGTGAAGTTGATGATAGCAGTGAATAAAATGAAGAGGCTTATAATAGCAGTGAAGATCACAACAAAGAGGCAACCAATAGTAAGAAGGGAGGCAGTGACAATAATGACAACAGTCATAATGGCCAAGAAGGAAGTGAAAACAGTGAGCCTCATAGTGGTAATGACGATAGTGCAGAGAGCAGTGCCAAAGATAGTGAGGCTCCTAGCAGTAATGAGGAGAAAAATGAAGAAGCAGAAGACAGTGCAGAAACCATTGATGACACCTCTAACAGTGAGAACACAAATGAAGAAAGAGGTCAAGAAGACATGGAGGTACGTGTCAATGAAGATGAGGTAAATGATGAAGAAAGTAGCCAAGGTAATGATGATGATAAGGTTGGAAATAGCTCACAGAAACAAGAAGACAGTAACACTGATATCGATGAAGGAGAAATGGATGGTGATACAAATGAAGAAGTGAGCCAAACAAAGATAGAAACAAGACATATGGCACTGAGGTAAACAACATTGCACCTTTTCCTTTGACATACCAAATAGGAGAAAGGCATGTGTTTGCTGCCTCCAAAATGCAAGAGGCCATGCCTTCCACATAAACAAAGAAGCTTGACAAAGGCAAGGAAAAGGTCACTGTTGGAGATAAGAAAGGTAAGCATGGAAGTAAACAAAAATTTGAATTTATTGACCTTGACAGTGAAAATGAAGATGAGTAGAGGATTACAAGCATCTTGCTACAAAGCAAGGATGCCGAGATCAGAGACCTGCAAAGGAAGCTTGGAATGGAAAAGTATATAATTTATTATTATAAGGATGAAAAAAAGTAGTTGAAGAAGACACAAAGGGACCTTGGCCTACAAAAAAAGATGGCCAAGCAATATGCATTTAGAAATCAAATTGCAAGGGCCAATCTCAAAGGATTCCTTGTCGAAATTCAAGCACTCAAAGAGGAAAAGGTCCAAGAAAACCTTGAAATCTTAGTTAATTCTTCCCTACAAGAATCCAAAACCCCATGAAGAAGGTAATTGCAAATTTTGGGAACTTTTTGAAACTTTTTGGTTTTTGCTGATTTGGAGGGCCAAGGGTGCAACGGCCTTGGCACTGCTCTTTTTCTCAGGGCATCCTCAGGAGGTAAATTTTACATTTTTGGAATCCTTGGATTAATTACAACATTCTCACAAATTTTAGGTCATTTGGAGTTGATTTGGCCTTCCAAAAGGGTAAAAAACACCCAAAATTTCACCTTTTTGCCTAGTTTTCAGGGCTAGCACTGTGCCTTTATCAGCCTTGTGAGATTTATTTTTGAAAAATTTCATGGAACCCAACCAGAAAATCAAGGGAATTTCTAGAAAGCATATTGAAGGGGATTTCCAATGAGGCATCACGAAGTCCTTTCCGACGTCGGGAAGGCCTTCAAACTTGGTTTCAACGTGACCCAGTTTTCCTGTGCAGGTGCTGCGCCCTTGGTCAAGAAATTGCACCCTTAAATCTCAGTGCTGCGCCCTGTCAAACAAAAGTCAACAAAGTACGCTAGGAAATATTTTGGAAGTTTTTGGGAGCCTAAATGTCAATTTTTTTTGCCAAAAATGGTCAAGAAGATATTTTGCATTAGATATTTTGTGCCTTGGGCCTTGCATGGTCTCAAAGGACAAAAGTGACATTTATGATTAATTAATAGGCTTCTAAAGACCTATTCAGGGTTTAGTCCTGCTTGATTGTTAAATACAACATCTAGGTTTCATTATACATGTTGGTTAGACAATTATTGAGAGTAATACATAGACTTGGAGATTGACGACAAATTGGCTCTGATTTTTGTGAATGGATTGGATTGTTTGACGTTGGAGAAGGCTTGCTTGCAGGATCCCAGAGCATTGTTAAATGGTGATGTGTTCCTATTTATTTCATGTTTTCTTGTATTATCATTTTTTTCATCTTTCTATTGCAGTAGGACATAAATTTTAGGCTAAGAAATGTTGTTTAAGGGCACCTTAGTTCTGTTTGTCCTTCACTGCTTCTATGTTTTCTTCTGCTAGGTCAGTTTAGAGAATTCTTAGTTGCTTTCTAGACCCACTTATGCTTGTTTATCTTAGAAATTATTCAATGAAGAAAATGTCAAAGTGATTTATGGTTAGCCCTGCTCTTTTCTATTACTTAAACATTGTTTTTAAGGTCTTTACTTTGAAGTGTTGCTGATTGAGTTTAGCTAATGAGGTTTATGATTTTCCATGCCCTATAGCTCATATTAAAAAGTTTCTTTGGAGGTATTAACAGCTTAATTGATGAAGTTAGGAGTTCCCTCTTCTTTGATCTCTGCTATATGTTATCTTAAATGTTTTCTTAACTTGAAAGTGAAATCATTAGAAGATTTACAAGTTGTTTTCCTTCTATAGTTTACTGGATCATTGTCTTACTACTTACATGCTATGGTTTGATCAAAAGAGTTATCGGTATGCCATGTATTTGATTATTTCTTGATGCTTAGTAAACATAAAGGCCATTCTTGTTGATGTATTTGTTGAAGGATTCTTAACTGCCCTTTTGCACCTACTATGTTCACAATTTGTTGTTCACCTTCATTCACATAAGCCTTTAGATCTATTTGAATTTGTTAGATTTGCCCTGTGATACACCCTTGTCCTACTATTAAAAATTTTCAAGACCTTGGTAGACTCCATAGCCCAATGGTCTGAACCTCTCTCACTCTACTTATTTTGCTTGATAAACCACCTCCCAACCAACCAAACAAACAAAAAAACCCTAAACCTAATAACTAGCCTAAAATCAAAACCCTTAAAACAATCAAGATCACATACTTTACATGTTTATAGAGAGAGGCCTCTCTGAGTCTAGGAAGGCTAGGTCCTAGGACTCCAAAGACTGGTTTGATATTGCCCTTTTTCATTTGGTCATTTCCAATCTGCAAAATTACGAGGACCTAACAAACGTGGCGAGGCAATACACCTAATTTATCTCTCGACAAGGGTCTCTCTCTTTGATTTATCTCCCACCAGCTATATCAGACTGTTTCAGCTATTCTAAAAAATGTTTAGCTATCTAGACCATTCAACTAGCTACATCTATGTGAGAGAGATGTATTTTTAGAAGGAGAGGAGGAGGTTGGGATCCATCAAATGGTGGAAGGTAGGCCTTATACTTTGGGATGTTGGCCCAAAAGTAGGGAGCAAGAAACCAAAGGAGGGTGCTCGACGTTATTCAGTCGAACCACCCATGCCAACTTGCTCACGAAGTGGTTGGAAATGGAAAATTCACTTCTATATTTAAAAAAAATTCCAAAACATCTCAGCACGGGAAGTCCTCTGAGACAAAGCTCCAATGGGCGTGGGGCCCAGTGCTAATTTCCCTTATCAGCGCAAGGCCATAACTGCCTACCAACACCAACCCAAAATCATGTGTTTTTGATGGTTTGTTCCAGGAATATTCAATAGAGGAAATTTTCTTCTCATGGCAAGGGATGCAATGACACTTTTTACAAGGCATGACACTACATATAAGTCACAGAAATAGTCCTCCAATGTGCGGGATGGGTATTGTAGGGATGGTGACAAAATGTTGTGTAACAGATTCCCCCTAAAGCATGAGGTCCAAGAGAGAGGGAGGAGTGAAATGTTTTACGAGAACACATTCGAACCAAACACCACTGTTGAAATACCTGAAAGGAAAAATATAAGTGATATATTTGATACATGAACATGTGGCATGGGCGCAACCATCCATAACAGAGTACATATAAACTGAGATCCGAGGTATGGACGCAGCCATCCAACAGGTAGGATCAACAAATAGACTCAGGTATGGTCATAGCCATCCAATCGAAAGAGTCATGCATATAGTCATGATAAACCACAATATCCCGCAGCTTGTATCTTATCAGAAAAAACCTAGGGTCTTGTGCTCCGTCTCGACTCGAAAAAGTACAAATTCAAGCATGCGAATGTGTGAGCTAAAGTCGCACATGCAAAAAAGTCACCTGATTACCAGCCAATGATGAAAGATGTTAATAGGCACGAGAGAAACCACCACTAATGATAATGTCTCTTAAGGTACAACTAGTATAATCCACGGAATGTGAACAGTTATTTGGCATCAAACACCTTCAGAATCACTCGATCGAAGGCCAATGATGTGGACCTGTCGTCAAATGCGAAGAACTTGCCATTGAGGCATGAAAGCTCCAAGGTACCAGAAGGGAGTCTCTAGATCAACTTCCTAGATAATGAGCTGAAGTCGAAAGGAAGTGACTTGGTCGAAGGAGGGCCATAATGTTTCCCACATTATCAACACGAGACAAAGGAACATGATGATAGCAAATCAAAACTAAAAAGAGAATCAGAGGGAGGTTTAAAACTGCAAATGGAAACTTATCTTGAACATATCAGTGACACGATTCCGGAATTGGTAGTATTTGACATCAAGGGATTTGAGGTCATGATGACATGGCAAAGAGCAGATGAGAGGTCAAAATAGATTACCCAAACCCATGGAGACAAAAAAATGACGAAATGATATGTCCCAAACCCAACACGAATGTAGATGAGTGTCATGTTCAAGAATGACATACTGCCGACACAACTGAGAACTGGTTCCATTTTCCCCCAACATTGCTGGCGAGTACCTGAATTATTTTTGGAAAACAAGCTTGAAGGGGATATCATATTCTTGTCATGTAAGTTTGTCCTTTGGAAAAATCCATCCTAGTACATTTTACGAGCTCTAGGAAGGAGGAACTCGATGATGACATGGTGATAGTTCCTGATGTCATTTAGGTTTTAACGAGTCTGAAAAAGGAAGAACTCAACATATTTTCATGTTTATAGAGTTTGAAAAGAGGCAAAAAGGAAAACTACAACAATCTTTTTTCGTAGGTAGTCTCACAGATCTGAAAAGATAGAAATCTTTGTCTGAGAGAACCTCTTAGTCACAATAGGCTAAGGTATTCCTTTTTCGTAAATAATCTATCCCAGCCTGAAAAGGGGGTAAACGTAGACAAGGTAGATATCGTTTCACAACCATTTAACGAGTTCAAAACTACAAGAGTCTCGACAATCTTTTCAATTTTAGAGAGTCAAAAAAGAGCTGAAAGATGACTCCAACAGTGACTTTTTCGTGTTTTTACCGAGTCCGAAAAAGTATAAAATACAACTCGTTACTTCATCTTCGTCACGTTGAAGACTCGTCGTTGGACAAGAGACACATGTAAAACCCATTTCTTGAAATAACATAACGAAATAACAAAAAAATATGCTTTAAAACCTAATTAGGGTTCTGAAAAGTTATAAAATGCCAAATATGGTAAAAAATAAATTAATTTTCACTTTTACCTCTTGTGAGAAATTTGTTACCCGTTTTCACTGCGATTTTGCAGTGTTGACAATGGGAAATCCGGAAGACCAATCTCAAATCCCTCTATTCCAGGTAAGAACTCATATCTTTCCCTGTATTTTGATATTACTTTTATTACCTGCAATCCCATTTCTGTATATCTATGGGAGTATTTTGCAAAATTTAGTGCACGGTGGTCAACGCGAGTATCAGGCACGGACTCATGCCAACTGGCCTAAAAATTGAATGGGGGCGCACCAATTGGTTCGGCTGTTTCTAAAACAATCACACCAACTGTGACAGTCATTTTTAGCATGTAAAATTAAAGAAGAAGGCCCAATTTAACCATTCAAAAGCTTTGGATTTGGCTAATGACAACCATATGGATGTTTTTGCAGGCGTGAAAAGAAAAAATGGTGATTGAATGGAAAGAACGAGAACACGATGAAGAAGATGAGGAAGCCATGGGCAATAGGAGATGCATGGAAGCTCTTAGAGATTGCGGGCTCAAGAAATTTTGTATGGCACCATGTCTCAGAGCTCAACCAGAGCTGTTGTAGTACTTGATCAGTGTTTGGGACGTTGATAAGGAAAAATTCATTATTCACGACTAGGAACTTGAGATTGAAGTCTCAGATGTTTATTTCATTACCGAATTGTCGCGAAGGGGGGAAATACCAATCCTAATCGACACCCAAACCTTAATGGAGAACATGAGTATGGTTATTGATAGGGTGTGCCCAGGGGCAAGGAAAGGATCAAGAAGCGGAAAAGTGGATATCCAAACTATTCTGGATTTGGCATTAATGGTAGTGCTGCACACCATCACATGAGATGATGGATCGCAGGCTCCGCATGAGGCCAAAAAAACACAGCTACTTCACATTGTAGATTGCATGGAACCAAACCTCTACAACTGGGTAGAGGCAGTAACAATCAACATGAAGTGTCAACTGAAAAAATGCAAGAAAACCAAGCTGAAGCAGTTCAGATACGGGTCCATATTGGTATCATTCATCTTGGAACAATTACCAATCTTCCAGCGTCATGAGGTAATTGTTCTGAAACCACCAGCCCAGGAGCCATGGATGGTCCGTTGGGGAAATTTGATGCCAAGGTCTTGGGGTAGTCAACAGATGTCTTGGAGACCAAATTTCTTTGAGTGGCTCCGTTGACAGCTGATTGTCGTGGAGGATTGGTCCTACTCTGGCACAGATTTCACCGGTGATGAAGATCTCCCACTCCCAGAAGGAAAGGATTGGGATGAAGTAATAGGTAAGACTTATTTTTTATTTTGATGATTATTATGATTTTTTTTGTTATGCAAGTTCTGAAATTAATCCAGGTATGTCCCCGATAGTGCAGCATATTCCTCGTGAATTTGATGTGGCCCCTCATGGTGACGGAGGCGAGGAGGAGAAAATCATGTGAAACTTGGAGGCAATCTCCCGTGGGATCCTAGACTATGTGTGATTCGATGATGTTCCTTGTGCATACCAGAGACACACTGCAGGGGTGTCAAACTGTGTTCACCGCTTGCTGAGGCAGCTTGTACGGGCACTGATGTGTTATCATGAGTGTCACGCCGAGTAGACACCTAGGTTTTATTTCCGCATATTTTTGGAGAGACACGATGTCTCAGGATGTAACCGAAACACACATATTTTTTAAACTTATGATGCACATGGATGCAAGCACTTGACACATATATATATATATATATATATATATATATATATATATATATATATATATATATATATATATATATATATATATATATATATATATATATACATTCTAATATTTCAACCGAAATATAATAAAACTCATAAAATTAAAGCAACAACAAATATTTAACACATGAAACCATGAGACCAATATGGAGCCATTTTTTGATCATATATGTAGTAAATAAGTACAAAAAAATGAGGGACAAATCATAGAATGTGATCACACAAGCCTCCAATACATAAACACTCTCAAAAGTGAGATGTTGTTGCTATACAAAATGCCAGAGATGCTGCTATAGCGTAGTCTAATATGAAATAACTAATGCTAGGTCTATATAATGATACAATGGGACTGATTTAAGCCTTAAAAGATAATCTGTATGAAGAATAAGGATATACAACACTTTTCCAAGAATACCCAGAAGGGGTTTCCGGAAATACACTCAAATACAAATGGTGATCTACAACCCTAGGACTCAAGGGTCACTACAACTGAAGTCCATGAAATAGAAGGCTGAAATAATATGAATATGATGTAGATATCCTCCAAAGGTATCCTTCAATGAAAGGCTGAACCCTTCACCTAGAAGAAAACACTCCAAAAGAGCCAATAGATCCTCCTCTGAAACTGCTCTCCAAAATAACGCAATTCCAGACTGAAACTGTGCTGTCATTGGATGTAATAACTTGGCCTGATGCCAAATGTCTGAAATATGCTCAAGGACCTTCCTTGGTGATCTCCCAATGGAAGGAATCCTTCATCCACTGCAAAAATAGCTCACAAACAACCCAATTCAATCCTCCAATGCTATCCCCTGCAAAACAACACAAATCTAAACAGATATTGCGTTGTGCTTGAAGAATGTAGTTGTGCTAAAAAACACTACAATCTTAGCTAAATAGCTAAAGAGAGAAAATAGTCATATAGACCATAAAAAAAAATAATATCCAAAAACTCCTTTCGAAGGCTACCTTACCCTTCCTTATAAAATTGATGAGCTTCCTCACCTTGGGCCCCATCCATTAGTGCCACTACCTCCATGCAAGGTGTCTCCAACCAAAACTGCGTTGTCCCTCATTAAATGTCCACTCCTCCATAACAACGTTGTTGATTTGGTCAAAGTTGACCTATTCAACATGCTCCATCCCCTATTCACACTCAAAGGTGATTTATTTAGCTGATTAGATGGTATCCTTTCGCAATTGAAGTGATTTTATTGTTGCTAAGGAGATTTATGGGCCTCTTTACCCACTTATTCACCTACCTAGTGACAAAACAATATATAATATTCCATTTAGCTGAAAGCTAAATTTTTGGAATATTACAGTCCTCCCCTCCAAAATGTTGCTTGTCCTCAAGCAAATGTAAGGTTTAAGAAAAATTATCCCCTCCTCCTCTTGTGGCCTCCTCATCAAATAGTCTCCACCACTGCTTCAAATATTCCACAACAATTTTGTCTCCCAATGGTTCCTCCCAAATGTGCAATTTGGCCTTTGGTGAATAAACCAAATGTCTCTCATCATGAGAAAATGGAAGGTCTATATGGAAACATTCTTGCTATCCAATGGCCTCTGCAAGGTAGGAGTGATGAAAAGCATAGGGGATCTCATTCCCAATGTGAGACTCCCATCTCCATGCTATCATCCAAATGAAATGAATCACCTTCCAGCATGGTAATTCATAGGAAAGTTCCTCCCAAATGTTCATGAGAGGCATCTCCCAAGTGCTCCAAAAAATCACATGACTCACCTCATAAAGAAACAAGTGATCTACTGTAGTGGCCATATAATCTCCCATACTCCCCTTGAAGCATGAAGCATAAAAGGTGTGGGAAACTTCATTCCCAATGGATACATCCAACCAATGTGCCTTCCCTCCATTCATGTTCCCAACAAAGGTAAGAACATCATCAACATATGGAATCACAATCAAAGTCATGCTAGTTGGCATGTGTAGTACTGTGGAAGGGAAATGGTCCCTCAAGTGAAACCAGTGTAGTTTTTCTCGTAACTGCCATAGAATATGATATAACAAGTGTTTCCCCCACCACTTTTCTGCTTCCCCATTATTCTCGCATGCTTGGAGAAGGTCTATGATGTTTGGTGTCAATGAAGTGCACAATGAAGAATACATCATCTCCCCAAAATATTCTAGGGAGTGGCCAACATCATCACTGCTTATGGCCCCAAGTAGCCCATGAATCCAATAAGAAAGAGTGCCCCCTCTTGGATAAATTCCCTTCACATGAGTGGTAAGAAAATGCAATTATATAGTAAGTATATCATGATGCTCAGAAATACAATCCTTACCATACACTTGGTTCAAGCTAGTGAGGTAGCTCATGGATGATCTACCTCTCACACCCAATGAGTAAGGAAGTGGTGATGATAACTCTTCCCAAGATATATGTCTCTCCTCAACCTCCAAACAATCTATGCACTTCCTCATATGATAGTGCATCTCCTCTTTGAATTCTTCCCACATGAATCCCTCCAAGATAGTATGGTATGCTCTAATTAAACCAGTGGGATTGGAGAGAAATATCTCATCAATGTATTAGTTCATCCTTGAGCTTTGAGGCTCTAGTCAAGAAGATTCTACCCTGATAAAATATGACCCCATCTCTCACTGTATATCTCCTATCTGAAAACTGGTCATCAATTATCCTTCATGTAAGGAGATCCTTGGAGTATTCCACCAATAGCTGGAATCTCCAATATGGATCTAAACTCCCTAATGACAATGTTGTTGATTTATATCATGTAGCCCCTATCATGTGGCTGCCCTCTTTTTTGACATAACCTATGCCAAATTCAAGCACTGGTATTCTACTAACAAGTTCATGTTGCCCCTCCTGTAGCTGCTCATGCTCAAGTGAAGGTTGTAGATTTTGGAGGCTAGTCTTCCATAGGAGGCTAGTCTTCCATAGGAAGCTATCACCTATCCAAAATCTCCTAAGTTTGGAAAATGCATGCATGAGTGACCACCATCCTTTACCAAATGGGAAAGATTCCTTCCTATGTGGAAGTATCCTCCAGTTTTTCAATGCCATGGAGTGGTCTCCTTGCACCATGATGGTGCCATCATCCATCTTAGAAACATCTTCTCCCAGCGCAGAATAGTTGATGAGAGCAAGTAATGATGATATTGGGAGAATGTATCCCTCATCCTTGAGCCTACCCATGAATATCTAGGTTGTGCCAAATCCTCCCAAGGTTCTCACCCCTCCTAGATCAATGAATGGTGCAACCTGTTGTGAGATGTCTCTCATCTCCTGATCTGGTGGCCTCCCAGGTGGAGTGCCTCCATGTAATGAGACATCAAAGTTTGAAGTAGATTGTATAGGTGAGTGGACTGATTTATCCCTCCCTTCACTGTGTAAACCAATCTCATTCTTCTGTATATAAACCTCCTGAAATAAACAAGGGTGTATGTTGCCCATCCTTTGATGCTGATCCACCTTTTCTCCTCCTCCTTTTATCAAGGTCTTACTTCTCATCACTACTGTCACATGCTACTCCTTGGGAACTTTTTTCAAAGATGCAGAAGCTCCTCTAATTGAAGAAATAGCTTCATGCTCATCTCCATGTGGTGACGATTCTCCTCTTGAAGTGACAACATTGTTACTTCCTCTTTGTTATTCCTCATTATCAACATTTGAGAATACCTCATCAACAATGAGAGACCCTGGATCTTGGTCTTCTCTTGAAGGAGGAATATCCATGTATTCCTTTTGAGAAGAAAGCTCTTCTTGCAATGGGGATATTGCCTTTGGCAAGGTATCGTACAAGTTTCTATCCCCCTTAATAGAAATTTGGAGTGGAGTTGGTATAATGGATCTTTCCAACTTATGTGAAGGTTTTGAATGTTTAGGTTTGGCTAGCTCAATCAAAGATGTTTCAAATTGTTTTTCATCAAATAGCTTCACTAATCTCTTAGTGAATCCTGCATAAGTAGCTATATTTGTATGATTAAATGAATAAGATTCATAAAACCACCAAGTATAATCCTTACCTTCAAGATGCAGCACTGCTATATCAAGGGCTTCCTTTTCTGAAACTTGATGTAGCTGCAAGTATGAGTCTAGCTGCTCTATCCAATCCTTGGCTGTGCATTTAGATGACCCATCAAAATTTGGCAGAAATAATCTACCTCTTTTTCTTTTGTTGTGATTGTTGGGCCTTCTATTCTCCTTGAGTTGGAAAAACCATTGGAAGTTCAAGTGCTCCTTGAATCTCCAAGATTGAGATTCATACTCCTCAATATAGTCACTCAAAGTCTCCTCCTTTGGTGCATATTCTTCCTCCATCTCTCTTGCTGTGAATATGGGCATAAAACTACACTGTGGATCAGATTGTGCGGCTGAATTCTCACACCCACCATGTAAAAATCTATGGTTTTATTCATATTCAAACCCCCTTGGAGATTTCCTACACCTCTCCCTTCTCATCTTATCGATATATTCGTTGATTCTCTACATAGTTTGAAAAAGAAGCTTTGAGAGCTCCTCTTCCTCCATTCCTCCAAATACTAGAGTCTTGTCTTTGTCTCTTCTGTACATCTTCTCTTCTTGTGAGAAGCTTCTCCTTATGGTGACATATTGGCTAAATGCACAAGCTGAGCCAAGATTATGCTCTGATTCCACTGTAATATTCCAAAATGGAAATAGCGGCAATACAACTCATAAAATGAAAGTAGAAGCAAATATTTAACACATGAAAACATGAGACCAATATGGAGCCATTTTATTGATCATATATTCAGTAAATAAGTAAAAAAAAATGAGGCAAAAATCATAGAATGTGATCACACAAGCCTCCAATACATAAACACTCTTAAAAGTGAGATGTTGCTACTATACAAAATGCCGGAGATGCTGCTACAATGCAGTCTAATATGAAATAATTGCTGCTAGGTATATATAATGATACAATGGGACTGATGTAAGACTCAAAAGATAATCTATATGAAAAATAAGGCTATACAACACTTTTCCAAGAATAACCAGAAGGGGTTTCCGAAAATACACTCAAATACAAATGGTGACCTACAACCCTAGGACTGAAGAGTCACAAAAATTGAAGTCCATGAAATAGAAGGCTGAAATAATATGGATCTGATGTAGATCTCCTCCAAAGGTATCCTTCAATGAAAGGTTGAACCCTTCACCTAGAAGAAAACACTCCAAAAGAGCCAATAGATCCTCCTCTGAAATTGACCTCCAAAATAACGCAATTCTAGACTAGAATTGCACTAACATTGGATGTAATAGCTTGACCTAATGCCAAAGATCTAAAATATGCTCAAGGACCTTCCTTTCTGATCTCCCAATGGAAGGAATCCTTCCTCCACTACAAAACTAGCTCAGAAACAACCCAATTCAATCCTCTAATGCTACCCCTTGGAAAACAACACAAATATATACAGATACTGCACTGTGCTTGAAGAATGAAGCTATCCAAAATGCCGAAATGAGGAATATGTAGCCCCAATAACCACTCTTGAGTGGGCACTCGAAGTCCCCTGCGGATATGGGTGAGATTCCTGTTCGGGAACACTTTGTGCTAAACAACACTACAATCTTAGCTAAACATCTGAAGAAAGCAAATAGTCATACATACCATAAAAAAAATAATATCCAAAAACTCCTTTCAAAGGCTACCTTACCCTTCCTTATAAACTTGGTGAGCTTCCTCACCTTGGGCACCATCCATTAGTGCCACTACTTCCATGCAAGGTGTCTCCAACCAAAACTGCGTTGTCCCTCATTAAATGTCCACTCCTCCATAACAACATTGTTGATTTGGTCAAAGTTGACCTATTCAACATGCTCCATCCCTTGTTCACACTCAAAGGTGCTTTATTTAGCTGCTTATATGGTCTCCTTTCACACTTGAAGTGTTTTTGTTATTGCTAAGGAGATTTATTGGCCTCCCTACCCACTTATTCACCTACCTAGTGACAAAATAATCTATAATATTCCATTTAGCTGAAAGCTAATTTTTTGGAATATTACAACATCTATTTTCTTGTATGGATATTTTCAAGTGATGATGAATTTTTACAAATTACGCAAATGTCTATCTAATACAATGTTATCTACTCTATCAGTTAATGCATTCATTTGTCTAGGAATATGTCGATATGTAATGTAATCAAAATGCCTTTCCAGTAAATGAACACGCAAATACAACCTTAAGATGTGAGGGTTTATAATAGAATAATGTCCATTAATTTGAAGAACAAAAAGCTGTGAGTCTAGTTTAACAATCAATGCACGAATGTTGAGGGTAATGGCCTCGGTTAATAATTCAATAATAACACTATATTCAACGACATTTTTTGTAGTTCGTCCTACACAGATACCTTGAAGGTCTATCAACTCACCAGCAAGATCATAAATCACCCAAGCTACTGAAGACAGGTTTCGGTTACTGCGCGAAGCACCATCCGCGAAACTGACATAAGGGGTAATATAAATCTGCACAATAAGCAATGATCCAATAAGTAGGAAAACATTCACAAAGCACACCAAGCCAAAAATGTACAAAAATGAAAAAACACGTATGTACAAAAGCATGCACGAATGACTCATGCATAGTAATTTTTAAGATACAACCCATTTCTGGGATGATCCAGAGGATGACCTTCATAATCAATAAGCTCATAAGCCCCATTCCGAAACACACATTTAACAATGTAGGGCCTATTATCACTTGGATTGAACCTCAAGGCTGAGAAGAGGAAATCCCGAGGTAACCTCAGACCAAACTTTGGACTTGGTATCTAGCCCTACCAATTCAAAGAGAGATCTCTCGATAGAATCACAGCCAAGAGGGTTGGATGAAAAATATTTTAGGCTAGCTAAGGAATACAAGGGGTTTTGATTTTTATTTTAGGGCTGGGCTCATTGTACAAGATTTAGGTCAAGGGGATAGATCAAGGGCAAGGGGATGAAATTGAAGTCTGTTTGATAGGGAAATGTAGGTAAAATATTTAAAATTCAAAGAAGATTAAATGCGATGAAAATACTAGTGAGGAGCTAGGGAAAGTATCTGAAATGTATTTTCCCTAAACTGAAGAAAATGAACACATTATACTGAATTTCCCAAAACATAGCGTAAACAAATATGAATTTTGTCTTTAAAACTTGAAACCAAGTATATTATAGATCTGAAATGGTTTATGAATTAAAAATACATTCTAATAAATCAATAACAGAGAGGAAACTATGTTTAAAACTTACACCACAGGGATCCCAAGAAAATAGCTGCAATTTTCCATTAATGTCCAAGCCAAAATGATACTTAATGTTAGATGATCCAAATATATTAATGTAAAGTTAGGATAAAATATTTATTAAATTAGAATATTTAATAAATATTAGAGAATAAAAATATTTATTAGAATATTTAATAAATATTAGAGACACTTAGAAATAGAATATTGTTAGCAAAGATAGGACTCTAGAATTGAGTCGTATCTTAGGATTTAAAATAGGAATAAAGTTAGTAGATTGGATAGAAGATATTTTACTGTAAATGGACACTTGTTGTTTTTTCAAGTGATCCATAACTAAATTTATTACATATAGCTTATAAATAGGTTAGTCTCCTAATTGCAAATTTAGTAAAAGTTTGCGTTTGTAAACTCTTGCAAATTTTTATGTAATTTCTTTTCCAATATCAATAAAATTACGTGTTCGAGGAAAATTCTTCCATTAATGTGGTATCAAAGCCACCCGTAATGTAGATGACAAGACAGTGAAGATTTCAGGTTTGCAGACTTTATAAAATTCTACCAAAAGATGAATTGAGCTAATGGCGAAGAATCAATGATTTCTTAGCCCATGTAGTGATTTATTTTATTAAAGATTCCATTTTCAATTTCTTTTTGAGTTTGCATGTATGTATATATGTATAGTATATATATAATTTGTGTATGCAGGAATTTAAGCACATAGCAGAACCGGTGTAACCATTTTTTTTTAGGATCCATGAGATGAACCAATGCAAAGTAATCTTAAAGTGGCACAGAATCAAGCTTTAATGTTTGTTGAGAGCACTATCATTAGTGTGAAGTTAATAAACAACCAACATGTGCATGTGGCAATCAACCTTTGCAGAGATGTGAGAAACCAGACTTATGACCATCGTAGTAATCAACTAATGCAAGACCTGATCACCGGACGGAGGCATGAATTAAATTGAAAGCACTCTCATATATAATGAATTGTGGCATGAAATTTGTGATGGCAACATTAAGCCAAATAAACCAACAGATGTAGCTTCACTTGCAAAATGGGAAATAAAAAATGCCAAGGCATTAGCTCTTATAAAAGCTTCAGTTAGTAATGAAATGTACATACACATTGAAAATTCCACATATGCATGGACTGCTTTACGTACATTCAAAGATCTCTTTGATACACAACCTGAATCAAAGAAAGTTGATCTTCAATTAAAATTGCTTCAACACAAATTAACTGAAGGTGGTGATGTCCTTGAGTATATTTCACGGCTTAAAAACATCAAGCAAGAAATCATAAACGTTGGTTTTCAAGTTGTTGATGAAAGTTTCTTAACTACGATTTTAATTGTTGGATTGCCATCATCATATACACATTTTTTGGAAACTTTGCAAGTTACTGGAAAGTTAGAGAAGATAAAGTTTGATGAATTGAGTGACATGTTAGCCCAACATGATAAAAATTTCGGGAAGAAGAAACAGATTGGAGAAGATGTCTTCTTCACCGAAGCCAGCTCAAAGTAATTCCTCAGCTGATAGTTCAAGAAACCAAGGAAGAGGAAATTTCAATCAAAATCAAGCAGCCCAAGGTCGTGGTCGCAGTCAAAGCAGAGGAAACAATTTCAACAGAGGCTACAATCCAGGCAGGAACAATTTTCAAGGCAGAGGCAACAATCAAAACAAAGGATATCATCAAGGGAGAGGACAAACTCAAAACAGAGGCCAAAGCAGAGGCCGAGGACAGTATCAAGGCAGAGGACAGTCTCAACGCAGAGGCAGCGATTTCAGTCAAATTGTTTGCAGGAGATGTAATAAAGTTGGCCATTATGCAGCAGATTGTAGAACTTCTATTGAGAAAATTCCCAAGTTTCATCCAAACTCTGCACAATTTGCAAATGATGAAGATGATCCTGATAGTTCTGAATATGTCTTCACCAACACAGAAGCAACAGCTTTACAGGTTTCAAGCTTTTTCAGAAGTGATTATGAAGATGCATGGATTCTAGATACAGGCGCAACTCAACACATGACATTTTGACATGACTTCCTTTGGAGTTTCAAAGAATGTCATCTAAATTCAATCTATCTTGCTGATAAAACAAAACATACTCCTTCAGGCAAAGGTGTAGTTAAAGTTTTTTTACTAGGCATTGGAGAAATAATGATTTCAAATGTATGGTATGTCCCAACATTCAAGCAAAATTTGTTATCTTTAGTCACAATAAGACAAGCAAGACATATGGTAATTATGGAAGATGGCTTAGTTAAAATCAACTCAGTCAAACAAAACATGAAAATAGTAATGACAGGTTATGAAGATGGAAAATTGTTAAGGATGAAAGGGACAGTTATTCCAAGAAATTCTGACTTTGCAGGAGCAGCAAGTACAGATATTTCACCAATCAGATTGTGGCATATGAGATATGGCCATCTCAACTGAGAGAAACAGGGAATGGTTAAAGGACTTCCAACCTTCAAAAGGGAAAATGCAAAGTGTGAATCTTGCATTTTTGGAAAACAACATCGAGAGACTTTTCCTACAAGTTCATGGCGCGCAAACAAGAATTTGCAGTTGGTTCACAGTGATATTTGTGGACCCTTCCCAACTTCGCTTGGAAGTTGCAGATATTTCTTACTCTTTGTTGATGATTTTAGCAGGATGACTTGGTTATATTTCTTGAACCAAAAGTCAGAAGCATTTGAAAAGTTCAAAACTTTTCGTCAGTTAATTGAAAATGAAGTAAAGGAGAAGATTGGCACTCTTAGAACTGACAATGGCGGAGAATTCACTTCAAATGAATTCAAAAAGTATTGCATGGATAATGGCATAAAACGACATCTTAGCAATGTCTACACTCCGCAGCAAAATGGAGTAGTAGAAAGAATGAATCGTACCTTGTTAGGAATGGCGCGATCTATGTTAACTTTCAAAAAGTTAAGTCCTTTATATTGGGCCGAAGCAATTCATACCGTTGTCTACTTGAGGAACAGATCTCCCACTACTTCTTTAGACGGAATCACACCTTATGAAGCATGGTTTGGCTTCAAACCTAGGGTAAAACATCTCAAAGTTTTTGGATCAGTCTGTTATGCCTTAGCTCCGAAGGAAAAACGAACTAAGCTTGATGCACGAAGCTTGAAGTGCACAATGATCGGGTATTCTGATGTGAAGAAAGGGTACCGACTTTTGTCAAATGGGAAATTTATTGTAAGCAGAGGTGATTTTTGATGAAAATGAGAGTAAGAGTGCTGAAGAAGTTGAAAGTCTTCTTCAAAAGTTAGAAACAAAAAGTGATAAAAGAAACGAAAAATTTACAAAGTCAACCAAATTCACAAAATTGGTATGAACTTGAGTTTCCTTCATCTGAAAATGATTCATCCAGTCTGTCTTCTTCATCAGTGCCATCTGGTTCTTATAGCAGTTCATCCAACTCTCCTAGTAGTAGCAGTTCTTCTGAAAATGACTCTCCGCCCCTAGAACCTGCGATTGATCAGCAAACATCAGTTTATATCAACCCTCTTTACAATGATGGTGATTTTTCACAATCCCAAACCAGTGAACATCAATTGCCAAAATGGGCAGTTCAACTTTTGAAAGATGTAAGGCCTAATGAACATAATAAAACAGGAATAAGGGGATCACAAAGAAATGAAGGAGCCTTGATAACAAATTATTTTAATAAACCTTCTACATACTGAGAGGCAGTAAAACATAAAAAATGGCAACAAGCTATCATTGATGAATATCAGGCAGTTTAAGACAATAACACTTGGAAACTTGTTGATTGTCCTCAGAATGTTAAACCCATCGAATGCAAATGGGTTTACCAAATTAAGTACAAGAAAAATGGTGAAATTGACAAGTTTAAAGCAAGACTTGTTGCTAAAGGTTTTGCGTAGTAGGAAGGGATTGATTATCAGGAAACGTTTGCTCCTACAACTAAATGGAACATAGTCTGACTTACACTTGCCTTAGCAGCTCAACAAGGATTGAAAGTTCATCAAATGGATGTAAAAAGTGCTTTCCTCAACGGTGATTTACAGGAAGAAGTGTACATGACACAACCACCAGGTTTTGAAATTGAAGGACAGGAACATAAAGTCTACAAACCGATAAAGGCTTTATATAGGTTAAAACAAGCTCCCCGAGCTTGGTATGCTAAAATGGATGAATACCTTCGGAAAGTTGGTTTTCAACAAAGTGAATCTGATGATACCTTATATGTACGTCAACAAGGTAAAAATATGGTGATTTTGGTTATGTATGTAGATGATTTGATTATCATTGGAAACAATGATGATCATATTGCACAGGTGAAAAAGGAGTTACATGCAGGTTTTAAGATGACAAATTTGGGACTACTTCATTACTATCTTGGAGTTGAAGTATTCCAACGTCCACATCATATTTTAATTTCTCAGAGAAAGTATGTAGTAGAAATTCTTCAGCGATTTGGAATGCAGGATTACAAGCCTATTCTCACCCCTATGGAACAAAACTTGAAACTTTCAAAATTTGAAGGGGGGAAGAATGGTGGATAGCACTACTTATGGACAGTTGGTTGGTAGCCTGATTTATTTGAAAAATACTCGACGAGATCTTTCTTATGCCATTAGTATTATTTCCTGCTTTATGCAGGAACCATGAGACAACCATTGGAATGCAGCCAAAAGAGTTCTTCGTTATATCCAAGGAACAAAATATTTTGGTCTACTTTACAAAAAGACTAAAAATTTTGTACTTGGTGTATTTTTAGATGCCGAATTTGCTGGAAATATTGATGATAGGGCATCAACCTCAAGTTATTTAATGAACATGGGGTCAACTGCAGTTTCCTGGAGTTGCAAGAAGCAAGCTATAGTGGCTACTTCTTCAGCAGAATCAGAGTACATTTCAGCATGGGAAACAACATGTGAGATTGTTTGGTTGCGTAGATTTTTATAGGACTTGGGAATTCCTCCAGCAGAAGCTACTTCGTTTTTCATCGACAATTAGTTAGCAATAAATCTTGCCAAGAATCCAGTTTTTCATTCAAAGACAAAGCATGTGGACACCAAGTATCATCATATCAGATCACTCATTGCAAAGGATGTCATCAAGCCGATTTATTGTCCTTCAGAAGATCAGACCTTCGATATCTTCACCAAACCTCTTGGTAGAATAAAATTTACTAAGTGCAGAGATGAAATTGTTATATGTTGTAATGTATCTTTGGATCATAGGGGGGAATGTTAGATTATCCAAATATATTAATGTAAAGTTAGGATAAAATATTTATTAAATTAGAATATTTAATAAATATTAGAGAATAAAAATATTTATTAGAATATTTAATAAATATTAGAGACAATTAGAAATAGAATATTGTTAGCAAAGATAGGACTCTAGAATTGAGTCGTATCTTAGGCTCTAAAATAGGAATAAAGTTAGTAGATTGGATAGAAGATCATTTATTGTAAATGGACACATGCTATTTTTTCAAGTGATCCATAACTAAAAGAAGTTAGGACATAGAGCTTATAAATAGGTTAGTCTCCTAATTTCAAATTTAGTAGAAGTTTACGTTTGTAAACTCCTACAACTTTTTATGTAATTTATTTTCATTATTAATAAAATTACGGGTCTGAGGACACTTCTGCCATTACTTAATCCATAAAATCTCTCCAATTGATGCCAACCATTAAAATGACTGGAAAAATACACCTTATAGACCTAAAAACCACTTTCTCCCATCCTCAGGGGTCAAATCCATGAGGTGAGGGAGTTGTTACATAAAAAGCTGAACTGAATGCTAGAGTATAGGATGAGGAAAGTGACTCATTCCTATCTTTAAGAACATATACATTTGACTTCAACTAATGGTTTACCTAATGTATCTACCTTAGGTAAAAGTAAAATATGACATTTACATTGGTAACTTTTTCATTTACCCAAGTAAAAATTGAAACAGAAGTGAAACTTCAAAATTTGATGAAACTGGTAAAAATGTAAATTTCCTGGTAAACGCGCAACGCCATGACAGAAAAATTGACCTTTTTTGTAAGCCACTTCTGGAGGCTTTTCCGATGCCCAAATCAGATCCATGACAGCTCATTGGAAAAGTCTCTGAGTATAGTTTCTATATATGCTTTCACTTTCCAAAATGGTGCTCATCTGCCCTGTCAAAAACCTATTCTCCTAATATTGGTAAACACGCAACACCAGGGTCAAAAAGAGGGCAGAAACATGATTTTTTTGTGGTTCTTTGCCTCTTTGAGTGACTAGTTCTACTCCAAATCTCCTGAAACTTGTTGAGGTTGATGTAATCATCTATGAACATGAGGATGCTGACCATTTACCATTTGGATGTCCCAAAATAGAGTGCAACTCCAGTGGTGCTGCGCGTTTAGCAAATTTTCTGAGTGCTAAACTGTCCAAAAATAAAAATCTGCACAAGGTTGCCAAAATGTGCCAAAATTGTGAATTTTCATGCTGATTTAGGGGTTAGAAGCATGGAGAGATGCCTCAGCAAGAAATTTTAACTTCTCTTTCTCCTTTGCCTCGGTCAAAACCTGAATCTTTGCATGGGCTCGTTTGAGCTTGGCCCCTACAATCCTGTTTCTCATGGCATAGTGTTTCGCCATCTCCCTCTGAATGTCAATGTCTTTATTTTCCTTCTCTAATAGGCCCTCTAGATGAAAATTGGATCTCTCAAGAAAAGACTCTCTGTCTCTGCTAATCTCTATGGAAAGCAACTCACTTGAAATAAGTTGCTCTGCCAATTCAGCCTCTTTCTGCCTTTCCTGAGCTAAAGCCCTATTTAGCCCAATGGTCCTCGGTCTCCGTCTCAGAAGATGATCTTCCTAATCATCACTCTCATAAAATCTGCCCAAGGTTTCCTCTAGCAAGGCCTTAGCCTTTCCTGCCACTCTCTGAGCTCTGATTGTCTTGACTTCACTAATGGTTTGCTTAGTCTTCAGCTGATGATTTTCTAGCTCAATAAATTCAATGACATACTATGATGTACCAAGATTAGCTTGAAGCTCACTAATCTTGGCCTCCTTTCCTCTGATCAATGCATGGTGATTCTAACCTCATCCTCATCATCAATGTCAATCAACTAAACTCCTTCTCAATTTCATGTTTATCCTCCTGCTCAATAATGATGGGCTATGTAGCCTTATCCTTGCCCTTATCTACCTGTTTTGCTGATGAATAATGCATGGCGTCTTTCACACCACGTGAAGCAAATACATGCCTTTTGCCTCTCTGATATGTCAAGGGAAATGGCTCAATATCAGTCGTGCAAGCTGCCTCGATATCCATTTCACTGCTTGATTCTCCGGTATCATGATGTGATGGTGAAGGGTTATAGAAAGGTGATGAGGTAGGATCAACATGAGGTGAATGGATGTGAGTGGGTGGTGATGTATGAACAACAATATGTGATGGAGAAGTGGATATGGGAGGATGAGATGATGAAGGAATATCCTGCTCATGATGGCTAGATGGGGTAGTGAAAACCTCATTTGCAAAGAATGCATACCATGAAATGTTTTTCTACTGAAGTTGATGCATGACCACCATTTTGATGAGTGAATGATGAAATTCACTCTGCATTTTCTGATTGTAATCCCTCTTTTGCAAAATGTAAGCCATATTTTCAATGTTGCAGAAAAGATAATAAGGTAAGCGTAGCATTCTAACTCTAGTGAAATGCATGAGGAGATGGATATGGTATGAGCAGAGTCAAGAAAACCTCCCCACACAAGTGAAATATTTCATGATTATCCTCATCATGGGAACATACCGGTCAAGGAGATGAGAGAAAGGGAAAATTGACTTCTTGTGATCCTTGTACCTAGGTTTGAGGTACGGTTCATAATAGCTCATATCCAAGTTTGTTTGTTTAAACCACCTCTCTCCCACACTAGGGATCCCTGTAGCAGCTACAATTCCATTGGTGGACATATCAAGGTAACCCCAAAAAGAGTAAACTGTTTGTCATGTATATTGATGATGAACAGTCTTGTTAACTCTGGGTGATTTTGGATTTTCTGCACTCCCTCACAGAACTCAAAGCGGCCAACATGCTTAAAGCAAGAAATAGTGAGAGGAGAGGACATAAGTTCTCTTGTATTGATGGGTTCAAACCTATTTATTTTCCCTCCCTGATGGTCATTTCTTCTTAGAATTTGTGCCCCAACAATGGAATTATCTTCTTCTTCTGACATATCTAAACTTTGACTTATGAAACCCTAGGGTACAAGTGAAATGCGATGAGGGGAAGGGGATGAGATGGCTAGCTTAAAAGGTGAAAGGAATGAGTGTAGGGAATGAGTGAAGGGGAAAAATAAATAAATGAAAACCCTAAATCAATGACATTACCATGTCTATGGCTGATATTATCTTTAGGAGGATGAAACAAGTGTATAGACAGTGATCACAAACTGAAACTAGGGTTTCATTTAGGGTTTCACTTAAATTCATTCAAGGGTTACCAAGTAGCTTAAAAACAAGGCTTATGATATGTACTTACTTCTTAGAAGTGCTTGGAGGATTATAAGAGAAATTTGAAGTAGTTTTGAACTTGTTTGAATGGATTGAACACTAAGCAAAGTTCACTGTCTAGGCGCACAATGTCACTGTGTGAGGGCGCAACGCTTTTCCAAACACGCAATGCATCTGTTTGAGTGCGCAACACCTTCACAAATAACATTTTCTCCTCCTAGCAAGGGCACAACATCACTTTATAGGCGCACAACACCGGTTCAAACGCACAACGCCACTCTTCTAAACACATAGCACTGAGAAACTTAGCACAATTTCTCCCAAAAAATCGAAAACTCTTCTCTTGCTGAATACTTATGATAATTACAAAGGCAACCATAGATTTTTTTGTAATGCTTGATAGGCTTTATAGGCAAGTGGATTTAAATTTAACTTGAAATACCCACTTTTTCTAATTTTTGATGTATTTTTCTTTTATCACTAATACTCTTTGACACTTTTTGCATTTCAGGTTACTGAAGTCATGGAGTTGGATTTTTCATTTTCTCACTAAGGTTGGACATAATTACTTTGACAACTTTGGGATTTAATTCTTACATATAATAACATAAAATTACATTTAAAAAAATAAAAATAAATTAAATAGGTGACTTTTCTATCAAAATAGCATTTTGATAAAAAAGTCTTCAAACTGAAAATACAAACTTTAGAGTATAATGAAACCATCATTATAATCATAATCAATCCCTCTCATATATGTGCTGAGCTCATCAGAATGAAGGAATGACCTTGAAAAATGAAAAACCCTAATGACCTAATGGGATTATTTTTTTACTTGACTTTGAATGAGATTTTGACTTAAAAACTTTCAAGTGAAAAGAGAATTTCCATAAGTGCTATTATGCTCAAGGGGACATGGGAATGAGTCAAAAATATGAATCTTGGAGGGAGAGTGAAGTTTATTGACAAGGAAAACCACCAGCAGAACAATTTTAAGTCATGACCTAATGGAATGATGAAAAAATTTATTCAGTATGAGACACCTAAGATGCACATGCACATGTGTTTTGATTCCCGGTGGAAGTATGCAAATACTGACACTAACAGGGCCCATGCCACATGAGTTGAAATTTTCCTGCCCCAGCTTATCGTGAGCTTGGTAGTACAGGAGGACAAGGTCTCCTTCTATGAAGGAACGAGGGGAACTTGGCTGCTCAAAATGAGCTTTGACCCGCTTTTTCTGTGCTTCAACGACTAGAGCAGCAAAGCGGCGAGTTTCATCCAACCTTTCTAAATAGATATGACACTCTTCTTCTGGCAAAGTATTCGACAACAATTCAACAACTAGTTTGAGTGAAGGTATTTCACATTCAATAAGAAGGGTAGCTTCCAGACCGTAGACAAGTTAGAATGGAGTGAATCCGGTCACATCCTTAACTGAGGTTCGGTACGCCCAAAGAGCCGAAAACAACATGAGATGCCAGTTTGATTTGTGCATCCCAATCATACGTTGAAGCATAGTGACGAGAACTTTGTTCGCGGCTTTAACCTAGCCATTGGCCTGAGGATATTATAGCGTTGAGCTGTTGTGACGCAGACCCAACTTGGAAGTCAAATACGCCACCATGTAATGCCGAAAATGGGAACCATGATCGGTAACAATCACTTGAGGGACACCAAACCTAGAAATGACATGATTGAATAGAAATTGTGCTGTTGTCTTACCGTCATCTGTAATTGTAGGCATTTCTTCGGCCCATTTGGTGAAGTATTCAATGGCTACGATGATATAAGCATGCCCTCGGCCGAGCGAGTGTTACACGTCATAAAATCGATGCCCCACTTCACAAAGGGACTAATGGTAATGACAGGGTGGAGATGGGAAGGCAGTACATGAATCTTGAGCTGATAGATATGGAAATCATGGCACTTACGGACAACCATAATGAAGTCTTTAAATATGGTGGGCCAGAAACACCCAACATGAAGAATTTTCTATGCAGTAGCATATCCAGACATGTGACCACCACAGGCACCACTATGACAATCATTCAGGGCCATCTCAGCCTCCTCGAGAGTCAAACACCAGAAGAGAACGAAATCAACTCTGATGCGGTAGAGTGTATCTCCGACTATGCGACAGAGTTGCGATTGATGATGGATGCATCGGCGAGCATCCTTCGTCAACTCAGATTAGAAGGTAAAACTCTGAATATATATGATGATATCACCGTACCAAGGATCGAGGGTGCTAATCAGAAAAGGCGTGTTGTCCAGAATGCGTTCCTCAGAACCAGACGAAGCGGAATCAGAAGGGAGAGAGCAGATCAAATCGACGAAGACCAATGACTTCTTTGACTTAGCAGTAGTGAATTCCAAATCGAACTCTTGGAGGATGGAAATCCACTTCGAGTACTTGCCCCCCAACAATTGACAAGTCAATATATAAGTCATAGGGTTGCAAAGATAAATCACAGTCACTGTACGCAATAGAATATAGTGATGAAAACGTTGAACAACTTGAACAACAGCCAACACCAACTTCTAGACATGTGCATATCATGTTTCAGTATTGAGAAGGTTATGAGACAGGTATTAAATGACATGCTCATCACCATCATCATCGTCTTGTACCAAAAACATGGCAATTGTGCTGAATGCAGTTACTAAATAGAGGGAGTAATCGCGATTATAATTTGGAGGACGCAACAGAGGATCATTGACGAGCAACGTCTTTAGTGCATCGAAGGAATTTTAGGTGATCTCATCCCAGAGGAATGGGATGCCTTGTTTCAGTAATCATGTAAATCCTTTGGCCACTTCTGCATAGTTAGGTATAAAATGGCATAAGAAGTTAGATTTTCCCTGCAGACTCTACAACTAATGTAAGGAGGAAGGAGAGGGGAGATTAATGATAGCTTTAACTTTGAGTGGATCGAGACGAATCCCGTCTTTGGAAATGATAAACCCTAGGAGTCTACCGGAGTCAACACAAAAGACACACTTATGCGGATTCAACCAGATGTTATAGCGTTGACAGTGAAGAAAATTTTGATAGAGATGATCAGTATGGTCTTTATGCTTAGCCGAATGAGCCAGAAGGTCATCCAGATAAGGCTGAACAATGTGCTTGATATCGTGGAAAGCATATGAAATTGC
This sequence comes from Pinus albicaulis, assembly GCA_034641835.2. NCBI lineage: Eukaryota > Viridiplantae > Streptophyta > Pinopsida > Pinales > Pinaceae > Pinus > Pinus albicaulis. The sequence continues at coordinate 307,196,657 of CM076578.1, read as the reverse complement.
TCGCTGAAATGTAGCCCCAACATTTTTCAAACCGAAAGGGAGCTTTTTATAAGTGAAAGTACCCCAAGGACAGATAAAGGCAGTCTTATGTTGATTATTCGGAAGAATGTTAATCTGGTTATACCTAGAAAACCCATCCATAAGGGAAACAATCTCACTCCCAGCACATTCATCAATGATTTGATCAATAAAAGGAGTAGAATAATTATCCTTAGGGCAATCACGGTTAATGTCACGGTAATCAACACAAACACGAATGGTACCCTATTTATTATCTACAGGAACAATATTGGAAACCCATTTTTTCAAGGGAATCATATAGATAAAACCAGCTTTAAGAAGTTTTTCAACTTCTCCCTTAATAGTGGCAACCTTTCTAGGGTGTACAGGATTAAGACGTTGGTGAACAAGCTTCGCACCAGGATAGGTAGGAATCTCATGCACCACTATACTTGGATCAATGCCAGACATCTCTTTGTAAGACCGTGCGAAAAAGTCGCAAAACTCGTGGAAGAGACTAGTATAGACTTGAACCTCATCGGGAGAACATGTCACCCCAATATGGATGTTCTTAAAAATCCCTAGTTTAATGGAAATGTTGATAGGCATCGTCTGTGTGATGTTACTCAAGTTACCTTCTGCAAAGACTTCGTGTGTCAGAATAGCCATTTGAAGTAGAGGAGAAGGAACCTGAGAAGCAAACCTCTCGAGACACGTAGACATGGCCCTAAGGCTAGGCATAAATGAGGAATGATGATGACTATCGTCCCAAGGAGGATCCTCAAGAGAAATAATTTCCACGATGGCTTCATCAGAGGGAAATATCTCTTTCAAGGGATCGAGCGAATTCGAATCGCCGAGCTAGGGGGATTGCGAATAAGTATCAAGAGACATTCCCAAAGGAGCATGATCAGGAGGCGACTGATCTGAAGCTGAGATAAGTTAACAATAATCAATATTGATTGGACTTAACGACATCGAATCTCCAAATGAATCAATCTGCTCGGGTGAAGATATGATCCATGGATTGTCAGACCTGGAGATCATATTAACCTAAACAATTTTGGGTGGAGGAATAGGAAAAATACCCATGAGGGTAGGATCTTTGACGAGACCTAACCCTATGCTCTCGTAAGGCGTAATAATTTGATCTACGTATGGAACATTGTTCTCAGAAGAAGAAGTGAAGAATGAAAACTAATCGATAGTAACGATCTTTCCTTCATGCGGAAATTGCGAAACATGAGAGAGAGTTGGACAGAACGCACATCATGGCGTGGGTTGGTGTCAACTACTTCAACCTCGACATTGACTGTTTTCCCTTCTAGATTAATCGGCACTACAAGGAAAAGATCCTCTAGTGGATGTTTTTGAGGAACCCCTTATAAAAATACCTCAGACATCTGTTTCTAGCATAGGTTCCTAGAGGAGGTTGGCAGGCGAAGGTTTTTGCGGATGTATTTCGTCCGATGCTCTTATCACTGCAAAATGCATCGGTGCGCTCAAGACGACATAGCACTGGTGTGATTAAAAAATTGGCACACAAGAAACCATGCGCTCCGTACAAACCCACCTGGTGCGTTGTAATTCTGTAGAGTACCGGTACATTACATAACTTCCGCACCGGCGCCTCATAAAAAATGCGCGAAAACTGACACTGCCCGGGTCGCCCTTAAACGCACTAGGTCGCCAACACACCAGTCTGCGCTGAAATACCCACGCACCGACCACAGGGTTAAATAAATAAAAAATATGGCCAAAAAACCACACAAAACATAGGCACACCGGGAACCATGCGCTCCTAACACCCTCGCCTGGTGCATCATATTCTTGTACAACACTAGTTCCTTACATGTATACCGCATTGGTGCTTCCAAAAATGTGCACGAAAATAGATACCGCTCGGTGTGGAATCCAACAAATGCACCAGGGCGTCCATATAATGCGTGCACCTGTAGATGGTTAAATAACAAAAATTACAGCAAAAAAACCGCATAAAACATTGGCACACCGAAAACCATGCGCTCCGTACATACCCGCCCGGTGCCTTTTATTAAGGAACAACACCGGTGCGTGTCAACTCGTTAGCACTGGTGTCTCATAAAAAGTGTGTGGAACAAAAATCGCCCGGGGCAGAATGAGTGAAACGCACTGGGGCCCCATAAATTCTGTGCACCGAAAAAGGGTTAAAAAAACAAAATTACACCTAGAAAATTGCACAAATCATTGGTTCACCGGACATCATTCCCAGTGTGTCTTATTACTGTAGAGCACCGATGCGTTACTGCTAAGCCACCTCGGTGTCTCATAAAAAGCGCGTAGAATAGAAATCGCGCAGTGTGGAATGACCGAAATGCACTGGGGCCCCATTAATATCACGGACCAGAAAAGGGTTAAAAAAAAAAATTTACGGCCAAAAAACCGCAAAAATCATTGGTTCACCGGACAGTGTTCCCGGTGCGTCTTATTACTATAGATAACCGGTGCATTACCGCTAAGCCACTCTGGTGTCTCATAAAAATTGCGCGGAACAGAAACCACCCAGTGCGGAATGACCGAAATGCACCAGGGCCCCATTAATGCCGCGCACCAGAAAAGGGTTAAAGAAAAACAAAATTACGACCAAAAAACCACACAAATCATTGGTTCACCGGACAGCATGCCTAGTGCGTCTTATTATTGTAGAGCACCGATGCATTACTGCTACGCCGCCCTGGTGCCTCCTATATGCGCACGAAAATAGATACCGCCCGGGGCGACATAATGCAAATGCACTAGTACGCAAATAAAAACCCCACGCACCAGAGCAGGGTTAAATAAAAAAAAAATTATGGCAAAAAAACCGCATTTTTCACTTTTGTCAGTGCTACAGAGCTCTCAAGAACTAGTGCAAATTATCCTTGTTTGAGCCACACTGACATTCGTGCTCCCATTACACTTATTGCACACACTTCTACTATGCATTTCCACCAATCTCCAACTTGAATTTTTATAAAATAGTGGACAAATTTTCTTTTGCAAATTGTACAGCCAATATGCCTCATCGATGGGTAAATGTACATGTACTTTTATTTTTTTTTCCATAATTAAACCTTTTAGCGGATTAGAATTTGCAAAAACCTTAAAATTAACCATTAAAAAAAAAAAATTGTCGCGCGGTGCGCTTGAGCCGTTCGGCTCGCACTGATTTGCGGTGCTACCTGTAAATTTACAGGACGCATCGGTTCTAGCGCGGTACCGCACGACTCACCGTGTTAATTTAAAAATTTTTAAAAAGTGCGGTGCAGTTGGTTGCCAGGCTACACCGTTTACAATGGTGTATCGCGACAACTCGGTGCATTGACGAAATTATCAGCCCCGGGGCGAGTAATGTTTTCAGCACACCGGAACTGCAATTTGACATTGTCAACGGTTCGGGCTGGTAAACCGGTGCTAAGGGCATCTGCACTGATTCCAGGGCGTATATCAAAGGCTCACCATGTTATTTAAATTTATTTAAAAAGAGCAGTGCGGTCGGCTACCTGGCCGCACCGTTGACCTAGTTAAATTGTGGTGGAGCAGTGCGTTGACTGAGATAATAGCCCCGGGCCGACTATTTTTTTCAGCGCACGACTTACCGTATTTGGCCTAGGTCAATGATGCGGCATCTTAAAATACTGCACCGATGACTATGTATGGCGGTAGGAGGGCAGTGTGCTGACTTAGTTATAAGCCCCGGGTGGATAGTGAAGTTAGTGCACCGGCCTCCTGACACCGCACGTAGTGAATGGTGCGCTAATTTTTTTTTTTTGGAGCACCGCTTTTGGTGCAGTCGATATCATGAGGTGCACCGTATTCGGTGCGCTCTGTGGGGTGATGCACCGGGACTGGTGTGTGACTGTGTTTTTGGCACACTGAATCTTGTTTTATTTATTTTTCAAAAAATAAATATATATGTATATTTGTAAATACATGTGTCATTTAATAAAAAAATTGTGTTTAATATGTCAATCATTCAGAGACGTGAAAGGAGAGAAGAGGGGAAACAACAACAACAACAACAACAGGCGGAATAGTATAACATGGTTCACCTATGGGAGGCAAGAGAGAGGGAGAGAGATACATACCCTCGCCCTATTACAACAACGACGCAGGGACTCCTTAGGCAGGTAGGCCTCCTCAAGTTCTATGAGGAGGCTACTTCCCTAAAGTCCCATAGTTTGTTTTTGAGACATCTTATCTGAAGGTGGAATGCCCAGCAACAGGCTTTCCGAGTTGGTATCAACCAGTGGTACACGCCCACTAAGGAGTGTTGAAAATGCAGCAAGATGATGGAACTTAGTGAAATGATCTCGCCTTCACTAAGTGGGCCCGCAGGCGATTTTTGGCGCAAATTCTATTTTTAGACTATGTTTATTTTTAGACATATGAAGCATGGTCCGGGGATTGCAGTATGTTATTCTTGGAGTATTGGTCATGTTGGTAAAAATAGATGGACCTCTATTTTTAGACATTTAGGTCGAAGTCTATTTTTAGACTGCCTATCCTAAAAATAGGGAAGTCAAATATTATTTACCCTTAATAATATTTGGACTCTAAACTTTAGTTTACTCTCTTGGAGCACTTCAGTTCGAGCTACAGAAGTGGATCATGCATCTGAAAAAGGAATTACGCTATTCCTAGGGGTTTGGTGAGCTCATGCATGGTTGAATTCAGTTAGGACTTCAGTGGCAGAAGTTTGGTGGAGTTGATGAGACAGTTGGTGGAGTTGTGTTCGGTTTAACTTAGTTGAACTAGTTGAGATTAATTTAACTAGCTAATCAACTAGTAATGAGTGGAGTGAATTAAATATTATTTAATTCATTAATTAGTAACTCATTATTCAACTCAAGAACACATCAGTTCACTACAGTGCATGGACAGTTCAGTGGAGACCAGTGAAAGAGGTAGATGAAAGGGTTGAGATAGCTATCAGTTGTGACATTAGTTGTGCATGAGATTTGCACCACACTTGGAGGAATTTCCAATGATGATTGTGCTGTCAAGCCAAGGAGATTTGAACCTTGGATCTCTCATTAGACCAGCCTTGATTGTGCAATAGAGGCAGGCAATTAGTGGATGAGTTTTGAACCAGTGACCTGTTCAAAACCAAGCTAGTTTGTGTGTAACTTTATGAGACAGTACTGAGTACTTGTGAGGAGTATTGTACTGAGATTGTTACATGTTCTCTCCATTATAATATACAGAATAGCTGGGGTTTTTCAGCTATAAGCTTTCCCCATACATACTATGTAATGTGTGTGATGTTTTGATGATTGTTTGATCGCATACCGCTTGTTTTATTTCCGCATGTGTGATGATCTGAGTGGAAGAGATTATGTGTTGCATATGAATTCGAATTGATATGTGATCAGGATAATCTCGGTGGATAATTATTCATTATTCAGAAAATTTCTACATGGTATCGGAGCTATTGAAGCAGAGATTGATCATCACAGTGATTACAAACTTATTTCGGTAGACAGAGTCTGCATGCGGGCCAGGTAGCCTCTGGATCCATCCTTTCCTTTGAAAGGTGATATATCCAGTAAATGCCCCTACAGTCGATCTTTGTGCTAGAAATAATTTGTTCTCACAGGTCAAGAGCGGTTGAGCTTTGAGCTTGGAATTCGAATTTTGCAGCAGTTTTGTTTTCTTGGTGCCGGAGTTGAAAATGTCTTTCAACGGTTTGCAACTCGAATATGCTCTTGAAGGCAGTTCGAATTATGTTGCATGGAAGGATCGCATGGAGGCAGTATTAGAAGATAATGGACTGAAGGAGTTCATAGATACGGATGTCCAAAATCCCACTGATCCTGCTGAAGTCGAAGCCTGGCAAAAGAAGATGGCAAAATGTCGAAGGATCCTGTTGGAGGGCGTCAAGGATCATATTGTATCCAGCCTGCATGGAAAGGCTTCTCCATATTTAATGTGGAAAGCTTTGACGGATCTATTCGAGAGTAAGAGCGACCAAAGGAAGCTGGCGCTCAAAGATAAGCTCAGGAACATCAAGATGGAGAAAGGCGACAGTATCGCCAAATACCTCACGAAGTTCACTCAATGCAGAGATGAGCTGGGAAGTGTGGGGGTGACTGTCGAAGATGAGGACATGGTGGACCTGGCTCTCCTTGGTCTTCTGAAGGCTTGGAATTCATATCAAGATAGTGTCAATGGTCGGGAGAAGTTGCCAGGATGGGAGCGCCTTTGGGCGGATCTCATGCAGGAGGAGATAAGGAGGACTACCAGGGACGGATCTTCATCAAAGGGAGCTGATGAAGAAAATTGCGCTTTGGCTGCCAAAGCAAAGAAGGGGAAGGGTAAGAAAACTTCTCATTCCGGTGCAAAGGGCAAGAAGCAAGACATGGTGAAAGTGAAGTGTTTTCACTGCCATGATCACGGACATTATGCCACAAATTGTCCGAAGAAGAAGAAAAACAAGCAAGCGGGAAGATCTGCAGATGGAGAGGCTTTGGCTTCGTAGTTCGAGCTTGACTTTTCACTGATCGCATGCTTGGTTTCAAGTGTGATGGGATCAGTGTGGTTCTTGGACAGTGGTGCGTCATTTCACATGACGGGAGATCGGGATTTGTTCTCAGATCTAGAGGACAAAGATCTGGGCGTGCACATCGAGATGGGCGATGATGGTAGATACAGTGCGACTGGTATCGGTACCATATCCTTTCAGAGGGAGTCTGGTACACCCTTCGTGTTGAAGGATGTCATGCATGTACCTGGATTGAAGAAGAACTTGATCTCTGTGGCGATGTTGGAAGATAAGGGGTATGATGTGGTCTTCAGCGAAGGAAAAGCCTTCCTGCGCAGTAAGACTACTGGAGAGACCCGGAAGATAGGGATTCGAACCAAGAACCTTTATCAGTTGCAGGTAGATGGCTGCGCAGCTATGGCATGCAAGGCGGGAGAAGTGGTGAGCCGGGATGATGAGGACGAACTGTGGCACAGGAGATTGGGCCACCTTCACCATGGAGCTTTGAAGATTCTGCAGCAGATTTCTACTGGGCTTCCTAAGGGCACTCTTGCGCAGTCAGATCAGTGCAAGGGGTGTACCTTGGGGAAGTATGTGAAATCCACCTTTCACGAGAAGGATAGTCGCGCCACGACGATCCTTGAGAGAGTTCACACAGACGTGTGTGGTCCTTTCTCAGTTGCTTCGACAGCAAATCACAAGTATTATGTGATCTTTGTTGATGATTTCTCTCGAAAGTGCTGGATCTTCTTCATGCAGAAGAAGAACGATACATTCACGAAGTTCTGTGAGTTTAAAGCACTGGTCGAGAAGGAGTCGGGGAAGAAGGTGATTGCTCTAAGGAGTGATAACGGTGGTGAATTCATCTTGGCTGAATTCAAGGAGTTCTGCAATGCAGAAGGGATTCAGAGAGAGCTCATCGCACCCCATAACCCACAGCAGAACGGGGTGGCTGAGCAGAAGAACAGAACGATCATGGGTGCTGCATGGGCGATGTTGCATGATCAGGGCCTACCCCTTCACTTGTGGGCTAAGGCATGCAATACAACAGTGTATGTGCAGAACCGTTGTCCTCACAAGGTTCTTGGCATGAGTACACCGGAGGAGGCTTATTCTGGTAAGAGACCTGACATTTCTCATTTGAGAATTTTTGGTTCTTCTGTCTACATGCATGTGACGAAGGATGCCAGAAAGAAGCTGGATCCAACCGCAGAGGTTGGAATATTTGTGGGGTACACTGATACACCTCACAACTATCGGGTGTATGTGCCAGACAGTCGCAAGACTGTTGTGCGACGGGATATAAAATTTAAGGAGGAGAAAGCCATGCAGTGTTCGCTTGAGAGGGAGCTACACTTGCATGCAGATGAGGAGCTGTTAGTTCCTAAGGAGGAGCTTCCTGATGTGGATCAACCACAAGAGGAGGTTCAGGAGGTGGAAGAAACCACCCATGCAGCGCCAACCATCAGAGGGCGCATGCGCACTACAGAAGCTGAGCGACTGGCTCGAGATGCAGAGAAGGTTGTAGGACCACCTACAACACAACGCAGACAGAGGCAGTCACCGGATCGGTACACTGGATACATGGCTCTTGTGAGTCAATGTGTTGTGACGGAGCCATCCTCTTTTGAGGAAGCTGTGGAGGAACCCGCATGGGTTGATGCCATGATCAAAGAATATGATTCGATCATCAGGAACAGTGCATGGGAGATTGTCCCAAGACCGGTTGGGAAATCAGTGGTGGGTTCGCGATGGATCTACAAGGTGAAGCAGGCGGCTGACGGGAGTGTGGAGAAGTACAAGGTGAGATTTGTCACCCGTGGCTTCTCACAGATCGAGGGGATTGATTATGAGGAGACCTTTGCACCTGTCGCAAGGTACTCTTCCATACGGACGATCCTAGCTCTCTCAGTGCAGATGGGATGGCACATCCATCAAATGGATGTGAAGACTGCGTTCCTCAACGGAGTCATTGAGGAGGAGGTGTACATAGAGCAGCCTGAAGGTTTCGAGATCTTCAGCAGTGAGTCGCATGTGTGCCGACTCAAGAGAGCACTGTACGGGCTGAAGCAAGCACCTCGTGCTTGGTACACACGGATTGACAGTTATTTCATCGGGCTTGGATTTTCCAAGAGTGAGGCTGATCCTAACCTGTACCATATTGTGGTGGAGGGGAAGCTGCTGATCATTGTACTATATGTAGATGATCTGATTTTGACGGGTGATGAGCTGTTGATACTTTCATGCAAGGAGGACCTTGCTAGAGAGTTCGAGATGAAGGACTTGGGCCTCCTTCATTATTTCCCGGGATTGGAGATTTGGCAGCGCAGTGGAGGACTGTTTGTTTCTCAGGGCAAGTATGCCCGGGAGATTCTGGAGAGGTTCAACATGCATGGCTGCAAGCCTGTTGACACTCCTCTTCCTGGTGGTTGGAGGAAGGAGGATGCTACTTCAGCAGAGGTAGTGGATGCCACCGTCTATCGACAGTTGGTGGGGTCGCTTATGTATCTGGTCAATACACGACCCGATATATGCTATGCTGTTAACCAGCTTTCGCAAGCTATGGTTAAGCCTACCAAGCTCTTTTGGAAGGCAGGCAAGCATGTATTGCGCTATCTTAGTGGCACATCGGGATATGGTCTATGGTACAGACAGGAGGATGGAGCGAAGCTTTCTGGCTTCACTGATGCAGATTGGGCAGGGAGCCCAACGGACCGGAAGAGCACATCCGGAGGAGTTTTCAGCATTGGGTCGACAGCAGTTTCCTGGTACAGCAGGAAGCAGAGATCCGTGGCACTCAGTTCAGCAGAGGCCGAGTACATGGCAGCTAGCTTGGCTGCATGCGAGGCTATTTGGATGAGGAATATCCTCGCAGGATTGTTCAGGTTGCATTTGGAGCCTACAGTGATCTACTGTGATAACCAGAGTTGCATTAAACTCTCGGCTAATCCAGTATTTCATGATAGGTCCAAACACATCGACATTAGGTACCATCATATCAGAGATTGTGTTCAGCAGAGAATCATGATGCTTTCATATGTTCCCACGGAGGATCAGGATGCCGACATCCTGACGAAGGCGCTCACCAGAAGCAAGTTCGAATTCCACAGAGGCAGGATAGGGGTTGCAGATAATCCATATCTTGCTGAGAGGGAGTGTTGAAAATGCAGCAAGATGATGGAGCTTAGTGAAATGAAGTCGCCTTCACTAAGTGGGCCCGCAGGCAAATTTTTGCGCAAAGTCTATTTTTAGACTATGTCTATTTTTAGACATATGGAGCATGGTCCAGGGGTTGCAGTATGTTATTCTTGGAGTATTGGTCATGTTGGTAAAAATAGATGGACCTCTATTTTTATACATTTAGGTCGAAGTCTATTTTTAGACTGCCTATCCTAAAAATAGGAAAGTCAAATATTATTTACCCTTAATAATATTTGGACTCTAAACTTAAGTTTACTCTCTTGGAGCACTTCAGTTCGAGCTACAGAAGTGGCTTATGCATCTGACAGAGGAATTACGCTATTCCTAGGGGTTTGGTGAGCTCATGCATGGTTGACTTCAGTTAGGACTTCAGTGGCAGAAGTTTGGTGGAGTTGATGGGACAGTTGGTGGAGTTGTGTTCGATTTAACTTAGTTGAACTAGTTGAGATTAGTTTAACTAGCTAATCAACTAGTAATTAGAGTGGAGTGAATTAAATATTATTTAATTCACTAATTATTAACTCATTATTCAACTCAAGAACACATCGGTTCAATACGATGCATGGACGGTTCGGTGGAGACCGAGTGAAAGAGGTAGATGAAAGGGTTGAGATAGCTATCAGTTGTGACATCAGTTGTGCATGAGATTTGCACCACACTTGGAGGAATTGCCAATGATGATTGCACTGTCAAGCCAAGGAGATTCGAACCTTGGATCTCTCATTAGACCAGCCTTTATTGCGCAATAGAGGTAGGAAATTAGTGGATGTGTTTTGAACCTGTGACTTGTTCAAAACCAAGCTAGTTTGTGTGTAACTTTATGAGATAGTACTGAGTACTTGTGAGGAGTATTGTGCTATGTATTGTTACATGTTTTCTCCATTATAATATACATAATAGCTGGGGGTTTTCAGCTATAAGCTTTCCCCATACATATTGTGTAATGTGTGTGATGTTTTGACGATCTTTTGATTGCATACCGCTTGTTTTATTTCCGCATGTGTGATGATCTGAGTGGAAGAGATTATGTGTTGCATATGAATTCGAATTGATATGTGATCAGGATAATCTCGGTGGATAATTATTCATTATTCAACAAATTTCTACAAGGAGGATGTATATTTTATTACAGGGCTATCGAGGAAAGGGGTGAATTTTTCCTCGTTCCCCAAGATTCCAGCTGGCTGTGTGGTAGGGAGTTAGTTATTTTACTCCCAGAGATACATTGGAGAAAATTTAGTATCTCCTGCAGATTTCAGGTCGCTAGAGGGCAATTATGTATTGGTGCGTTTGGTCGTGAGGAGGTCCAATGTCTCTCACTTATCATTTCGACCATTTCACACAACAATAGTGACGGGAAACTAAATAGTTGCTAGCTTTTATGTTATGTTGATTCTTTACTACAACAGCGACGACTTGTCAAGTGGTCTGCCATTTTTTTGCGACAGTTCTGTACAACATTACATAGATGTCGTGCTCATGCACAAGGGAGGGTCAACTTCCCTTTTTATTTACAGCTTTTTTATTTATTTTTTGAGAGGTTTCCAGAGATGACGCCTTCTTTTCTTCGGCAGCCTCGTAGGCCAATTACTGAAGCATGTATGCATATGTGGGGGAAGATGATGCCCAAGAGGGAGGAGACTCTTTTTCCAGCGAGGATATCAGATGATGCACTGGAGTTGCTAACTAGTGTTGATGAGCATCCCTTCATTTTGGTCCCCTGTCCTTATGTGGGGTTGGATTGGTAAGGGTGTGCCAACATCCTCTTCACAGCTGATGAGCCGCCAGATGATAGAGGTAATATTACTGTTTTATTTAAATTTATTCTAACATGTTCTTTAACTTGTTTTTATTAAATTGTGTAATAAAATCCTCTAATTATTGTTGTGTACTTGTATATATTTTGCAGACATTGGCTCTTTTGATGGCGAGGAGATGCCGCTGCCACCACCTAATCCAGGTGTGTATCCTCATGATGAGGATGAGGGCATGCCAGATATTGCAGAGGATCATCAGGAAGCCGGTCTAGATCATAGACCTGATCCTGCTGGTGCGCCGGTGTGTAGTCGACGTCTTAGTGATGCTAGGTACAGGATGGAGTTGGGTGACCAACTCATTGCATTGATTGTTGTGGCGGGCATCAGGCCCACTGATTTTAGGGACATAGAGGCTAATAATATTCTATTACAGATGTGGAGAGGCATGCCGCATGACATGTACAACCTGATGTGGCATGTCATAGGGGTTACGACAAATTTTATGTGACTGACGAGGACTGTTGCACGTTACGATCGAGCCGCAGCACATGATGGACAATCTGCGAGGCGCAGCGTACCATCATCTCATGATCGTTCACAGCATTACGCCACGCCAGATTTGCATGAGCCTCCACTAGCATCTACCAGCAGTCATCATGGAGATGAGGCTGGACCATTGGCCACTAGTACTGATATTGATGTTGTACTACCACCAACTGATCCATGACATTTATATTACAGTTGTATATTTTTAACATTATTCAGTTATATATATATATATATATATATATATTATATGGTCCATGTATTTTATGTTAATGTTGCAGTTGTACTTAATTTACATGTTGGTGATCATCATGATGTGTATGTTGTTAGGTCATGTTAGATATGTTCATTTAATGTGCAGCTTGCGGATGGATGTGTATGTGATAGCATGAGATGTATATTTTATGTTTGTGTTGTACTGATGATGTTAATATAAAATGTTAATTGTGTTTTGTTAGATGATCATGATCACGATGATGCAGTTACCGATTTTGAATGTGTTTTTTAGTCAAATATGATGTTTGTATGATGGTTATCATGAACGTGACGTTTATTAATTAATTTAATACCAAATGATCATGATATTGTAAATTTGTAATATTTGTATTTCTAATTGTATTTAAAATTCTAAAATTGTAATTGTAATGCGATATATGTGAATTTCTAAAATTGTAATTGTAATTGTAATTTTTAAAATTGTAAAATTGTAATTGTAATTGTAATTGTACGTGAAATTGTAAAATTGTAATTGTAATTGTAATTGTATGTAAAATATTTGTAAGATTTTAATTGTAGTAATGTGAAATGAATTTATTAAAAAAATTTAATTTGTAAATTTGTAAATTTTAAATAATTGTAAAATAATAAATCTAGAATAATATGATTTATTGTAACATAATAAAGTTTAGAAAATAATGCAAATAAATTCCTATACTTTAGAATTATAATTATTTTATTATGATCTTAGATACAAAAAAAAGAAATAATTTATACAATACGCCATTGTTTTCGAGATCAACATAATACCAAATTATCAAGTGAATTATTGATTTTAACATTAACACAATGCAAATTACCAAATAATTCAAAATACATATTATATTAATATTTCGAAAAACTCATCTTAAAAAGTATAAATATTGATGAAATAACACATGCACCATATCACTCTCGATTCTCATGACCACCCTCATCATTTTCTAGCTCGCATGGTATGATAAGACTATTGTTCTCAAAATTATGTTTTGATCTAGGGTCATGTGTCAATACGAACCACCAATCCCTATCCAGCACATCTGGGTAAAAAAACACCTGGTTGCAGTGTTTAGGGAAAACATAGGGCTCCTTATCTTCATCCCACATCTTTCTAGAGTTGATACATATCAGCATACTATCACGATCTTCCTTTACATTATTCCAATCAAAGGTGTCCCACCACTTGCACCTAAAAATAACACATTGGAAACAAAAAAAATCCACTTCAATGATCTCTTGTATCTTTCCGACGTAACCTAACATCCCTTGTACTACTTGTTGATCATGGTGGCCAGATCGACTAGATTGATCAAACTTGACTTCCACTCCACAGTCTTCTGTGATGTTTCCAACATCGGCATTTTCTATGCGAAAATGGTGTCCATATGCCCACATAGATGGGAACAAATGCACCTATTATAAAAAAGTTAAAAAAAAAACCATAGTGTCATGTGTCTTATAAATAATAATCCAACAATAGTTAAAATATTAAATGTAGATGTCTTAATATAAGTTTTAAATTTACATATAAATTAAAAATATTATTACCGAGTTGCTACACCCAATCCCTATGTTTAGCACATCCTCTTTAGCACGCAGGTAATGACCGGTAGCACCGTATTTCTCTCTGACTTGGTCAGCAACCCAACTGCTGGGGCATATTTTTGGAATATTTTCTTTTAAATGATCAGGATAAGGCACACTTCTACCATTCAACAATCTGAATTCTTTCTTTTCACTATCACATTTCATCCTATTTTGTTCGTATAATGCGACCCACAGTTGTGTCGCTTCAGAATTGTAAAGAATGAATTTATTGATTGCTTCAATTTCTGCATTCGCTGATGAAATCAAACCAACATTATATAGTACTTAGAGATTAAAATTACATTATATCGAAGTTCAACATGAATATTAATTGCTTTTTGTAAATTTGAAAAATTATAAGTCGCTTACTCTTTATCAAGAGCTTTTTTCCACTCGTTTGGAGAAACTCTCCTTCTCTTTTGTCTTCATCCATTTGATCGTCCCAAATCACTGCACCTGGTTTGTTGTCGATCTGCTTGATGTACTCACTGGCATAGTAGAAAGACTCATACGATATGTACCACTCTGCCACAGACCCCTCGAGTTTTTCCCTTTTTTGAACAAAACCTTTCAATTTCTTCATGTACCTCTCTAAGAAGAACATCCAACGACAAGAAACAACCCCAACTAATTGAACCTCATCTACCAGGTGGATTAGAAGATGAACCTATAAGTCCATGAAACTCGTCGGAAATTCCTTCTCAAACATACAAACAATCTCAACTATCTCTTGACGCCACCATGGAATGCTAGCCACATGAATCTCCTTTGACGTTATCCAACGTAAAAATGTAGATAATTTAGATATGGCACATCCTAGGTCTTGAGGGAATTCATGTTTCACACACCCATGCACAAACAAAGGATAATGACATTGCAAATTTATAAACACGTGAAATAATATACAAAATTAATTATTTTTTATGATCCCCACATCGGATAAAATTTATTAATATAACAAATAATAAAATCATGCTTTTGACATTATACGTACTCTTAGAAGATTCAAATGGTGATGCGATTTCAACCCTGACAAATGGTCATCCACGGTGAAGCAGTGCCGTAATGAAGACTCGTATGAAGTTGACACCCTCACATCCATTATAAATTCCTTTGCCAAAGATATATCATTTTTTTTTAAATCCATGGGACATCACCTTCTTTGAAAAACCATGAATTAGAGGGACCAACCCCTGCCTCTGATCCCATACTTTCTAATCGTCTTAGCCAATATTTCTTTTTAGTTTTTGAAGTAATAAGATCTTTCCTAACAGCTAATGTGTCACTTTGTTTTGACGATATGTGCCTCCATAAAGAAGATGAAACATTTTTAAATATATGCATGGGATCTAATAAGTGGGAAATCTTAAGATGCTCCCAATATGGGAGGTCATAAAAGATAGATTTCCTTTTCATCCCAATGGGAAATTTCTCAATATAGGCGTTGAAGAAATCTGGATCATCGAACTTAGGCTCCCCATTTGAATCAAACATTTCTATGAACTCCTTCTCCTTCTCTCTCTCATATGCTCTAAGCCATTCAGCTCGTGTCATTATTGGAGGTCTTTGGGTTCTCTCTCATTTACCATTGAAAGAAGATGATGCTCTTCTGTAAGGGTGTTGTTCTGGTAGGAATATCCTGGAGCAATCATACACTGGCTTTCGTAGGTCCTTGGACCATCTAGATTTCAGAGAAGGTCCACAACATTTACATCCAAAATAATTTTTTGTTACAAGACCTGTGAGATTATATTTGTATACTACATTGATTAATATGCATGGAATGTTAAAGAATATCGTGAAGATCAGAACAAATATTATTACAACGAATTAAATAACTAATACGTGAAAGAATATTGTTACATTATATATAAACAAATCAATAAATTAAATATGTAATTTACCAGAGAAAACTCATAAGCCTAGATAATCATGTGTCGTGTAAGCACATATGCCATACAACGTAAAAATCCTCTCTGCTGTGATGGGTCTTGATACATTGTATACATTTATCTCATCCCATATTGCTTCGATTCATCTACTAGTGGTTGTAAGTAGACATCCATATTCTTCACTTGTCTTCTACCAGGAACTATGAGAGCCAACATAAGATGTTCATTCTTCACGGACAACCATGGGGGGATATTGTTATTGATCACTATTGCAGGCCAAACATAATAGTTGGTGTTCTGGAGGGAATATGGGTTGACGCCATCCATGGCTATGCTGAGTTGTAGACTTCGTACTTCATTCTTGAATTTTTCGGGCCATGTATCCTCTATATGCTTCATGGCTATTGAATCAATTGGGATTCGCATAACTCCCAACTCACTTCTATGTGAGGTATGCCAGCCCTACAACATAGCTAATTCTTTGCAACGAAAGAGCCTTTGAATCCTTGGGATTATAGGCATGTGCCTCAATGTCTTAAAAGGAGGACCAATATGTGATTTACCCTTATTTTTTTATTTATCATACTCATCATTCCCACATTTCGGACACATCTCTTTGTCTGCATATTCTCCTTTATATAGAATACAATCATTTGGACATGCATGATATGATATGTACTCAACACCCAACATTTTCAAAAATTTCTTTGCCTCCTCGTAGCTACCGGGCAAGACATTATCACTCGGAAGAACCTTATATTTGAATAACCTGTAGTTGGTGATCATGGAAAAATATATTAATATTAAATGTACATTAATGTCAATATAATTATTAACGTTCATAAAATTTAACATTTCTAATGTTCATTGCAGTGTACTGATTATATTTAAAATTTATATAAGGGGAGTACTTTATGGTAACTTACCTCAAAAGTTCCAAGAAACATGCATTCGACAAGCCAAACTTTGCTTTCAAGTTGTATAGTAACATTTTTTTCCCCAACTGGGTAGACTTTGACTGACCGCCAAGTCCAAAGAGAGGGGTGGTGGAAGAAAATTTAAGGCTTTCAAACAAGGTGTCAACGATATGAGCATCATCCCCTAGCTGATCATCATTTTGGAATGCGTCTAACAACATTGTCTCCATGGCAGTCGTATCCCTTAAGTAATCATCCATACCAACCTCTATTTGATTGCCTCCATTGCCGGCTTGTGAAGAACTAATATTGTTATAGTCATTCCTAATTGGTGAATCTGGACGTAGCGGTAATTGAATTGGTGGTTGAATCAACCATTATTGCTATCGTTCCTCTCCGATTTTTTCTCTTAATTCAGTCTTCTCTCGATTTGACATTGTCGTGGGATGCAACGGAAGATGGTAGGTAGGTCGTTCATCATCACTAGAATCCTAAAAAAAAAATAAAAAAAATTGAACATGATTAGTACAAAATATATGATATCAATTAGTAACCACGTTGACAATATTGCATGATTATAAATTGGTTTGACGTTGAAATAATTACATATTAATCAATATCTATACCAAACAATTATAATTATAATTACCATCATTGTCCCGCGATTGTGGCTATAAGATGCAATATTGTTACAATTGGCAGGGTGAAGCGGATGTCCATTTTCATCTACCAAATGCACCTTGCGGTATGCAGCTCCTGATAAGAAATTCCAACGTTTTGGAGCAGTTTGAATATTTTTTGTATCTGAACTCGATGCCGAATCTGCATGAACATGAAAATTTGTATACATTATAAATTTAATTAAGTTGTGCATGATTGACTGCATGGATAAAAAACATATATAAATTCAATTAGATAGTGAAAAAAAAAAACAAATTTGAAGTAAATATTATGTCTCCACATGGATAGGGAGAACTCCGCGATGGAATTTGAGAAATATTATGGAACGAGCTGGATTTTGAAGAATTGTCCATTCCATATAATATATGATATTTTCCCCCTACATTTGAGCCAAATAACAATAAATTTTGGTGCACAAACTTCAATGTCATTTTGATGCGTAATGTACAGATAACCGCACTTGTGAGTTTTTTTATTTTGCGCACTGGTGTCATTTTATAAAACAATGCACTGGTGCAGTTAAATTAAAGGACGCATCGGTAAACGAATAACCGCAAATAAAAAAAGCGCAACCCTATTTTCTTTAGGTGAAAAAAAGTGGTAAATTGAAAAATGGGTGGAAAAATATTTTCAAAAATATAATTTCATAAAACATTTCTTTAAATACTAAACACTTTTCATTATTTCACTATTTTTGCAGAAAATTTCAGACAGAGATTTGCAGGATACATACCTGGAGAAAACAGAGCACGAGAGCACTGTGGAGCAGGGAAATACGTTCGAACAGAAGTGTTCAGACAATTAGAATTCCAAACCTCTGGTTAGTCAAACCCTGTACCATAGAATTTCAAATGATGTAAGTTTATTGTTTTTTTGTACTTTTTTCTGCATTTTTTTTTTTATGCAGTAAAATAAGAAATCAAAATCTATTGTTTTTTTACTTTTTTCTGTAGTTTTTTTTATGAAGTAAAATAAAAAAATCAAAGCTTCTTCTTTTCTTTTTTTTTTCTGCAGTTTTCAGAAACAAAAATAAAAAAGAAATCCATTTTTACAAAAAAAAAACCATAGATTATTTTTGTCTCTGCCCTTTCTTCTTCCTCTTTCTTTTCAATTTAAATATATAGGGTTTATATAGTCATAATGCATCCAACCCACAGGACGATTTGCATATTCGGATCCCAATCCATGTTGGCCCTTGCGTCAATCTTAAAAAAATACAGATTTTTTTTTGTCGGTGCGGCCTGCGTAATAGAGTGCACCGGTGCGCTCGGTTATAGCAGCGCACCACGAAAGTACAGTGATAAAAAATAAAAAAATAATTTTTTTTTTCATCAGTGCACCATATGTAACATATGGCACCAATGCACTATTACATTATGGCGCACCACAAACGTGTTGTTTTGCAAAAAAAACCATCTTAGAAACAAACCCTACATTCTTTTTGTTTCTGCTCTTTCTTCTCCCACTTTCTGTGATTTTCGAATTAGGGCTTTTCAATTTACATTTATAGGATTTTTATTGCTGAATATAAGCCTAAGACATCCAACCAACATGAGGACCTACATAGTCGGATCTCAATCCATGTCGGCCCATGCGTCAATCTTAAAAAAATACAGACTTTTTTCGTCAGTGCGTCCTGTGTAACATAGCGCACCGCGAAAGTACTGTGATAAAAAATAAAATAAAAAAATGTTTTTATCAATGTTCCATATGTAACATATGGCACTGGTGCACTATTTCATTATGGCACACCGCAAACGTGTTGTTTTGCAAAAAAAATCATTTTAGAAACAAACTCTACATTCTTTTTGTTTCTACCCTTTCTTCTCCCACTTTATGTGATTTCAGAATTATGACTTTTTAATTTATATTTATAGAGTTTGTATTGCTAAATATAAGCCTAAGACATCCAATGTTTTGAAACCAGCTCCAAAAATAGAAGAAAAGAGATATCAACGCATTAGAAATAAGCCACTTCGAGGGGGAAACCTCCAATACATTACATGAATGAACAATTCTTGGATGATACAATTTACAAAACCTCCTTTCTATATATAGGAGTCCATGGGGCCATAATGTAATCCTAGTGGGCCACAATGTAATCCTAGCCAACCTAATAATAATAATTTAAGGGCACAATAATAACAAAATGGGGGTTACAAGGGTACAATAATAACAATAAGGGGGTTACACTAATAACAATAAGGGACTATACTAGTAATATAGGGACCTAACATGCCTCTCTCCTTCAAAAAAGTGTTGTCCTCAATGCTTGAGTAGCTCTGGGTGCTTCTGTATAAAATTCTCATCCTCCCATGTAGAATCTTCAGTGGGTAAGTTCTTCCACTTGATGAGATACTCTGAAATTGATCGATTCCATAGTTGTCGAGTTCTTGTTTCCATGACCACTTTAGGTTCCAATATGATTTTTCCTTCCTCATCAAGTTCTGGAAATATTGTTTGAACTGGAATATTTTCACCTATAACCTTCTTTAAGCATGAAACATGGAAAATTGGATGCACTCGTGAAGAAGCAGGAAGCTCCAATTTGTATGCCATAGTACCAATCTTTTGCAACACCTTGTAAGGACCATAGTACTTTGGTGATAATTTATTATCCTTTTTAGCTTGCTTGAGGGACATTTGTTTGTATGGTTGTAGCCGTAAAAATACCCAATCTCCTACATCAAAACTTCTCTCGCTGCGATGTTGATCTGCCTGTTGTTTCATTCGATTTTGTGCCAAATTCAGGTTATCCTTTAAGAGTTGGAGAACTTCTTGCTGATGCTCGATGTGATCTTCCACCGCTTGAACCTTCGAATTTTCCCTTAAATATGATGTGATGGATGGTGGATGATATCCATAAAGTGCCATAAATGGGGTCATTTTTGCTGCAGTATGGAAGGAAGTGTTATACCACCATTCAGCGAGAGGTAACCACTTGACCCATTGTGTTTGTTTATCAGATACAAAACAACTAAGATATCCTTCCAAACATTTATTTACTATCTCAGTTTGACCATCGGATTGAGGATGATAAGATGAGCTATGAGCTAATTGAGTACCCAAACAAAAAAATAACTCCGTCCAAAAATTTCCAGTAAAAATGGGATCTTTGTCACTCACAATAACCCTTGGGTTTCCATGTAGCTTTTGAATTGTGTCCATAAATGTAGTAGCAATTGTACTTGCTTTAAATGGATGAGATAGTGCACAAAAGTGTGTATACTTGGTAAGTCTGTCAACTACCACCATGATGACACTCTTTCCTTCGAACTTAGGTAAACCTGTGATAAAATCCATTGAAATCTTCTCCCAACATTGAATTGGAATGGATAAAGGTTATAGAAGACCCGGGGTCTTAATTGTCTCAACTTTATTCTGCTGGAAAACCAAACATTCCGCCAAAAATTTTTGAATATCAGATTTAAGGCCATCCCAAAAAAAATCTTTCTTCATCCTGTGGTAAGTTTTTAAAAATCCTGAGTGTCCTCCTAAAGGAGAAGTGTGCAACTCCAAAAGAATATTTTGTTTTAGTTGGGAATTCTTACAAATATATAAGCGATCTTTGTAATATAAGGAATCATTTTTCCAACTAAATGCATCAGATGTACTAGGATCTTGCTTCAAATTTTGAATGAGTGTCCACACTTCTTTGTCCTTCTTCCATTCATCACTTGCTTCGGTTATCCAATCTGGTTGGATAATAGAAATGGCACAAAGCAATGCTTCCACCTCTTCATTCTTTCTTGAGAGTGCATCGGCAACAACATTTAGCTTCCCTTTTTTGTAGATTATTTCAAAGTCATAACCCAACATCTTTGTGACCCATTTTTTCTTCTCTTCTGAAGATAGTCTTTGTTCCAAAAGGTGTTTAAAACTATCATGATCTGTTTTTACCTTGAAGTGTCTTCCCATTAGGTAAGTTCTCCATTTCATTATTGCATGTAGTATTGCTAACATTTCCTTCTCATAAATAGGTTTTTGTAAATACTTTCCTCTGATTGGATGACTTTCAAAAGAAATGGGTCTTCCTTCTTGCATTAAAACAGCACCAATTCCATTTCCTAAGGCATCACATTCCACAATAAAGGTTTTTGTGGATTCTGGCGTAGATAAGACTAGTGCTAGGTACATTGCCTCTTTAAGATGTTAAAAGGCATTAGTTGCTTCAGGAGTCCATGAAAATGCATCTTTCTTCAATAATGTTGTTATAGGTGCTGCTATTCTCCCATAATTCTTAACAAACTTGAGATAATACCCTGTTAACCTAAGAAATCCTCGCAACTGCTTTTCGGTTGTGGGGACTTTCCATTCCTTAATGGATTTAATTTTGTTAGGGTCTACCTTAACACCCTCGTGAGATATAATATGACCCAGATATTTCATATAATTGTTTCTCCTGCAATAGTTTGAGCACCCTGTCAACATGTTGAACATGATCCTTCCAAGACCTGCTGTAGATTAGTATATCATCAAAAAATACTAGCACAAATTTTCTAAGGAAGGTTTTGAAAATGGAATTCATCAACCCTTGAAATGTAGAAGGTGTATTGGTAAGGCCAAAAGGCATGACCAAAAATTCATAATGACCCTCATGAGTTCGAAATGTTGTTTTTAGAATATCTTCAGTCTTCATTCTAATTTGATGATATCCTGAACGAAGATCCAACTTGGTAAAATAAATTGCTCCATGTAATTCATCCAATAATTCATCAATCACAAGAATGGGAAATTTATCTTTAATGGTGAGCTTATTGAGCTCTCTATAATCCGGACACATGCGCCATGATCCATCCTTCTTGTGTACCAATACTACAAGAGTAGAGAAATAACTTTGACTAGGTTGAATTATACCCGCCTCTAACATTTCTGCAATCATACGTTCAATTTCGCTCTTTTGGACATAAGGATATCTATAAGGCCTGATGTTTGGAGGAACACTTCCCGGAATCAAATGAATAGCATGATCATGATCACGAATAGGTGGGAGTCCTTTGGGAGTTTCAAACACCTTGGAATGATTGTCCAAGACTTGTTGGAGATCTGCAGAAATAGATGATTTTGATGTTGGAACTTCTAGTGAGCATAATTGTGCAATTACGCCTCGTTGTTCTTTCCTTAGAAGCTTTGTCATGCCATTAGAGCTTATTATCCTTCCTGGCTTCCCTTCAATACCCCGTAATTCGACTTCCTTTCCTTCTGAAAAAAATTTCAAGAAAAGTTCTTGAAAATTAAAAGCTACCGTCCCCAAAGATTGTAACCACTGTACTCCTAGTACAACATCAGCACCTCCCATAGGAATGGCAAGCATTGGACTAGTCAATACATATTCCCCCATGGTTAGCTTGATATTATGGCATTTTCCAGAGCAATTTATAGTTCTCCATTTGCAACCATCACTTGACATTCTGGTGCTGGGTATAGGAAACAATTTAATTCCTTGGCTACCTTACAATGAATAAAATTATGGGTGCTACCTGAATCAATCAACACTATTACCTTTTTCTTCTTGATATGTCCTTCTATCTTGAGAGTTTGAGGAGTGGTAATTCCTACCAATGCATTACACGATATGGTCGAACTCATTTCTTCCTCTTCTTGGGTTGGTTCCTAGTGTATATCCTCTTCTTGTTCATTTTCTTCTTCCTCTTCACAATCTATGCAAAATAATTTCTTCTCAGCACACTTATGACCTTTAGTGTATTTTCTATCACAACTGTAGCAAAGCCCTTTTTCTCTTTTTTCTTCCAATTTTTGTGGTGTCAACCTTGTAGATTGTGGAAATCTAGGAGTAGCAACACTTCCCTCTTTATAGAAGTGAGTGGTAGGCTTCCTTGTCGCCATAATTTTACATTCAATTTTTCTTGCCAACCTGAATGCCTTCTCCAATGAATCAGGTTCCAAAACATGAACTTCATGTTGGATGTTATCCTTTAAAGTACCTATGAAGAGATCAATCCTTTGTTCCTCTGGAATATCAGTTACCCTTATATTCAATTTTTGGAAGTCCTTAATGTGCTCCCCCACTAAACCCTTTTGTTTTAGATTTATCAATTGGCTAAAGAAGGTGTTGCTCTTTGTATCCTCATAATGTGCTATCATTTCCTTCGTAATAATTGACCAAGTGACAATTTTTTTACGGGAGAAAATCCATCGATACCATACAAATGTATTTTGTTCTAAATTCAAAGTTGCAATGTGTACCTTTTATGTGTTTTTCACATTATTGAGATCAAAATATTGCTCCATCTGTAGTATCCATGTTACATGATCCTTTCCATCAAAATTCCTCATATCCATTTTTATAATATGGTGGTTCTTCCCGCCAAAATTAGAGTTTATGAAATCACGATTAAAATTTATTTTGTTCTCATCATGAGTTTCCTCTACTATATTTTCACCCTTAGGAAACATTTCTTGTATCAACTTTGTCAAACCTTCCATGTCTGCTTTTAGATCATTCTTCATGTTTTCCATTTTTTAAATGATCTTAGCTTCCATGTCATCCATATTATATTCCATGCCATTCTTCAAATAATCCATCTTATATTCCACTCCTTTCTTCAAAACTTCCATGTCATTTTTTGTTGCTCTTTGCGAACGCGAAATTTGTTGCACTTGCTCTTGTAATTTTGATATGTCATGTTCGTCTTCATGAATCATAGTAGAGCCTTCTAAAGGATTAATAGGTGTTGAATTCTTTTTAGGGGCCATTTTAGAATCCAATACTGATATATATTCTACAGTATGCCCTTGGAACCAATTCAACTTGATTCTTCAAACAAGACTTATGCAATTTGGGAAAAAAATACACACATTTTACTTGCTTTTGAGGAGCTCGATATTGAAACTGAATTATCTCTGTGATTTCAGATTTTCAATATCTAAAATTTGACACTAAGGTAACCCTTTGAATTCTCTTTTGAATGCCACAGGTCTGACCTGATTTGGATTCTTGAAGACAAAGTTGTGCCCAATCTCCTACGATGACCTAATTATGGACTGGTTTAGTAGAGCGAACTTGTACGACTTGCCACGTGTCATTGTTTTCTCCTTTGGATTTGAAATTTATAGACCAGAAACTATAGTCTGTGTACTTACGGCCACTTTTTACAGCATTCTAATCCGATGCTTAGAGAGGGAGTTATGAAGATTTTCCATGATAACCTCTTTGAGATGAAATTCGGGAGCCTGAAAAAGACCTAACTTCCACAGATCATATCTCCGAAAATATTGCGAACAAAGCTTTTAAATTTTGCGAGGATGTTCCTCTAGATTTCCATTTTGCTCTTTAAAAATTTTAGCTTCTGGATCTTCGTAGAAAAAAGTTATAGTGCAAATTCCACAATGACCGGTTTAGGTTAAATTCAGGAGCCTTCACAAAGCCCTAACTTCCACAGATCATATCTCTGAAAATATTGTGAACCAAGCTCTGAAATTTTGCGAGAATGTTCCTTAGAATTTCAGCTTTGCACTTTAAAAATTTCAGCTTTTGAACCTTCGTAGAAAAAAATATATAGATAAAATGCCACAATGACCGGTTTGGAGCAATGAAAACCCTAGAATCCAAAGCTTTGATACCAAATGTTGTGAAACCAGCTCCAAAAATAGAAGAAAAGAGATATCAACGCCTTAGAAATAAGCCACTTTGATGGGGCAACCTCCAATACATTACATGAATGAACAATTCTTGGATGATACAAATTACAAAACCTCATTTCTATATATAGGAGTCCATGGGGCCATAATGTAATCCTAGCCGACCTAACAATAATAATTTAAGGGCACAATGATAATAATATGGGGGTTACAAGGGTACAATAATAACAATAAGGGGGTTACACTAACAACAATAAGGGACTATACTAGTAATATAGGGACCTAACATCCAACCAACTGGAGGAGCTGCATAGTCTGATCCCAATCCATGTCGGCCCTTGTGTAAACTAAAAAAAAAATAGTTGTCGGTGCGCCCTGTGCGGAATAGCGCACCGGTGCGCTCTGTTCTCCCAGTGCACCGCGCAATTAGTATAATAAAAAAATAGAAAAACAAAATATTTTTTCAGTGCACCATTTGTAAAATACGTAGCTAGTGTGCTATTTCATTATGGTGCATCGCAAACGTTCTGTTTCAAAAAAAAAAAAACCTTCAAAAGATAGAAACCTTACATTCTTTTTGTTTCTCCCATTTCTTCTTCCTCTTTCTATGATTTCAGAATTAGGGCTTTTCAATTTAGATTTATATGGTTTGTATTGCTAAATATAGACCTAAGACATCCAACTGACGGGACGATTAGTATAGTCGGATCCCAATCCATTTGGGCCCTAGCATGAATTAAAAAAAAATAGATATTTTTATCGGTGTGCCTAGAGTAACGTAGCGCACCAGTGCTCTTTATTTTACAAGCACACCGCAAAATGTAATGTGATAAAAAAATAAATTTTTTATTATTGGTGCGCCATATGTAAAATATGGCACTGATTTATGCTAAAAAGCTAACACTAGACAATTTTTATTATTTTTTCATGGTAACCAGTGTGATCATTGAAATGCAACACAACAGTGCTCCTTGTTGACATAGAGCACCATACGGTCTATTATACTGTTATGGCGGTGCATTTGAAAGAGAGACACGCACCGACATCAGTGCGTAAACCATGAATGGTGCACCGGTTTTTTAAGATTTTTTTTACTTGAAAAGTTGAAAATTTATTTATAAATATATTATTGAATGATATGGTACAGGTTTGAGATTGATAAAGAAATGAGTGACAAGAGATCAAGTAACAAAAATACTGATAACACATCAAGAAAATCAAAAAAGGCAAATTCTTTGTAATTTTTTTACAAAAAAATTGTTTTTGAACAATATGTAAGTTTAACTAATATGTATTGTTTACTGTGTATCATGCAGAGCCAAAAAATGACGAAGCTCGATAATATTATTTCTGATCTAGGACCAGAAGAGCGTAAAATCTTGATGGAAAAATTTCAAAAGGATGAATAAGGTGAATGAAAAAATACTATCAATCCAATATGAGTTTCTTTTTTTAGTTTTTATTAATAATATAATTAAAATTGTTAGATAACATGTGTGAAAAATTCTATTAATTCACATCTGTTTAATGTTCTACAGGGACCAACAACTCAGAAAAGGAATGTTGTTCTAAGAAAAGAAAAAAAATAGAACATGAAAATGAAAATGAATTGGTCCTTAGCTCATCTGGAGTGGTGCTGGAGGTTAACAAAAGGGGGAAAATTTTTTACAAAAGTTTGAGGGATATAGTGGAACGAATGTATAGAAGTTCTTTCCACTTACAATACAAAAACCAATCCAATGATTCCAAGAACCAAATTTTATGTAAACTACAAGATGAGTTTCCAGAGAATTTTTCAATGAGACATGTCAGAATTTTAATAGCAAAAACGTACAACAACAAAAAAGAAGGAATGAAAAAGTAATATTCCTTTAGATGTTTGTCTAGAATTATTTATAAATATCACTTTTTTTATACTTACTTTTCATATATCAACACAAAAATTAAATAGTTTATTGTCATGTTACATTTTTAGGAAGATTATGAAAATCTCAAAAGATGAACGAGCTGATATCAGAAATATGCCAGTAGGAATGTCCAAAAAGGTGTACAAGGAGATGGTCAAAGAAATGGACAAATTTGCATCGTTGAAGGAGCCATCTCAACAACAACTTGCTTCAAATGTAATATGAAATCATTGATTTTTTCGATCATTAGGAAAAATAAATAAACAATTTAGCATTAAATATTATTTTTCAAGTATTTTCTTGCAGAAAAGAAAATAAAATGGAACCCATTCAGCACATAAAATAGGACGACAAGAAAATGATTGATATCTAAGTTTTTGAGTAATTGTTACTTCCTTATAACAACTTAACTAGATTTCATTTTTGTATTTTTAAGTTGTTTTACAAAAATCATCATTGAATGTCTTCAAACAGGGGCTAACATACAAAGAAGAACCATCAGAGGAATTGATTGAAATTGGGTTAAATATGGGTTGTGCGTATATGTTGGCATATCATAACTTAATTGTGGAATTTGTAAGCATCTATCGATCTTGTTTTACTTAGCTCCATCTATAATTAATAGAAAAAATAAATCTTTTATATTAAATATATGATTTGTTATGGGGTATATAACTTGCAGGAAACAAAGTATGGCACTGTGCCAACAGATCAAATCTTGAAAGATGGCATGTTACATGGTTTTGAAAGAATGCGTATAGTTTATGAGTCAATTGTTGCATTGGTACGTCATCTCTTTTCGATTTACATTGCTGTATATTATTTAATATTGCAATTTTCATTATTCTCACCAATGTATATACACTCATTACAGTTTATTTTTATGTTTCTAAATGGAATGTGAAGAAGAAAAAAACAATCAACACCGTGAAAAAACATTTCTGAAAATAACTCAAGTCATGGAAGTAGCTCTAACAGTGACAGCAGTTCAAGCGAAGAATGATGATCACTATGTGTGGATATAAAAGCAAGGCATTGTATTTTTTGAAAAATGTCTGTGAAATCAAACATTTTCTTTAATGTAATGGACATAATGTCCCAATTGAAAGATAAATGGATAACAATAACTATCCCATTTTGTATGACAAATAATGTCTTATATGTGTGTGTGTGTGTGTGTGTGTGTGTTTTAATTTATTATATTGTGTTCTCTATTGTCTCTATTGCGTTCTCCATTGTCGTTTTCAAATGCACTAATAAAAATTTAATTCATATGAATATTGTTATAAGATATATATGTGTCAACTTTTGATGAATAATGAATTTTAAAAAACCACAATAATTTTGATATGATATAACAAATTAATCCAAACATCACATTCAAATGCATTAATACAAATTTAATTAATATGAATATTGTTATAAGATGTGTCGAATTTTGATGAATAATGAATTTAAAACAATCACAATAATTGCACTGTCACAAGTCGATGTTTCTAAAAAATACAAAATGAAAACCGGTGTGTGTATACTTACACCGGTGCGCTTGTATTCTTAAGCGCCCCAGTGCGTTTTTATGACCTATGGGCACCACATAAATACCAAAACCGGTTAAAAATATCGAGTCGTTTGTGCGGTATGACTCTCTAATGCGTTTATGTATATCTATGCACTGGTGCCTTTTTACGACCTATTAGCACCGCACGAATATAGATACCAATTATAAATCTCGGTGCGTTTGTGTGATACTATGCACCGGGGCATTTTTGTGTCTATACGCACCAGTGCATTTAGACGACCTATGGGCACCACACAAATACCAATACCAATTGCAAATCTCCATGCATTTGTGTGATACTGCGCACCGGGGCGTTTAAGAGTATATACGCACCGATGTATTTGTATGACATATTTGCACTGCACGAATACCGATACCAATTATAAATCTCGGTGCATTTGTGTGAAAGGATGCACCGATGCGTTTCTATAAGTCTATGCACCACCGCGTTGATACGACCTATGGGCACCGCTCAATTCCCAAGACCAATGATAACAGCTCCGTGCATTGTATCACCAACACTATGATTGGTGTTGTTTTTTACCTTAACTACCTAATGCATTCTCCTTAGACCACCCCAGGGTGCCATCCACAGGTATGCACTAGTGCGTTAAATCCTGATTAGCGCACCGATGAAAAAAACATCCGTAATAACCTCCGGCTGCCCATTTGTTTTTGGTTGTGTTGAATTTCCATTAAAATCTCTGCCAAAACCTCTGTAACCATAAACGGATGTGGTAGCATATGTTTTTTTAACAATTTTGGCCAATTTTATAACACTAAAAACCTCCTTTATAATCTCTGCTAGAGGGTCTTTTCCTTGTAGTGCGGTAAACTAGCGAGAACACCAAGAGGTTTAGATTCCCTTCCATCAAATGCTTCTAGAGAATTTGGAGATGAATTCAGAGCTGGAGAACCAATAGCTTTCCAGTAGGAAGATGACATGACGCACGTAGACGCACCCTCATCCACGACCAATCGATGGATATTCAGTCCATTAATTCCAACTTGTATGATGAGCGCAAAATGGTGAGGGAGACGTGGGATGGAATTCTCCAAGTCAAAAGTGATAAGGCTCGAATCAGAAGGATCAACCCCACTGATGGAAGATAGAAAAGCCTTTTGTTGAGACATACAACTCTGAAGTACTTCTAATGCAGACATCGTAGATGGCACCTGAGCCAAACCCTCAACAATACTGTAATTTTGAGAAGCACAGGCGTTAGGATTGTAAGAAGACTTACGGCGTACACCATTGGAAGGTGGTCGTACAACGGGCTCAGTACTGGGCCTTTCAATCTGAAGAGGGCCACAAGCAGGTGGAGGAGGAGGACCATCAATGATATCTTTCCCCACTGCCTGACGCGGTTCGGTATAATATTTTGACCAGGTAGCTATGTAAGTGGATGCAAAACCGTTCATCATGAAAGCTTGAGAGCCAAATGGGGCAGAGGACTGAGGTTTCTCTACCAACTGAGTCTGTTGTGACGGAAATGGTTCTTTGAGAATAGTCGGAGTTCCTTGGGTGCCTTTGAGCAATCGACTCACTTCGGCGTGTCAAGGACAGTCCTTAGTGTAGTGCTCTTCGTCACAAATCAAGCAAGGATACTTTGATTTACGCTGTGAACCATCATCAGCATGAGATTTCTGAGAATCCTATTTTGGGGTATCAGCTTTGGCCTTACCTTTACCCTTGTTTTTACCCTTGGAAGTTTTATCTGTTGGGAAAAATACTGAGAGGGGGGGGGGGGTGAATCACTATTTAGTGCAGACTGAAAAACTTTTTACTTTTTCTTTCTCTAAAACCCATACGCTACTTTACTAAACCTAAGTTGTGTATGCACGCAGATATCCTTAATGAAACTTGTGTATTACCAGAGATATCATTATGCAGGTAATTCTTTACTTATATCATTGCATCATTCATTCATTAGATGTTTAGTAAGTAGTAAATATGTGCAGTAAGAACAAAATAAATCATCACACATAATCAACACACATGAACACCAGGATTTAAGGTCGAAACCCAATTCGGGAGAAAACCACCGCTGCCGTCGTCTCAGTCTTCAATATTTATTATAAAGAAAACATCTTACAACCATGTACTGGCACAGACTCATACCAGCATGCAGGTACCCACCTGCAGAAGGCTACAACCTTCTCTTATTTACCAGCCTCTCCTGGAAGGGAGCTACAACCCCCTGCACTCGTTTACCAGCCTCTCCTGGAAGGGAGCTACTACCCCCTGATCTCATTTACCAGCTACCACTGGAAGGGAGCTACAACCCCCTCACTAAAGGCTTCGACCCTCAGCACCTCTGCAGACCACGTTTCATCAATTTTCACATTGGATCCAACAGCTTCAACACAACCCTTCAACAAACATACTATGCCCAATACTTCAAACAGAACAGTGTGACCACTGTAACCAGAATATCAAAGATAAACCAGACTTTAGAATAGATATGTAGATGTAAACTCAACCCTGAATATCATACGCTACTTTTCTTTACTGAAGCCGCGTACATACGCTCTTTCTTGCACACCAACCCACGTATACTTCTGTGTATTTTATTCTTCAGAAAACCCTATACGCACCTTTC
Organism: Pinus albicaulis; assembly: GCA_034641835.2. Classification (NCBI taxonomy): domain Eukaryota; kingdom Viridiplantae; phylum Streptophyta; class Pinopsida; order Pinales; family Pinaceae; genus Pinus; species Pinus albicaulis. Next base: position 307,165,649 of record CM076578.1, on the reverse strand, counting down.
ATTAATAGAGACCACGTATACATGTGCTTTTGTAGAGACCAACTACCGTATAGATCTGTAAATGGAAAAATTTACAAAACAGATCAGATCTATAAACTTACCCAGATTTCTTCATTATCTTCAGCAGACTTTGCGCCAGATCTTCACCATTTCTTCTGCTGCAGATCATCCTAGATATTTATCATCATCAGATCTAGAGATATTTAACCATCCTCAGATCCATGGGTGCATCATAGATTCAGATCTATCAATTAAGAATAGAGTTCATTCATGCAGATAATCCTTAGAGATATTTATTCATCAACAACCCTTACTCATGCACACCCTTGCACAATGATCTTCTTCTCCTTATATAGATTTAGCCTTTATCAATACCATGAGTCAAAACCACACAACTTCCGATGGTATTCCTAGACGGGATAAAATAGATAATCCAACGCTCAATACAGTGGGCCAATACCATGGTAATGCCCCTAGGTATCATAGTTTTTAGAGCGCAAAAGGCATACGCGACTTTGAGCGTGCGTATCCGCGTGTATACACAACTTCGCCTCGTAAAAAATACGTATATGCTAACCCTAAATGTATACGCAGGTTCCCTTCACAAAAGTAGAGTATATACACGGGTTGCCTTCACAAAAGTAGCGTATACATTGTGACATATTATATTTATCATTTTTTTTTTTTGGCACTTACTAGAATTGTTTTCTCTGTCACATCTGAACTGATCTGTAGATACATCATTGTTACATCTTTAGCACATAGGTTGCTTATCATAGGCAACTCATCAAGTAGGTTTCCATCAAGGCCAACTTCATCAAGTAGGTTGCCATCAAGGACAACACATTGCATCATATTGCCAATAATCTCCCCCTTTGGACTTGATGGCAACCATGATGGTGTTTGATCACCATAACAGATAGATACATTGAATATAACCATTATGCAAACACCATGATACTCTCCCCCTTTGACATCAAGGGCAAAGGGCAGATCAAGACCAAAACAAGGTTTTTCTTCTCATGTAGAAAGAAGAGCTCTGTAGATCTGATGTGCACTGAAGTTATCATGCTCACCCTGAGTTCATGCTGAATCTTCAAACATATTTTTCAATGAAGTACATGACTCTATGACCTTTCCTATCACCAAGGACTCATAATTTCATCAAAGATCCAACCAAGTGGATTTACATATATGACTCAAGTACCCAACCAAGTGGGTTTACACATTTGATCAAGTCCTTACATTACAATTTTACATCATAGGTCTCAACATGACCTTTTCATCAAATTACAAAAATGACCTTTTGTGACAAACACCAAAAAGACCTAAAGAGAGAGATCATATTTCAGAACCATCATAATGCCAACAATGCATAATTCTCAGCAAGGCTAATGCTCCTCCTAAACCTGTACACATGTTCTTGAGCCATTTCACTCCTTCATCTCCCCCTTAGCTTGTGCATCCTGAACACTTTCAATAGAAAATCATCAAGGCATCCGCATCAAATATCAGAGAATGAAACAGAAATATGAGAGCTGAAACATCACCAGAGATACCCAACAGCACCACATCTATGCTGAAGAATGCTGACCCAGAAGAATTTGTCAGCAACCACCCATACGTGGTTTTATGTGTAAAAACTCGCGTATATACGTGACTGTATTTCAGGAAACCCGCGTATCCAATTTAATCTTCTGAATTTAAGCATATTTGATCTTCTGCATGGCAGAGACTACTCCCAGCTTCTTTCTGAGATATTCGAACGCTTCCCTGGGCAGAGGTTTGGTAAATATATCAGCAACTTGGTCTTTGGAGGGAACATACTCCAACTTCACCTTTTGTTCAAGCACTTGTTCACGTAAGAAGTGATACTTGATGGGAATGTGCTTGGTCTTGGAATGCATAACAGGATTCTTTGAGATACTGATGGCACTTGTATTATCACACATAATGGAGATAGGAGATGAACATTTGATTTGAAAGTCTTGTAAGGTTTGCATCATCCAAAGAAGTTGAGTGCAACATGATGCGGCAGCGACATATTCTGCTTCTGCTGTAGATAAGGCAATAGAGTTTTGCCTCTTGTTGAACCAAGATACCAACCGGGGCCCCATATAGAATGCGCCACCACTAGTGCTTTTCCGATCATCAATATTTCCAGCCCAATCTGCATCAGTGTAAGCATGAAGTGTGAGATCAGCATTCTTTGGATACCATAGTCCAAAGTCTTGAGTTCCTTGTAGATATTTGAATATTCTTTTGACAACCTGAAGGTGAGACTCTTTTGGATTAGCTTGGAATCATCCAACAATCCCAACTGCATGCATAATGTCTGGTCTAGTCCCAATGAGATAAAGTAGACTTCCTATCATAGATCTGTATTCTGGTTGATTCACCGTGGGAGAATCATCATGAGAACTGAGATTACATCCAGTTATCATTGGTGTACTTATAGGTTTGTACTCTTCCATGCCATACTTCTTCAGAATTTTCTTAAGGTATTTTTCTTGTGATAAGAATATGCCATCTGTAGTTTGATGCACTTGCAAGCCAAGAAAGAATGTTAGTTCCCCAAGTAAAGACATTTCAAATTCTTGCTGCATAGTTGAAGCAAATTTCTAACTCATAGATTCTTCATTGCTTCCAAAAATGATATCATCAACATATACAACCACAATCAATAGTTTTTCATTTTCTGTTTTTGTGTATAAGTTGCTATCAGCAGACCCCTTTGAAAATCCTTGTTGATGAAGATATTTGTCAAGACGATAATACCATGCCCTTTGAGCTTGTTTGAGACCATATAGAGCCTTTTTAAGTCTACAAACAAGATTTTTATCATTTCCCAAAATGAATCCTTCTGGTTGTTCTATATAAAATTCTTCTTTTAGATCACCATTGAGAAAGGCAGATTTAACATCCATTTGATAAAATTTGATTTGTTGGAAGCTTGAAAAAGCAAGAAACATTCTTATGGCTTCAAGTCTAGCTACAGGAGCAAAATTTTCTTCAAATTCTATACCTTCTTGTTGAGCATACCCCTTGCAAACAAGTCTAGCTTTATTTCTTATAACATCCCCATTCTCATTTAACTTGTTTTTTAATATCCATTTAGTTCCAATGACATTTTTGTCATGAGGTCTTGGTACTAATTCCCAAGTGTGATTCTTTTCAATTTGATCAAGCTCTTCATTCATGGCTTGAATCCAACATGCATCTTTGCTAGCTTGATTGACATTGTGTGGCTCAATAGTGGATAGAAATGCCAGATAGCTAGAAGATCCCACAAGAGTCCTTCTTGTTTGTACACCTAATCCCTTATCTCCCAAAATTTGAGATTCTGGATGATTCTTTTGAACATATCTGGATGGAGCTTTTTCAGATAAATCATCTTCAGGTTCTTCATTGGGTTCACTATCTATATCATTTCTATTTGATGTAGAAGGATATATGTCACCATCGTCTTCATCTGTTGTTTTTTTTCTTCTTTTGGAGCTGCAGGAGACTCATCAATAACAACATCAATACATTCAACAATCTTCCGAAGTCTTTTATTGTAACATTTATATGCTTTACTCCTGGAGAAGTAACCAAGAAGTATTCCTTCATCTGCTCTGGGTTCAAACTTGCCAAGTTTTTCATCATTATTTTTGATAAAGCATTTGTTTCCAAAAAGTCTAAAATGTTTCACAGTGGGAGGATTACCATACCAGAGTTCATATGGAGTTTTGTCACTATTTACTCGAACATGTGCCTTGTTAAGAATATTTGCTGCTACATGTGCTGCTTCTCCCCAAAAAGTGTCAGGTGTTCCGGAATCATCAAGCACAGCTCTAGCCATTTGTTGAACTGTTCTATTCATTCTTTCTGCTACACCATTTTGTTATGGAGTGTCGGCTACAGTAAACTGTCTTTTTATGCCATGTTGTTCACAAAATTCAAGGAATTCATTCGAAGTATATTCTCCTCCTTGATCAGATCTAAGACATTTGATTTTTAGATCTAATTCATTTTCAACCAGAGCTTTGAAGATCTAAAATTTCTCAAATGCTTCATCTTTGTGTTTAAGCAACCCAATCCAACACATTCTAGAGAAATCATCAATAAATAAGATATAATATTGTTCACCTCGTGGTGAATTTTTCCTCACAGGTCCACATATGTCAGTATGAATGAGTTCAAGAGGCTTACTTGATGATCCTTCCTTGGCATTAAATTGTACTCTGGTTTTCTTACCAAATTGGCAAGACTTGCATATGATATTTTCGGGTAGAGTAATATTGGGAAGATCACGGACAACTTTAAGCCTGCTTGATTTGTTGATCTAAGAGAAGCTCAGATGCCCCAACCTTCTATGCCATAGCCAGTTTTCTGAAGATTTACTCAAGTAAAATTGTTCTTTGCAGTTCTTCAATACATACAGGTTTCTTGGAGTTCTTTTTCCTTTTATAATTGTTTTACCTGTATCAAGATCACGTACCACACATTCTTTTGAACTAAAGAAAACTTCAGTTCCTTGATCACACATTTGACTTACACTTAATAGGTTATGCTTTAATCCATCCACATACATGACATCATTAGCTTTCACCTTTTCTTTTAGAAACACAGACCCTTTTCCCTTAATTACTGCAGGAGTATCATTTCCAAATGTAACCTTATTTTCCTTTTCTAGAGCACTATATGCAAGAAGTTTGTTTTTGTCACCTGTCATGTGTCTTGAGCATCCACTATCAATGTACCATTGATTTTCTTCACCTTCTTCAAATAAATCTATGCCACAATTTTCAACCTGTAATTCCTTCTTTTTCCATACTTTGGAGTTTGAAGGAATAGGCTCTTTTGGCTGAATTTTGCTCCTGCATTCAGATTCTTCATGGCCAAAGTTATTTCATTAAGCACATTCAACTTCATTTAGAAGAGGAGAAAAGTTGTTATAGGTATTCTTCTTTGTTTCAATATCAGTCCTTTTCTTTCTTGCTTCTCTTGTCATGATGGTTTTATATGCAACACATTGAACAGCTTTATGACCAAAATTGTGACATGAGAAACATTGTCCATTGAAGAAGAAATTTCTTCGATCATGAAATCTTTTACTTGAATTTTCCTGTTGATTGGTGTTTCTTTGAAAGATATTCCTGTTAGTGTTCTTTGAATTGAGATGATCATTCTTTACCTGTAAAGATTCTTTATTCCCTTGCTGAGTGGCAGAATGTTGTAAACTAGTTGTAGCTGCTTTTAGATAATTTGGTGCTGAAGCCTGAGAAGATTCTCCGATATATCCAAGACCTATCTTTATGAGAGGAGAACGTTGTACCTTAATAATCTCATCTAAGATTTCAAATCCTTTAGCAAATCTAAGATTCAGAGTCTTTACTTTCTCAAGTTCTTTTCTTAGACTTACTACTTCACACTCCAATTTCTCATTGTGTTTCTCCTTTTCTTCAAGCTGATTTTCCAGAGTCTCTATGGTTATTTTACTTTCTTCTAAGAGTATTTTACTTTCTTCTAAGCGTATTCTGAGTTGATTGTTTTCTTCAAGAAAATAATTGTCCTATAGAGCATCCAAAAAAGTATCCTTTTCTTCTCTATATTCTTTTTCAAATGCCATGAGAAGTCTAAGATCTTGTTCACACTCTTCCTCACTATCAGATAACCCATCATTGTCTTCATGAGTATAGTAACTTTTTCTAGTGCTAAACCGATTATTTTTCCTTTTTGCTACTTCCTTCCCTTTTTCAGATGTTTCTTTATGAGGACACTTAGCAGCATAATTACCAACTCTTCCACAATCAAAACATTTGAAAGGAAGCTTACCTCTAACCGTCCTGTGCCAAGTTGAAGTTTCTTTACAAAATTTACCTCATCTTCTTTTGAGATATATCCTGATCCTTCTGCTTCTTGTACTTCTTTCCCTTTTGTAGAAGCTCTAAAGACAACTTCTTTGACTTTAGATGGTCCTCCTCTTCTCATTTCATATGCAGTTATTATGCCATGAAGTTGCACCACAGTAAGATTTTGAAGATCTTGTTTTTCTTCAAGAGCAGAAAATTTTGACTCAAATTTTTCTGTTAGAGATCTTAAAATTTTCTCAACCAAAGTAGATTCAGTTATTGTTTCTCCCATATTTCTCATACGATTTACAACATCTTCAAGACATAAAAAGAAACTGGCAATACTCTCATCACTATGCATCTTCAAATTTTCATATTCAATTATGAGAATTTGGAGTTTTGCACATTTTACCTTTGCATCACCTTCATAACTTAGAATTATTTTGTCCCATATTTCCTTTGTTGTATTCAGCTGCATGAATTTGAAAAATTCAGATTCAGTTAGACTTCCCGTTAGAGCATTGACCGCCTTTGCATTTGATTCATAATTCTTCTTTTCTGTCGGATCTGTTGGTACTGCGGCTGGATATTGATATCCTCCTTCAACAATGGCCCATACATCTGCTCCCAGAGATTGAAGATAGGATCTCATCCTTGTTTTCCAGAAGATTAAATTGTTTCCGTTAAAGAGCGGAGGCCTGATAGATGTTATTCCTTCTTGATTGCTCATCTTGCTTGATCTTCCTTCTAGCGGCTAAGCCTTTTCAGAAGGACCTGCTCTGATACCAATTGTTGGGAAAAATACTGAGAGGGGGGGGTGAATCAGTATTTAGTGCATATTGAAAAACTTTTTACTTTTTCTTTCTCTAAAACCCATATGCTACTTTACTGAGCCCAAGTCGCGTATGCATGTGGATATCCTTAATGAAACTTGCGTATTACCAGAGATCTCATTATGCAGGTAATTATTTACTTATATCATTGCATCATTCATTCATTATATGTTTAGTAAGAAGTAAATATGTGCAGTAAGAATAGAATAAATCATCACACATAATAAACACACATGAACACCAGGATTTAAGGTGGAAACCCAATTCGGGAGAAAACCACCGCTGCCATTGTCTTAGTCTTCAATATTTATTATAAAGAAAACATCTTACAACCATGTAGTGGTGCAGACTCATACCAACATGAAGGTACCCACCTGCAGAAGGCTACAACCTTCTCTTATTTACCCGCCTCTCCTGGAAGGGAGCTACAACCCCCTGCACTTGTTTACCAGCCTCTCCTGGAAGGGAGCTACTACCCCGTGATCTCGTTTACCAGCTACCATTGGAAGGGAGCTACAACCCCCTCACTAAAGGCTTCGACCCTCAGCACCTCTGCAGACCACGTTTCATAAATTTTCACCTGGATCCAACAACTTCAACACAACCCTTCAACAAACATACTCTGCCCAATACTTCAAACAGAACAGTGTGACCACTGTAACCAGAATATCAAAGATAACCTAGACTTCAGAATAGATATGCAGATGTAAACTCAACCCTGAATATCATACGCTACTTTTCTTTACTGAAGCCGCGTACATACGCACTTTCTTGCACACCAACCCGTGTATACTTCTGTGTATTTTATTCTTCAGAAAACCCTATACGCGCCTTTCATTAATAGAGACTGCGTATACACGCGCTTTTGTAGAGACCAACTAGCGTATAGATCTGTAAATGGAAAACTTTACAAAATAGAACAGATCTATAAACTTACCTAGATTTCTTCATTATCTTCAGTAGACTTTGCGCCAGATCTTCACCATTTCTTCTGTTGCAGATCATCCTAGAGATTTATCATCATCAAATCTAGAGATCTTGAACCATCCTTAGATCCATGGGTGCATCATAGATTCAGATCTATCAATTAAGAACATATTTCATTCATGCATATAATCCTTAGAGATATTTATTCATAAAAAACCCTTACTCATGCACACCCTTGCACAATGATCTTCTTCTCCTTATATAGATTTAGCCTTTATCAATACCATGAGTCAAAACCACACAACTTCCAATGGTATTCCTAGACGGGATCAAATAGATAATCCAACACTCAATACAGTGGGCCAATACCATGGTGATGCCCCTAGGTATCATAGTTTTTAGAGCGCAAAACGAATACGCGACTTTGAGCGTACGTATCCGCATGTATACGCAACTTTGCCTCATAAAAAATGTGTATATGCTAACCCTAAATGTATACGCAAGTTCCCTTCACAAAAGTAGAGTATATACGTGGGTTTCCTTCACAAAAGTAGCGTATACATTGTGACATATTATATTTATCATTTTTTTTTTTTGGCACTTACTAGAATTGTTTTCTCTGTCACATTTGAATTGATCTGTAGATACATAATTCTTACATCTTTAGCACATAGGTTTCTTATCATAGGCAAATCATCAAGTAGGTTTCCATCAAGGCCCACTTCATCAAGTAGGTTGCCATCAAGGACAACACATTGCATCATATTGCCAACATTATCCACTGGATTGGCCTGAACGACATTCACTTCCACGGTTTTACCAGAATTCGTGGTTAGATGAGAAGCAGTATCATTGGAAGGAGTAGATTTTTGCTTCATAGGATTTGGAGGAGAAGACTTCCGAGAAGTCTGAGACATGGAACGAATAATACCATCGACGGATGGCATCACCGGTGCTTTGGAAGTTCCAGGTCTAGGAGCATCAGGCAAGAGATCGTACAACGTGATGGACTGAGAGTACATAAGATCAAGGTACTGGGCATGAGAAATGGCTTGTTCCTCAGTGATGCATGACCCCATAGAAATTTCCTTAGCAATCAGAGCAACGAAAAAGGTAGTAAACCAATCAGTTATAAGATGATTAGGAATTTCGAACTTGATTAAGCGACAACAACACCTCCACTCATGAATATGATCTGAGATATGAGTAGTTCGATCTTGATTCAAGGATGTGAGGAGGTGCATCCCGGGTTCATACCGAACCAGTAACTGAAAGTGCGTGAGAAATGCCATGGCTAAAGAATTTAAATCTTGGAAGATGCCACGAGATAACTCGATGTCCCACTTGGCAGTGACACCAGTAAGAGTCCATTGGAAAAGACAAAGTCAGATAGAATCATCAAACCAAGAGTTAGAGGAACACCAAATATGGTATGTCATAACATGCGCTTGGGGGTATTCTCTGAACTTGCCCTAAAATTTGGAACAATCACCAAGAATTTTGGTTGGAACTATAAGCCAATATGGGTTATGAAGGATCAGATCATTCGTTAACTTTGACACATCAGGTAGTTCCTACGTTGCGAGAAACGGTAATTGAGGATTAAAAGGAATTGCAGGTCATTGATAAAGACCAGTGTTAGCATTCCACCCAAGTTGAGAGAAATTTTTCCTCCATTTTTTTTTGTCCCGGAGGATTTTGTTCATAGGGGTTATAAGCCTGATAGTTCTGCCCATACTGGGGTTGAGGACCGAGATACTGATTCTGAGCATACCACTAAGGTCCTTGCTGAGAAACATATGGATTTTGTTGCGAAATGTAAGCATTTCCTTGAGGTGGATTATACACCATCTGGGATTGAATCTAAGGGTAATAAGTGAAACCTTGGGGCACACTATACACTGCCTGAAATTAACCTTGAGGAGGGTAAGTAGCACCTTGAGATTGAGGAGGTTTGTCCCTACGGAGTAGGTCGAATAGGTTGAACCGACTGCTAAACAGGTTGAGTAGGTTGAATCGATTGTTGAGCAGGTTGAACAGGTTGAACCAGCTGCTGAGCAGGTTGGCCTGGATAATGAGAGCCACCGGGTTGCCCTTGTGGAAGAGGTTGACTCGATGGTTGGGATGGGCTAGGTTGCCGTTGAAAACCAGGTTGACCCAGCGCAGGACCATAGGGTTGTCCTTGTTGTACAAAAGCTTGGCCTTGTTGAACATAAGGTTGCGTATGTTGCACATAAGATTTTCCTTATGGTGGATACATTTGCCCCCCAGGAGCATAAGATGATTTTGGTTGAAATTGAGGTTGACCAGATGTACCGTAGGGTTGTCCTTGTTGGACCAAAAGTTTCCCATGTAAGGGTTGTCCTTGCAGACCATAAGGTTGTCCCTGTGGACCAAGGGGTTTTCCCTATTGGACTAAAGGTTTTCCCTATAAGGGTTATCCTTGTAGGCCCGAGGGTTGTCCCTATAAAAATGGTCCTTAATGAGAAACGGTCTGATAAGGGTTAGCCAAATGAAAATAAACAGGTTGATTGGGATCAGTTGGAGGAAAATATACGATATTACCGTATGCATCATAATGATGTGGAGGATTTCCAGGAGCTTGCGGCTGCTGAGAACCCTGAGGTGTGGAATTCTGCGACTGAGAATCCGAAGAGGGAGCATACCATCGTTGAATATCCAACAGATAGTCATTGAATGTATAAGTAGAAACCATAGGTGCAATGCACGTAGGATGTTTTTCCACAGCGCGAGGTTGCGATCCACCCACAACAGGCCTAACAGGCATCGTGGGATTGATAAAGATAGTCCTACAAATAACAAAAGACCCAAATGATCGAGTCTTACTAAAAACCAGTGCAGATGAAGCCACACAAACGGTAGGTCGGACTAGGATAGATGTAACAATGGCCAACGAGATGGGTGTCGAAGGGAATATTCCTAATGTAGGAAAAACCGAGCTTCTTGTGGGAGCCACTGTAGTGGACTGTGCCATGGATGAAACACCAGAAATAATCTAACCCAAAGTACGATAACTGGTGGGAGAGACACCGATTGAGGGTAAGGTTGACTGGAGACATACGGGAAATATTCTGGGAAAAGTTGATATTCCTCAGTAGAAACATGCAGTTCTTCACTGCCGACAGGACTCAAAGAATCCATATCTGACGAGGTCATAAGATCATCGAAAAGACAATGAGGACTAGGAGGTAAAGCAACGACTAATAGCATGGATACCGAAGTAAGAGGAGGGAATTCTTCCTTGCTCCCAAAACCATACCAAGCACCCCGAGGTGGCCAATTGAAATCAACTGACCCTTCAGGAGGAGACCAGGTAGTGAGAGGCAGGATACTCGAGAGGATAGGCTGTGAAGACTTGATAGACCTAGTGGACTGAGGTGTTTCCAAAGAAACGTCAGGAAAAGGATTACCATTAGGAGGCAGCGAAGAAGACGATGAAACTAGTGGTTCTGCCACCGTGACAATGTTTCAAAACAGGAAAGAAAACAAGATAGTCTATTTTAGGCTTCAAGATCAAACACTAAGGAACTACTAAAAACAAGCCAAGAAAAAAACTTTAACGGGCATGTGATCATAGGCAGTTAATTTTATGGCATTGAAATGAAACTTTTTCATGTTTTAATAGTCAAGAAACATGCAAAAGATGACTCTAGTCACTTTTAGATTGAACAAGCATGAAAGGACAGGTGCTCGATGATCTTTTCACTTTTAGAGAGTCACGAAAAGATCAAAATGATTGCTCAAGTAATCTAAGCAAGAGGGTGTACCAAGTTTCAATGAACTTCCATATAGACCTTGGTGATCAAATGAAAGAGAAATTACCAAGGACTTGACGTACGTGCAGTAGTCTCCCCGAATTCTATGTTTGATGTATCACGGTTACAGGGCAGCAGACGCAACTTCCTATGGATAAAGGATTGCAACCTATGAGGTCCTCCCTTTATATACGCGATGGTATGGGGAGCACAGGTCTGTACTAGTGCTGTCTAATGCTAGGTTGCGAACGACAGCTACTAGGTTTAACGACGCCGAAATACTTCACTAGCCTAGACCTCCAAAATATGTTCGTTAGGTTTCAATGATTCCTTAGGTTGATTGAATTCATTTTAAGGTTGACCTTGAAAAAATGTTTCGATTTCAAGGCCTTACCAAATGTGATCTCAAATTACTAAATGCATAATACATGCAAAAGAACATCATTTCCCTTCAATGAATGCAAACTAAGAGAAGGGCAAGAATCTATGACAAAGTAGCAATCAATGAAAACATAAGAAGAATTTTTCTAATGCATATAATACAGCCAAATGAGAAAATGAAAACTATTTCCTAGTTTGTTAAGAGCTAGTTATGAAAAAGAACTTTTCCATTTTCAATTTAAGCGAAAAAATGCAAATTTTTTTTTTTTAGATGAATGAAGCACACAATGCACTGTTACACTGAAAAGAAAAACAAGTACTAGTTTTGAGCACTGCAAATGTAAAGATCTAAAACAAATAAATCAAATGAAATACAAACATAGAATGCACTCAAAACAAAGATGCACTCTTTTGAGCAATTGAAGGGATTTCAAAATGATCCAACGAAAAATGTAATCTATGCTCGAAGTGACTAAATGGAGAGTAAAAAAAAAACAAAAGTGATATTCCAATGAACCAAAGACATGAATAATCGAGATCTGAAAGACAAACACAATTAGTTAGTGAATTTAAATTACGAAGATCAAAGTAACTTGAACTTAACTCAAAAGGCCTAGTGAGGAGAGGGCCGAACAAATAACAGAAGACACCTAGAAACCCTAGGGATACAAACTTCACTGATAAGATGATGGAAAAATATATGAGAAGACCGAGACTACAGAGTAAAAATCCCCAGTGGAGTTGCCAACTTGTTGTGTAGGTAAATCCTGTCTGTGGACAAAGGCGATCCCTCTAGCCCTAGAGTGGGTCTAGCAGCAAGAGGACATGCTAATGCGTCGATTCCTAGTTAATGAATGAAATTGAGTCGAGATAGATTGACCTACATTTGATCCAATGAAATTGTCATAGCTATGGTAGTAGTTTCATGATCTTCGTCCCGACATGTCGTGGTCCTTCAGCTAGGGTACTTAGGTGCCTGCACAAATATTAGAGAAAGCAACATGCAAAACAACGTTTGCATTCATAACTATATAATTGGTCAAGGAGAATTAAACGTATTGCATAAGATAAATCACATCAACACAAGACGGGAACCAAAACATTAGTTAGGTATATATTAAGAGAAATAAAGAGATTACAACCAAATGAGCCTTGGCGTCGCAGCCTCCTTCAGCAGGTCCAGTCAAAACGCGTCTGGCGCATTTTTCGAAGAATTTGGATGTGGCGAGGCAATAAGACTAAGCTCTCTCTCGAAAATGGTGTCTCTCTCTTCTCTATCTCACACGAGCTATATCAGACTGTTTCAGCGATTATCCAAAATGTTCAGCTATCCAAAACATTCAGCTCGCTGCATCTATGTGAGAGAGATGTATTTATAGAAGAAGAGGATGAGGTTGAGATCCCTCAAATGGTGGAAGGGAGGCCTTATCCTTTGGGAGGTTTTCCCAAAATTAGGGAACAAGAAGCCAAAGGAGTGTGCTCGACGTTATTCAGTCAAACCACCCATGTTGACTTGCTCACGAAGTGTATGGCAATGGATACTTCGCTTCTATATTTAAAAAACTTTCCAAAAACAGCTCCAAGCGGGAAGTCCACTGAGACAAAGCACCAATGGTTGTGAGGCCCAATGCTAATTTCCCTTATCAGCGTGAGGCCATAACTTCCTACCAGCACCAACCAAAAATCATGTGTTTTTGATGGTCTGTTCTAGGAATAGTCAACATAGGAAATTCTCTTCTCATGGCAAGGGATGCAATGACACTTTTTACAAGGCATGACACTACATATAAGTCACAGAAATGGTCCTCCAATGTGCGGGATGGGGATTATAGGGACAGTGAAAAAATGTTGTGTAACACATCCAAAAACCTAACCCTAAGAGATGAAGTGCCAAACTTAATGGGCCCCATTTGGGTAAATGGGTAGATCAACTTCCTTAAGACGTAACTTTGGCATACAATCTCTGTTGACGCCCACAATACCTCGTTAGAAATATATATATATATATGAGGACTAAAACTTTTGATCTAACCAAAACTAAATGAACTTATATGTTGCTCTTGGTTTTCCCAAAAAACGTCGTTTCGGGCCTCAAAATGGATCTGAAAGTTCTAGACCCGAAAAACTGCTAAAAATAGTAAACTATTCTACAATTAAGGAAATTGAAAAACTGAAAGAAACAATGGTGGCACCCCAAGTGGAATAGGAGGGTGGCCACCAATATCCACTTGGGTCATTATTCTGCCATTAGGAAGCAATGGTCCCCATTGCATTGAGTTCCTCTATGAGTTGAGGAAAATTCCGCTGAACTTCGTCCCTAGTGAACCACTTGCCTTGGAGCAGGAGTTGGCCAACTTTGACAACCTGATACAGGTGGATCTTCTGCTGACGATTTTTATTGATTTACATGTCCATGATACAATATGTGGTGTCATGTTCCATGCAGTCTGGGTTTAAATCTATTGGTGTGAGTTGTTATACAATGTCGGTGGTGTCCAATAGAGGTGGGAAGTAGGGCCGAAGGTGGTCCACATTGAACACTAGCTGCAAACTAAGGAATGGTGGAATACCAAGTTCAAAGGAATTGGCCCCTATAGCCTTGGTGATGGTGTATGACCCACATCGAAGAGGGCGAAGCTTGTTGTGGGGTCCAACAAGGCGCTCCTTCTCCAAATGTAGCCACACTTTGTCACCCACCTGTAAGTTGTGTAGCACCCGATGTTGATCATGTCGTTGCTTGTCCTTAGCATTGGATCTGTCCAATATTTCATGAAATTTTTGGTGGATGTGCTAAATGTGCTCAATGAAGTTGTTTGCTTTGTCAACTTCAGACTAGACATGAGCCAAATCATCCTGAGTAGCCACAAATGGAAAGGTTATGTCAATGGGACATAGTGGCTGGAATCCCAAGCCCACCTGAAAGGGTTTGTGGCTGGTTGAGCTATGGAGAGCTTGGTTATAATTTTGTTGTACATAGGGAAGGAACTCATCCCATATGCTTGGATGCTTTGAATTGTACATGTGCATAATGTGTACGATCATCCTATTGATGACCTCTATCTAGCCATCAGTTTGGGGATGGAAAGTTGTGGACTTGGTGAGCTTCGTGTTCAGAATTTATGAGAGGCTGGACCAAAATGTGCTGAGGAACCTACTATCCTGATATGAGATGATAGACTGTGGGATCCCAAAGTGCACCAACACTCGTTCAAAGAAGATTTTAATAATGGCTTTTGCTGTGATATTCTTCTTGAAGGCCACCATAATGGCCATATTCAAGAATTTGTTGACGACCATGAAAACACAATCATTTCCATGCTTAGTAGAAGGAAGTCCCAACATGTAATCCATGGAGATGGCTTCCCAAGGTCGACTAGGGGTAGGTAGTGGAGTATAGAGGCCTTGCTTCTTGATGGTTGGTTTGTCAATTGTGAAAGCAATGCAGAATCTGATGTACTTCCCAAAATCCTATCGAAGGTCCAACCAATAGAAATACTTTTGCAGTACTGCCATTGTTTTCTCGAACCCGAAATTCTTAGCGACCTAACTGTAGTGCGCTTCCCAAATAATCTCGGCATGCTTACTTAAAGGAACACAAAGGTGTCCCAGGTGACATGACAATGCATCCTGAAGGTGAAAATTTGGAACTTTCATACCCTCCAAGAGTGCCTTGTATGTGTGGTCGAATTCTAGATCACTCTTGTAGAGAAAAATATAATCATAAGTCTCGTGCCCACAAGATTTGAGAATGGTGGTTAGCACCACGATCGGTGGTCGATTGAGGCACTCTGCAACATTATTGGTGTTGCCCTTATTATACTTGATGTTCAATGAAATTGTTGCAGGTATGT
Organism: Pinus albicaulis; assembly: GCA_034641835.2. Lineage (NCBI taxonomy): Eukaryota > Viridiplantae > Streptophyta > Pinopsida > Pinales > Pinaceae > Pinus > Pinus albicaulis. The sequence goes on along the minus strand of CM076578.1, from coordinate 307,150,044 downwards.
GGTCCACTTCTGATGGTGATCATTATGCAACTTCCCTTGTGTCTGTATGAACTCCAAGGGTCGGTGGTATGTGTGGATGATTGTTTCCTTATCCAAAATGTAATGCTTCCATTGTCGGCAAGCCTACACAATTGAATACATTTCTTTGTCATAAGTGGGATACTTACAGACTGTGTCGGACAATGTCTCACTGTGATATGCCACTGAATGCCCTTGTTGAGTAAGAAATGCCCCAATAGCACAGTCAGAGGCATCCGTTTTAATCTCAAATGGTTGTTGCAATTATGGTAATATGAGTACTGGGGCAAAGTAGAGGCGATGTTTCAATTCTATGAATGCCTTCTGTTGATATTTTGACCTAAATAATTTTTCTTTCGCTCCTCCCTTGGTGACTTGACTCAAGGGCCAAGTGATATGAGAGAATCCAAACACGAACCTGCCCAGAAATCTGCGAAGCTCTATTAGAGTGGTTGGGGCTAACCAATACCAAATGACTTGGATCTTCGTTGGATCCACATACACCCCCCTCTCATTAATAATGTATCCTAGATACTAAACCTAGGTCATGCCAAAAGTGCACTTCTCCAAATGGGCACACAACTTGTGTTGCCACAGTGTTTTGAGGACCTGTTGGATGTGGTGGAGGTGCTCTTCCTATGTTTGGCTGAAGATTAGGATGTCATCCAAGTACACTACTAAAAAAGAGTCTGTGAATGGAGGCAAGATGTCATCCATCAGCCTCATCAAGTTTACGGGAGCATTCGTCAACCCGAAAGGCATGACCAACCATTCGAAAAACCCCTCCTTGGCTTTGAAGGTAGTCTTCCACACATCGGGGGGTTCGATTGGTACCTGGTGTTACCCATAATTCAAGTTGATATTGCTAAAATATTTCGTCCGTTTGAGTTGGTCTAGAAGGTCATCAATCTGTGGCATCAAGTACCTATTCCAAACAATGATCTTATTCAGCACCCAATATTTAATACGGAGTCTCCAAGTCCCATCCCTCTACACCAACACGATCAGGCTCCCATAGGGTGATGAAATCGGCCGGATGTGACCTTTCTACAACAACTCTTGAATCTACCTCTTGATTTCATCATTCTCTAGAACAGAAAACTGGTAGATCGGTCCATTGGGAAGTGGCACACATGGGGTAGGATCGATGGGGTGCTTGACCTGACAATACAGAGGCACCCCTGCAGGTGAGGTGAAGATGTCCCCGTTCTCCTCCACGACCTTGTCCATTTTTTGTTTTCCCACTAAGGAGCTCTGTCTAGAGGTTGTGGCCACAATATTCTTCTTTCCCTGAGGGTAGATCATCATGAAAACAAATTTCTCGGTTTTTTAAATGAGCTTACTGTATTTTTTTGTAGTAACAAAAGAGATAGCGACAGGCGGTGATACCTCTGGTATCCTACACAACTTATTGCCCAAAGTCACAATAACAACGCGAGGCTGGGTATCATACACAACATGTCGCTTACACAAGTATGGTTGGAATAATAATACATCACAAACATCAAGAGGAGCAATGTCACATAATACCTCATCCATGAAGGCCTTGATGTTGTAGGTAAGGCGACACTGCTAGCTGACGCGGAGATCCCGTCCTTGGTGAAGCCACCCGACGTTGTATGACTGTGGGTGTGATGTGGTCGAAAATCCAAACCGCTTCACAAACTCTACTGAAATGAGGTTCTTTTGGCTCCCACTGTCGACAATGAACTATAGCAGGGAACCCTTTACCAACATCTAGGAGTGGAAGAGGCACTCTTCCTCCTCTACATCTTCCGGTTCCTATTTTTGGATCTTCATGGTGGAAATAGTGGCGTTGGGCTCTAAATTGATAATATGCTTCCCTTTGTCATTCCCATTGTTAGGTTATGATTAAAATTCAGAGCATGCATCTGATTTAGAAGCCTTCATCTCAGCCACCAGTGACTGATTGGACTAACACTTACTTGTGTTGTGAGTGGAGCTCTTATGAAACTCGCACCACTTTCCCATGTCCTTCCTCAGCTTCACGATGTTTTTATTTTATTTCGGCTTTGGAAGGTTGTCTTTGGCTTCCATGCCTTGGCTTTGTCCTTTTTTCTGTGGTTTTGGGGCACCTTTCCCTTTCTTTTGATTCGCAGATCCAAAGTCTCGCTTTGTTTGTTTGAATTTCTACTCAATCCTTGTAGCATAATAGTATGCTGTAAAAGGCGAGGAGATGTCAAGGAACTCCATTTCCTCCTAAATGTGTATGTGCAAACAACTGTGGTACTTTAACACCAAATTTTTTTCCTAATATTTGATACCCAACTTTGTGCGTAGGGTATGGAACATATTCGTCAACTCATGCACATCTTGATCCCTTTGTTGCCGCAACATATTCCATTATATGTACTTGTCCTCATAGATCCCCACAGGATAATAATGTTCATTGATGGTGTATCAAAAATAATTCCAAGTGGGTATGACCAAGATTAGAGAGGGTTATCCCTCGTCCTTTTTCTCACAATAGGTTTCCCACCAGTCCTTAACATGGGGGGTGGCTTTGAGGAGTGCAAAAATAATCTTCTCTAGGTCAGAAAAGTCATGAACCGAGAAATATATTTCTAATAGATTCAACCATCTATCTACAGCGTCTAAATATATTTAGCCCTCAAATATGGGAATGTCAAAGTTTACTCGTACCTTAAAAGGAGTTGTGCCTCCATAGTGGCTTTTGGATGCAGATGCACCACCAGTGGGCAGTCGTTGAAGGATCTGGGAAAAGTTATCCATCATCATGTTCCTTTTTTTTTCGAGGGTCTCCTTGAGCAGTGTTTTGATAATATCTCCTTCTCCCTCATCTTTCTTTTCATCCCCCATGGACAGTCGTCAAGGTTTGCGAAGATGATCTTGCAAAGGTTCAACCATATCAAGCACTAAATCCTTATACCCCAACCTCATTGGGGACATGCAAAGAAGGATAAAGAAAGAGCAAACCGCTATGATACCACTGATCCAAATTTATGCAGTAATGTAATAGAATACACATATAACCATAAATACAAAGAGGCGGTGCAAATAAAACTTCATTTCATTAATATCAAAGAACTAAAATTTGTTTACAGAAAGAATGTAAATAAATTATCTAGGGCATTGGTAGCTTATCTCTGAGAAGCGATATGGTGGCTACAGGCCTCTGAACTTTGTTACAATGAGGCTCGAGGGCCTATTTATTACTGAGAAATAATGGAAAACCCTAAACATCCAGAAACCTAACCCTAGGAGATGAAACACCAAAACTATGGCCCCCATTTGGGTAAATTGGTACATCAACTTCCCGATGACGTAACTTTGGCATACGATCTCCATTTGATGCGTACAATACCTCGTCATAAATATTTATCCGAGGAATACAACTTTTGATGTGAGAAACATTGCACAAACTTCTATGGTGCTCCCAATTTTCCCAAAAACGTCGTTTAGGGCCTCAAAACGGCTCCAAAATTCTTAGACCCGAAAAACTGCTAAAAATAGTAAATTATGCTACAGTTAAGGCAACTGAAAAAATGAAAGCAAAAATGGTGGGGCCCCAAGTGGAATAGGTAGGTGGCCACCTATTAGGGTCCTATAATTTATAGGATCTCAAGGTGATTGGATATTGTATCTTCGTTATTTGATATTGTAAATAATATTTCAATTTGCAAATGATTTCAAAAAAATATATATATGAGAAAATGAAAAGAGGGCATTTAAAAAAATGAATAAAGAGACAAAAGAAAATTAAAGAAAACACAATGAAAAAGAATTAAAAAATAAAGATGAGAACCCCGCAAAAGAAAAACAAAAAACAAATAATACTGAAAGTGTTGCAAATCTAAATACTACTACCTATAAATAGTTTCATTCTGTTAAATCAAATGAAGGTTGTGTGCAGCTTGCTCAAAATGCCACAATCATTAGTCACTTGTTTGATCATACAATTTAAACATGGTTGAACAAGTTTAAATTTCTGTTAATTAGACTAGATAATAAGGTTAGCCAAACTATTTAATCTTGGCTAATGTTAGTTAGGTAGAAAAATCATATTGATTCAATTGTTTAAGCTGAGTCAATGGAAGAAATAGGGGGATAGGATAGAATAGGTTTTTTGTTTTTCATAAGAAGGAAAATGAGGGTCTTCTAGTCTAAATGCACCCTTAGGAAGGAATGAATAAAATTATTAGTCTTAGGACTAGGTGAAAAATTGAGGTTAAAAGGGTAAAGGGGAATAATTTTATTTCAAAAGACCCATTTTTTTCATTTTATCCTAACTATAAAAATATTATGTCAAATGCGCAAAATGCCTAAAGTTTTATTTAATTAACATCTTTTATCCAAAGTTCTGACATATTCTAAAGTCAGCTACACGAAAAACCCTTTTGTCAGGTTGTGATTAAGTTGGCACATGTCTCATCTACTCGATCTATCGCAGTGCTAGATTAGCAACCCATGTTCTTTTTCGGCCCCCCCTTGCTATCATGTCTTTACCATTGTGGGGGGGGGGGGGGGTGGGGTTGGGGTTTGAAAAGGCCGTTTTCCCCCGCTGGGTCCCACGCAACGTGGAACACTCTCCATGTTTCATATCCACCCCAGCATCAAACCACTTACCATGCTTAACTTCTTCTGAAAACCACCGACCCTCATCCCTTTCCCATTGTCCCTACCCACACTCCTATTTCCACTCCTTAACTGTTGCGTGGCACTATCCATTGACCAATCAATGCCCTTCCTGGGGGATTATTGTTAGTTCATTAAATTTTCCCTGGTAACCATTTTAAAAATGAACAAACCCGCACCTACAACGGAAAACCCCTAAACTATTTAAAACCCTGAGCACATCACCATTTTTTCCTTTTTGCTGCATAATTCTCTAAAATTCAATCTTATTTTCAAGTTTTCCAGTGTGTATTGATGTTCCTCCAGTGATCAACCATCCAATCAAGCACAAAATTCCTAATTCAACTTCTCATCTGCAACAAACCTGGAACATTCCCGGTAATATTTCATTCCCCCCCTTGATTGTGTAAATTATCCATTGATAAGATGTGTCCCAAGAAGAAAAACCAGGAGGATTCTGTGAATCCCTTGATTCATCCCCCTCTAGAACTAGACCAAATTCCATTAGCCGATAAAGATTATAAAATATTTGAGACACAGTGTGAGTTTGAACTCTTCGAACTCTATTGCTTGCTCAAGGATAAGTTTGTGGACAAAATTGATGAAATTGGACTCTATGACTCCAATCTCCCCCATTTCATTTTCCCCCAAATCTTCCACTCTCCTAAATTCACAAGAAAATTCCAAGCCTACTATGTCCCAAACCATAGATCCATCATAGTCGCTACTAGTGAAATTATCTTCACCATTACTGCAAAAACCATACATCAAATGATGCAGCCCCCCTCTGTAGAAATCGTTACCCAATTTTCAATAGAAGCCTTGATAGAATTATACCAAAATCTTGATTTTTCTAAAAGAACCCAGATTTTTGACCTTTTCTTACCTGAAAATACTCAATTACCAAGAAAACATCCCCCTTATCCTTCCTCTATTTTCCCAAATGAAGCCAAGAAAATTATATCTGTGATAACCTATATTTTAGGCTATTATTCTGATCAGTGGGTAGATGAACCCATCTTAGTTTTCCTGTCCATATTTTCCACAAATAGTAAACCTTCCATTATTTTCAATTTCAGTCAATTTATGGCTGATAGTATTCATGAACAATTCCTGAAGTTACGAAATGAGGGATTTTTCAAGTATACTTCAATTTTGGTTTACATGTTTATCTATTACAGACAGACATATTCAAGTTTTCTATCTAGAAGTTAAATGAAGAAGGGAATCACCAGTCTGTGATATTATGGACTTCCCTAGTGATGAAAGAGTAGGAAGAATTCACTTACAAGAAATACATTGAGAAATTTATACATCCATCAATGAGTATATTAAACAGTTCAACAAAGCCAAGGATTAGTGAGGAGTTAAAAATAATTTTACACCTAACAGAGCAAGAAAATACTAGAGACTGGTACTTGTACCAAAACTACACTGAAATCAGAGTGTATTGGTGTGAGTTGGCACCATAGAAATTACCAAAATACCTTCGCATGAGGATATTTGCATTAGAATATATTATAATAATAATCAATTGAGATGAGATACACTTTGTTTCAGCAAAGAAGAAATCACAATTTAGAATTAAAACACATGTTGGTTCTTTTGTGTGTAATAGTAAGTCATCAGGAGAAGAAGCAGATAAGCTTTTCAAGGAAATGAAGTTCAGTTTAAGTTTCACATGGTCCTATGATCCTATGGGTTTAATTTCTAAGACGAGGTTGGAGCACAAAACCACTCCATATACTCATACCCAGAGGCATGAAATTGAAAGATATGTGAACCAACTCACTTGGGCATAAAATACCTTGCAATAAGTTGAAGAGAAACTTGTTTCCACTTCAACTTCACAAACTCTTGTTCCTCAAGAGAAATCAACCAAGAGACAGAGAGAAGAAGATTCAACTTCAGTGACAGACAATGTAGGGAAGGAGTTCAAAATCATGTATAGAAAGAGGACAAAATTGAATCCCAAAGTAGATTCAAAAAAAAATCTAGAACAAGAAGTTGCTATGATAGTCAAAGAAACACCATCTTCCTCTCAATCAAGCAGAAAATTTGCTGCATCTCCAATAGTATAATCATTATACCAAGGTCAAAAAGACACAGTCCATACTTCAAAGGTTGTTCAAGGAGAGAAATAAAATAGTATCTTTGTCAAAAACAAATAAATCAAGCTTAAGAATGAAATTCTTAAGAACAACACTTACAATCAGTTTTGGAAGCAGACTTCTAGCTCACAAAGTAGACTCCTTTCAGATTTTGATTCAGAGAAAGGGAGGATGCAAATGGCATTCCTTGAGGCTCAAATCCCACAGCCCAAATCAACATCATATTAAAAGAAGACAAATTTTGAGTTTGACACTAAATATATACATCCCATTGAACAAGTGGAGAAGCACAAAAGAACTAGTGAGATGATCTGTTCCACTCTAACCAATACTACTATGAATGTTTCAAAATTGTAGGTTTCACTTTCCAACATTCAGTCTCAACTGAAAATGGAGAAGATTTCTTCTCAAGGAAAAGATACCAGTATCAAATATTTGAAGGATTTGGTTGTGAATATGGGTTATGATCCAGAAAACATCAAAGTTGTAGAGGAGTTGATCAAGAAAAAAAAATGCAGACATTGTAGCATTGAGAAAACAACTAAAGTTTCCAGTGACTCAAGATATTCTCACAAAATAGATTGAAGAATCTGATACTCAAAAAGGAGACATGATGAAGTTAGTCATGGAAAAAAATGCTCAGATTAAACAGATGGAGATAGAGTTGGAGAAAATGATTAAGGATAAATATTTGAGTTCAAAAGTATCCATGGTTCCTCCGGATGTTGTACCTTTCACAACAATCCCCACCACAGGAGTTGCAACTTCAACTACACCTTCTACTCAGTCTACAAATGCAACTGAACAATTAACAAAGGATTTTGAGAACTTGTCAATTCAAACTGAGGAAATAAAGAAATTGCAGGGAAAAGAAAAACACTACAAGATCAGAAGACCAGGAGTGAAGCTTCACATTTGGCTGAAGCACAGAAATCTCAGAGGTTGATAGAATGGTTACAAAAATGAGAGAGAGAGAGTACAATATTGGACAGACCTTGGCCCAAGCCAAGGAAAGCATATGGATGGATATTTTGAGTTATATGAATAAAATTTAGCCATGTATCCAGATCATTTTTTAGCAGAGTGACCTGATAAAGAAAGCAACAGAGGCCATTACAGGAATCAGAGAACAGTTGGGTGACATGCCTACCAAAGCTACAAACATCATCAAGTTCCTAAATTCAAAGAATAAGTATCAGTTGGATGATTTAGGAATTGATGACAAGAAAATAACCATTTTGGAGGTCAATAAGATTCTGACTAAAAATAAACTTATTACTCGGTTGGACGAAAAGTGTCAAAGTATGGAAATATCAATAAACAAGTTCTTCACCAGGATAGAAGCTTTAAATCAGAAAGGACTACCCAGTGTATTCGTAATTAATGATAAATTAATTACTCATGAATATTATATTAAAAATATGAAGGAAGTAGCCAGATATAGTTCCAAATTTTTTAATATCAAAGGTAGCATGACAGGTAGAGCTTTCCTGGAAGCAATGGGAAATGATTTCTATATTCAGCATGAGGTAAACCACATCTTCATGGTAATACCAACATTTGAAAAGTATATTGAGGTAGATGAGATTTATCGGAAGGTAACCAAATTGACCATTCTGAATGAAGACATATGGGACAAACTATGTGAATTACTAGACTGATGGGTAATTCATATACAGTTACGAGATCTGCCAGAAAAATAAACAATGCAGCACAAAAACAGGCCAAATCACCAAAAAACTCATCCAAATTAGAGCCACCTCTCCACGCAATTTTCCACCTAGCCTGTTTCTCTATAGGAATAGATAATTTGTTTAAAATATTACTAAATATACCTTGTCTATTGAGACATTGATTTTGTAATTATTGTATAAATACTTCACACTTCGAAGTATTCCAGGTTGATTGTTGAATACAATTTTCTCAAAGCTATTGTAATTTCCTAGTTTTTGGACTCATCAATAATACAAGGACATTATTCACAGGATTCATGTGGTGTACGAATTGGTGATGTTTTTCTCTTGTTCATGTGTTTATTCATTGTTTTATTTCACTATTATTTTTAAAAAAAGATCAATTACATTACAGAAATGGTGACGAATAGGTTTTGTTGAAATATGGACCCGATTCTGGCTGTAGGTATTTTTTATGTTTTCTTCTGAAGTCAAATTAAGTAATTCTTAATTTCTCCTTAGTTTTCACCGAACCTTTCCTTTTCTTATGTTCCTGTTGAAGCCTAGAAAATATTTGCTTCAAACATTGGGGAAAACCACCCGGTCGGGACCTTAGGACAGCTCCTTTTCCGTTTGGTATGGTGGCTCCGACTGGATTTAAAGGACCAATTTCCTTATAACTAAATGGGTTGGTGAGGGGATTGATTTGGATGAGTTGAAATGGGACTAAATTAACTGAAATTAAACTATCTAATTAAACTAAATGCTGATAAAGAAATTCTAACACTAACCCGGGTAATTATATGTGAATACAACTTAATATTGTTCCAATTTAATAATAACCATGAAAATGTATTATTATTTAAATTGAAATGTGCAGAAACGAATAAAGATAACTATGTTTAAGAAATTAAACAGAGTTATATTAGCATATTTCATTCATCATTGTATACCATTTATATATGCTTATGAAAGCTGACATTTCAATTATACTCAGAAATGATATATAAAAGGAAATGTTATGGAAACCAAATATATATAAATGATAGCAAATTCTTCAAGCGAATATCATATAACAAAGGAAATCAACAGTGAACAGATAGAAATACCTCATTCATCCTGAATACTGTCAAATGAAATGTGATACTCTAATCCAGTAACTCCGATGTAAAATTAAATCCAAAGGTACAGAAATGCAACACTTCAAAGATAATTTCAGCACAAAATCACTAGATGTGATCCTTTATAGAATATAAGAGGGAATGGAGTACAGAAATGTAAGCTCCAAGTCCAAAAAATATTACAACTTCGGATCCCTCTCTAAATGCATGAGAGGGATTTAAATAAGAAATTACATAACAAAATCCTACTACTATTGCTACAATTTATCAAATTAAAAACAGAACTGCTATCTTAAATGAAACTGATTCATTGCTTCTCTTTCTCGCTTGATGTAGCCAAGTTACAAATCTTCAGCATATCTTGGAGCCTTGGTGGATGACTCATCTTGGAATGCAGTTGTCCAGCATAGGTGGCATCAGAAAATTCTGGAATTAAACAATCGACAGCATTTGAAAGGAATTTAATAGCCATTTTTTGATTGTTTGGCTTTATTAAATAGGTCCACATATTTTCCCAAGATATTGCTTGAAGTTTGTCGATTTGTTGACTTTTATTCACCATTTCTTCTTTCCACCTGTTTTATGTTTCTTTCACTTTAGGCAAACTACCAGGAACACAGTCTGAAATAAGATTGATTGAATACAAGCTGTCATTTATAAATTGAGTGATATTGCTCTCTCAGATTTCATTATCTGATGTTCCCATTCTGTAAACAAGATTTCTTTATGTATTTCCTCTATTCTAGGAAGATTAGCTTCTCTTCCTTTTTTTGTACCTTGCCAATTGAGAAATTTAGAAATCTTTTCATCAGCATCATCGATTTCTTGTCTGAGAGTAATAACGTTTTGGATCAAGGATGACGTAATATCACAAAATGGTTCTGTCTGTGACAATTTTGCACAAAATTCATTCAATTGTTGAGACAGTAGTTTATTAGCTTCAAGTGCTTCCGATTTGAATTCACTTAGCTTAGGGAAATCTTTGAACCTATCTAAAGCCGTTTGAAACTCCTTTTCTTGTACAATCTTCGCATTCTTCTCATTTTGTAATAAACCCTGTAACTTGGAAATTTCTTCATTCAATTGTTGTTGTTTGCCTAAGACCTGTTCATCAACTTTCTTCTTTTCTTCGGCCAACTTTTCTTCTAACTCTTTGGACCTGAGTTCTTGATCTTGTAGTTGTTTTTGCAATTGAGCAACCTTTTGCTGACTTTCCTTAGTTTGCTCTTCAAGTGAAGCTATATAGAGATCTTTCTGAGTCATCATCTGAGAAACTTCTGCAGCTTTATCAATTTTTGCAGCACTATATGCCCCTGCATATTGAGACAACTTAGTGAGATCCTGAGATGGATTCACTTCAGTGTTCTTGTAAACAATATTCATAAATTCTTCTGATGGAGTAGAAAACATGTCCTGATCCGTCTTCCTTCTTTTTCTCTGTCTTCTAACAACAGCCTTATGCTTAGGGCTGTAAAATACATCTAAAGGAGGGATCTCCTCGATCTTAAATACAATCTGCCCTGTAGGATGTTCAGGAGTGATTTCGACATCCTGCTCTATTTTCTCTTTATCTTTATCTTGCAGTCCCAATTGCTGAGCGAATTGATCATATTGTTTCAATAATTGAGAGGAAACATTAAGATCAGTAGAGTCTACAATCTTCTCAGTAGTTTCTTTTCCTCCCGATTGCATGTTTGCTTTCCCTGTATCTGTTTTCTTCTCAATGGTTTTGCTATCCGATCCTCCTTTTTGATTATGCACATTAGCATCAGTACTTGTGCATTTTTCTGTTGTTTGAGTAGTGGATTGCTGACCAGTATTTTGATCAGATTTATTATCAGTATTTCTTTTCTGAGCATCATTTTTTCCAACAGTGACCACCTTTGCAGTATGTACAGTTGGCTGGTTAACAGCCGATTGTGTAATGACTTTACCAGCAGATGTTTCTCCTGGCATTTTTCCAGATGTACTTTCTGTCTCTGACCCTTGTGTTGGAATTCTTAGTTGGTCCAGAGGAACTCTTAACAATCTCTGACTTCTGAATAACAAAAATTTATTCATTTCCTCCTTTTGGAATTTAGACTTGGCTAAATCATAAATTTGAGGAAAATTATCCAATGAAACAAACAAATCATCAAACTAATCTGGTTCATGCTCAAATCGAGCAATTGAAACTGAAGCAGTAACATTAAAGGCTATCTGTTGTGGATCATACTGTCTCCCTGGAATGGTTGCAAATTTACAACCCTTTATTTTGGCGACTTCTTTTTCAGCATGTTTGAAGTCATTTAAAGTAAACTGACCACAATTAAATGGGAATTGAGGCCACATTCTCTTCTTATTGTTGTTTAAAGACCTGGATATTCCTTCAATTGTCAATTGTTAGGAAATTTCTTGAGCGAGAAGTTTGTCTGGAAAAATAAGAGGAAGAACATGTGGTTCCACAATACTACCAAAAATCCTGATGTATGTAAATTTCTCCTCTCCAAACCAATCTCCTATTGCGGATAAGTCGGCTTTAGCTTTATCAGAGAATCTAGGAGGGAAGCGATTGAAAATGGTTTGGAAAACAGGGATAAGGAAACCATGGCATATTCTATATACATTATCTTGGAAATGAACTTTCCAAAGAAGTTTATGATATACATGAATTGGGGTAGGGTCTTTGGGAGTCCATTTCCATCCAAACAATGGAAACTCGGAATTAAAACAAAGAGCATCTAGAATATAGGCACAAAAGAAGAAAGGAGTGGAATTTCCAGTGGTCTTATCTTGTCTGTACTCGAGTATTCTATTAGCCATTCTATCAGAAAGAATAACAACCCAATCCATAATGTCGGAATTGACAGCAGCTAGGATTAATGGGACCATTTGTATAGAAAACCTAGCTGAATTATCATTGCCAAATAATCTACACATCATAGCAGCGGCATAGCAATACGGAGGTAAGAGGGAATCTACAGAATACATATCGGATGCTTCATTTCTGTGCTTCTCTGGATTTTTCTTCCAATCTCTGATAGGATCAGATTGGAATTTATTATTATCAGCGAATTCTTTGATAAATTATTTGTTATACACCTTCTGCGGGTCCGGAAGGTGATACATAGCCTTAATGTCTTTTGCTTTGAACGACCCAAAAGACACTCCAGAAGCTGAAACAAACGTTCTGTCCTGTATCTTCACACCATCGATGACCCATCGAATTACATCTTAATAAGGCATGATGCTCGCTCTGGCTGCAATTCGATGCAAAAATGAATTTGCAAGTGTTTTTTCAGTAATCTCAGAGTCGAAATCTGAGCTATCTTCGTCTGGAACTGATGCCTTTTCCACTGTGACTTTGGGGTTTTGTTTCTCCAATAAATTGTAGACTCCTTCCCACGTCATTCTTCCGAGCCCTTGGCATGATGTATCTCTGACTAATCTCAGTTTTGTGGGCTTTTCTTTTGAAACTGTAGGAGTCTCAACAAACTTAACAGGAACAACGGTCTTGGCTCTTCTCGCTCTCTTCGACATTTCTGTGTTTTCTATTACTTCCCTTTGTCTGTGAATGAAAGGGCTTGGTGTTCCTTGGCTCTTCAAAACAATAAACTTTCAGTCGTGACAAACAAGAAACTTGAACGGAACGTTTATGAACAAATGATTCGTTATTTATTGGTTTCGTATAGCGTGTAAATGTTTTTTTTGGGTCACACTCACGTATTAAAAACCAAATCATCAACCAATATTCATTCGATTTTCTATTAAATTCCTACGTACAAATGAAGATTTGGCGCTTGTGAAATATTATAATATTCACCTATCCGGAACTTTTCGAATGTAATAAATGTGATTTATCAATCGCATCGAAAGTTTTCAAATGGCACATGAATATCATAACACAGATTTCTTCGATTGGCGGATTCTGATTGAAAACTTTTCCGATTTCCAATTAGATTGTTTAGATCGCAATCGGGGAATTTTAATCGAAAAGAATTGTTAATAGCTTTCTCTGATTTCCGACATTGGGGTCCACCATATAAAAAAATTTCATTTAAACGGACAAATTTTTGTTTCCCCTTTTAAAAGTATTTTTATAATAAGCGCGTATCGCATCGAAGAATTTGAAATTGACCGCAAAGAGCTTATTAGAGAATGCTCCGATCATGCGATTGCGACTAGTCGCATCGCATCGGAAGTATGCGAATGAATAACTTAAAATTCTTTGCGATTGAAGTTTTGCGATCGAACTAATCACATCGGAGATTTTGGATTTGTATATAAAATTTCCTCTAAGGGTTTTCTCCGATCTCCAATTGTGATTGTTATTCATGGCCTTTTAAACTTGATTTGTTTTTTATGATAAGGTCTTCTATATTTGATCGGATCGGAAGTTTTGAATGTTGTATTTGGTTTGTAAACAAAAAAAGATGAGTTTTTTCAAAACAATGAATCTTTATTTCTAAGTCTTTTATTTCTATAAAAAGAAAAAGGGACCCTATTTCTAAATGAATTTTATTCTAAAATTAAGAAAAAGGGAGGGTTGTTGTATAGTACAACAATTGGCGATTCACTAAAAGAACCAGTTATCTCTTGAAAAAATAAAATGAATACTATATTTTTAGTAAGTAAAGATTTTTAAAGATAATGAAAACTATCCTAGGATAATCAAAAATAAAATCTAACTTATGAAAAAGGATAAAAATTATTTGCAATTTCTTTCTAATTTCTTGAGAATAAAAACATTTTTGGGTTATATCAAGCTTTGATTGGTATTAATAATGGAGTAAGTGAATTTCTCCAAGTTTGGTTTTATAATATACTCTATTTTCATAGGTATTGCCTCTGCTGCCTGCGAACGTTCATAGTCTCGACAGGGTTACCTTTTAACCATTAACTATTCATTGTCCCATCCAATTAAGATTATGACTTTTTAAAAGATAAATTCATAAGACATATTATCTCATGTTTTTTGTCTTTTATTTATTTTTTATTTTTAAGAGCCATTGTTCTGGTTTGGTAGCCAGTTAATAACAATGCCATTCAATATTTATAATTAAACTGAACAAGTTGGCTCGTGATGAGACCCCTTGTCTTAAATTTATAAGCCATTACCCTGTTTTGATGTGCAGTATTGGTAATGTCAGTTTCATTACTTCTTATGAATATGGTAAGTCGGCTCATGATGAGACCTCTTATCTCTTAAAAATTTTACATAATTTCTTAGAATTACATTCTAAAAAAATCACAACCTAAATGGATGGGGTGAAATAGTTTTATCCTTAAAAATCAATGGATAACAATTTTTTAGAGTTTTTTGAGTACCAAGACTTGAATAATCTTTACTTTTATAGATAACCTCTCTCTGCTTGATAAACTTATAATGATTTACATTTCCCTCAAGTTTTTCAAAAGATCATGCAAATAATTGGTATAATCTTTCAAAGTTTAACATCTTATTTAAAACTATCAAAAGACTATAATCATTTCCTTAAAAATTCTTATTTACACAAAATAAATATTCATAATATTCTTCCTAATAATTTTTCTAACAAGTAAACAGTCAATTAGAGACTTATTAACAACCTTTATTTGCAAAAACAATTTAAATCTTTGCAGAAAAGAATATGTACAGTTTTTTAAAAAGGGGTTACCTCCCTATGAAAAGAATTTCTTCAAGATAAGCCCATTTACAGGAAGAGATTCTCTCTTACCTGTTAGATCTTGGAGCATGAATGTATTTGAGCCTATCTTTTCATCGATCTGAAATGGCCCAAGCCACATTTTCTGAAATTCGGTATGCTTACCTTTTTCTTCATGTGCTTTATCCCATTTCAGAACAAGATCACCAATTGACAAAATTTTTGAGCCGGTAGAACTTGCATCAAAAGAAGATTTTACAAGCTGTTGATGTTTTTCATGAACAATTTTAGCTTTATCTATATCTTCTTCTAGTTTAAGGATTTGATCATATCTCAATTGAATGGATGAAGAAGGATTTTCTTCAATAAATTTCACTAGGGCTAATGATGGAAGAGTTAAATTTGATGGTATCACAGCTTCTTTTCCGTAAACTAAATTAAAAGGTGAAGTTTCTATTGAAGCTTTTTCAGTGATGCGATCAGCCCATAATGCAAAGATTAAAGACTTGTGCCAATTCTTTTGATTTTGATCAATAGTCCTTTTAATGATTTTGATGAGATTTTTGTTAGTGGATTCAGCTAAACCATTACCTTGTGGATAATAATTTGCTGTATATTTCAGTTTAAAACCTCTTTTGACTGCAAATTCTATTAAACTATTTCCGAAAAAATAAGATGCATTATCAAAGACAAGAGCTTGAGGTACACCAAACCTGGTTATGATGAATTGATCTATGAAATCAATAATTGCATCAGAATTGGCTACCTTCAAGGGAATTGCCTCTACCCACTTTGTAAAGTAATCAGTTGCAGTAAGGATGTACTTGTGTTGTTTGGAAGAATGAGGTACTATCTCACCAATAATGTCAAGCCCCCATTGTTCAAATGGTTGCTCAATAGTTACTGGTTGCAAAGGAAAAGCTGGTTTCCTTTGTCTTCCACTTGCAGTTTGACAAATTTGGCACTTCCTTACGTAATCATGCGTATCTTTAAAAAGGGTAGGCCAGTAATAACCAGCACGAATTATTTTGTGAGTTGTGGTATCACCTCCAAAATGACCTCCTGCTGGTCCATTATGCAACTCCTGCAAAACCTTTTCAGCTTCAGTCTTTTCAAGACATCTTAATAAAATTGAATCATAATTTTTTCTAAATAACACATTATCAATGATCTCATATTTAAGAGCCTTTAACCTTAAAGCACGTTTTCTCTTATAGCTGAGATCAGAAGGAGCATACCCATTTTTCAAGTAATAGATGAGATCATCATACTGAGATTCAGAATATGTAACACTTATCTGACTTACTTGAATATCTTGATTTGAATCTTGATTTTCTGGTATGTTATGAGCTCCTGCTAATAATCTGCAAAACCTTGTCCTCTAACAATCTTAGCTGGTTTAATATCAACATCATATTCTTGCAAAGTTGTTACCCAATTAGCTCGTTTTTCTCCTACTTCTCTCTGAATTAATAATTGTCTCACTGCAGAGAATGGGACAATGATTTTTGTATGAGTTTTCAAGAGAAAAGGTATGAAATGCTTGATTGATTTAAACACAGCAAAGACTTGTTTTTCAACATCGGAATAATTCAGTTCAACTCCTTGCAGATTTGAGCTAAATAAATAAATTGGTGCTTCAATTTTCTGATCATTGAGCTGTGTTAAAATAGCCACATAGGATGTCTCGGTGGCTAAGGTATACAAAATAAAATCTTTAGAGAAATCCAGGGTACTCAATGCTGGTGCATTAATGATTGCTTGTTTGATTGCCTCAAAGGCTTATTTCTCTTTATGCCCCCATTTGAATATTGAATTCTTCTTGATCATATTTTGCATAGGTAAAACAATTAAAGAAAAATCAGGAATGAATCTTTTTACAAAATTGATCTGTCCAAGAAATGATTGCATGGATTTTTTGTTATGAGGTAAAGAAATATCAGAGATTTCTTTTACTCTATTTGGATCAATGTATATACCATCTTTTAACACAACAAATCCTAAAAGTTTTCCTTCATCCAAAGCAAAGAAATATTTCTTTGGATTTAAGGAAATACCAAACCTTCTACATCTTTCAAATATTTTCTTTAGATTATGTAGATGATTGGTTCTATTTTTTGAAAACACTGTTATGTCATCAAGATAAACAACAACTGACTTATTGATCATACCTTTAAATGTTATGTCCATGGCTCTTTGGAAAGTTTCTCCTGCATTTATTAAACCAAAAGGCATTTTCTGATAAGCATAAGTTCCCCATTTTGTTCTGAAAGTTGTTTTCAATCTGTCATCTGGATGAACTAAGACTTGATTATAGCCTGAAAATCCATCAAGAAAAGACATAATTTCAGAACCAGCTACCTTTTGAAGTATCTGTTCCATGGTTGGCAATGGGAAATTGTCTTTTAAACATGCCTTGTTTAAATTTCTGAAATCAATACAGATTCTTATATCACCATTATTCTTCCTTACAGGTACCATATTGGAAACCCAATTGGAGTGCCTTACAGGAAAAATGATTTTGGCTTTTAAAAGTTTATTAAGTTCTGATTTGATTTGTCCTTCGAGATTTGGATGAACCTTCCTTAACTTTTGTTGAACAGGTTTAATATCAGGAAGCATTGGAATTGTGTGTTGAATAACTGAAGTATCATACGTTTTTAAATCATCATAATTCCAAGAAAAAACGTTTTTATATTTGTTCAAGAGTTTAATGAAAGCATTCCTTTCCTCTGGTGTTAAATTGAGTCCTAAATTAACATTTTGAGGTTTGGAATCAGAACCAAGATTCACTAATTCAAACTTCAAAGTGGAACTTTGAAGTTTGGCATTAGTGACTTTCTTGAATCTGTCCTTAATATCATATAAGTCCTCCAATTTAACAACGGATTTTGGAATGGGATTTTCATTTCCTTTTGAAGCAATTTGTAAATCATGATCTTCTTCGTCAATAATTTTCTCATCATATGATTTCTCTGAAGTCATGAAATTTAAAATATCTTGATCATGATAGAAAACTCTCCAATTTGTGACATTGTCTGGGACGGATGGACGAAAAATTAATTCTACAGAAAACCTATCAGGACTGCAATCTTCAGCAGGTAAGAGTTTAGATGCAACATTAGCTAACAAGTCAGCTGATGTATTCTGATTCCTAGGAATAGGAGAAATATTGAATGCTAAAAAATGAGTGGTGAGATCTTGTACTAGGGTTTGATAGTGTTTAAGATGTCCTGAAAGGCAATGGATAGTATTCCTAACTTGTTTTATGACAATTTTGGAATCACCAAAGACTTTCAAGTATTTAACATCTAACCCTATAGCTTTATAAAGTCCTTGAACCAAGGCTTCATATTCTGCAGTATTGTTAGTACACTCAAATTCTAGCCTACATGACAGCATAGTTTTCTCTCCATGTGGATCGATTAAAATGCATCCTGCTCCAGCTCCATCACTAGACTTTGATCCATCAAAATATAACGACCAAAACAAAGATTTATCTATTGACTTATCTACAATTTCATCAGAAGTATTTACAATTCTGGAAGAATCGGATTGTGAAAAATTTTCTACTTGAGAAACAAAAGTATTTACAGAAAAAGGTGATTGGGGTGCTTTGAAGTTTCCAAGAAATGATTCAGCAGAATAACCTCCAAGAATATTGTTGTTGAATGCCACAGGTTCGTTAGGTTGTTCAAATTCAGTGACAGTGTGTGTCATATGTTTTTCTCGTTCGATTTTGATTTGATTTGGTTTCCCTTTGTAGGGAAGCCACATATGTGAATAATCAGTCGAGATATAACCATTAAGTTTCGCAGACCAGTCCCTGCTTAAAATTAATCCATAGAATTTAGGAATATCAGCAATCAAAATATCAATTCTTTGGACAATTCTAGGATCGGAAGCTAATCTGATAGTAACTGAATTGATTTCTCCTACAACTTGAACTTTAGAGCGATCCAATTGAAAAATATGAACTGCCGATTTCCGTGGTTCGATATTCAATTTGGCACAAACAGAAGTAGGAATTATATTAGAGGAAGCTCCAGAATCAATTAAACAATTATGCAGATTCTTATTGTACATTTCATAAGTCAGAAGAAAAGGAGGAGTTTGAGAATTTGAATTTTCTCCAATGAGCACGGTATCAGTAGCATCTACCTTATCTGGTGGCTTACCAGCTCCCCTAGCTGCTTTTGCAACTACACCACTTGGTAAAGGAGAAATTGGTGTAGCGTTTAATTCTTTCAATAGCAACTTCTGCTGGTGTTTTAGTTTGCTGAGTTCATGTAAGGAAATGTTGGCTTTGATCTTTTTCATGTCTTCGACAATGTTGTACTCCATAGGATCTGACACCACTAAAGTCTTTGTTGTTGATGTGGGAGGATTAGAAGAAGATGGCTGATTTTGAGTAGGTAATGGAGAAGCTTTCTTTGCAGGGGATTTATCTTTGGTACTTGGAGTTGTGATTTTCTTTTTAGGAGCTGTTTGTATAGGCTCTGCTGTAGATTTACTCCTAGTACTTACAGTCATAGCTTCTTGTTCTACCTCACTATCAGAATTAGGGAGAATAAAATCCCACATTCCATGTAATTCAGCTATTTCTTCATTCTCATCTTCCTCATCTGATACTAAAGATGTATCTTCTTCTTCTTCTTCTTCCTCTGATTCTGCATTAGAGATTGCATTAGGAGGTTTAGATTCAACTTGGTTTCTTCTAAAATTTCGGAATGGTTTTTTGGTAGAAGTTTCAACTACTTGTTTTTTAATTTCAACCATTTCATTTGACATGGTTTTAAGAACTTTTTGTAAACCTTCCATGTCATATGGATCTTTGGCCTTTTTCTTTGAATCATCTCTGAAGCTGACTTTCTTTGATTTCCTTTCCTCGATAGCATTTTTCTTTTCTAGAGAAGTAATCCGTTTTTCCACTGCAATAGCCTCTTTCATACTCTCAGCTAACGTAGGCTTTGCAGCTCTGTCTACGAAAATCACTATGTTTGAGGGTAAGGCAGTTATGTACCATTCTATTCTGACCTGTTCACTGGGCTGTGAATCTGTGTGGATTTTGTTCAAGAGTTTGTTGAATCTAGCGTTGAAATCTTTAATGGGTTCTTTGGGTTCTATCTTCAAATTTGAGAGGTCATTGAGTAAAGTAGCTATTGATCGGTCATCTCCAAATTTGGTTAAAAAATGATCTGCAAAAATGGCCCAACTTGTTATGGATCCCGAAGGTAATGAAAAGTACCATGATCCTGCTGCTCCTTGAAGAGTATAAGGGAATATTCTGACTACAACATCTTCATGTGTGACTCCATTCAAATTTACAGCCAACATAAAGTTATTGATATGTTCTTCATCTTGGATGTTAAGATCTGGACTAAATTTCGGAAGCCATTTTCCAGGATTGTCTGGTAAATCATGTAAGGGTGCAGCCATGTTAACTGCCCCTGGAGTAGCCCATGGTCTAGCCATTACTGGAACGAATATTGGAGGAGTAGTAGAAACTGGTGGTGTTTGAATAGAAGTTGATTGAGAAGATGATGAAGAAACAACTGCACTTTGTTGAGTTGTGGTTTTGGAAATAGGTGATTGAATATGAGATGATGAAGTTGTATCACTTTCTGTTTCTGATTGAATTCTTTTTGTTTTGCCTTTACTAGGTAAAGGAAATTCTTTAGGAGGAATACCAAGTTTTTCACTTTGTAGCCTAGTAAGAGGCTTCGAAGGAATAAATTTTGAGCTTACACTACCTTCAGCTATTTTAGACTATTCAAGAGATAATGAGAATCCTTTCAATTTATGAATTAAATCTTGAACTTCAGGAGACTCAGGAGATTGCCTGTCTGAATGTTTTGAGATTTTGGTAGTGGGTGTATGAATATTCTCTGCAATTTATTCTCTAGGATTTTGAATTTCAGAAGAAATTGAAGAAGTTAATGAGGGTGTTTTTCTCTCAGAATGGCCTGTGGATAAAGATTTACTTGCCATTCATAGCTCAGGCCCTCCTTCTAGCGCCGAAAATGTTGAAGCCTAGAAAATCTCTGCTTCAAACATTGGGGAAAACCACCCGGTCGGGACCTTAGGACAGCTCCTTTTCCATTTGGTATGGTGGCTCCGACTGGATTTAAAGGACCAGTTTCCTTATAACTAAATGGGTTTGTGAGGGGATTGATTTGGATGAGTTGAAATGGGACTAAATTAACTGAAATTAAACTATCTAATTAAACTAAATGCTGATAAAGAAATTCTAACACTAACCCGGGTAATTATATGTGAATACAACTTAAGATTGTTCCAATTTAATAATAACCATGAAAATGTATTATTATTTAAATTGAAATATGCAGAAACAAATAAAGATAACTCTGTTTAAGAAATTAAACAGAGTTATATTATCATATTTCATTCATCATTGTATACCATTTATATATGCTTATGAAAGATGACATTTCAATTATACTCAGAAATGATATATAAAAGGAAATGTTATGAAAACTAAATATATAAATGATAGCAAATTCTTTAAGCGAATATCATATAACAAAGGAAATCAACAGTGAACAGATAGAAATACCTCATTCATCTTGAAGACTGTCAAATGAAATGTGATACTCTAATCCAGTAACTCCGATGTAAAATTAAATCCAAAGGTACAGAAATGCAAGACTTCAAAGATAATTTCAGCACAAAATCACTAGATGTGATCCTTTATAAAATATAAGAGGGAGTGGAGTATAGAAATGTAAGCTCCAAGTCCAAAAAATATTACAACTCCGGATCCCTCTCTAAATGCATGAGAGGGATTTAAATAAGAAATTACATAAACAGAATCCTACTACTATTGCTACAATCTATCAAATTAAAAACAGAAATGCTATCTTAAATGAAACTGATTCATTGCTTTTCTTTCTCGCTTGATGTAGCCAAGTTGCAAATTTTCAGCATATCTTGGAGCCTTGGTGGATGACTCATCTCGGAATGCAGTTGTCCAGCGTGGGTGGCATCGGAAAATTCTAGAATTAAACAATCGACAAAATTTGAAAGTAATTTAATAGCCATTTGTTGATTGTTTGGCTTAATTAAATAAGTCCACATATTTTCCCAAGATATTGCTTGAAGTTTGTCGATTTGTTGACTTTTATTGATCATTTCTTCTTTCCATCTGTTTTCAGTTTCTTTCACTTTAGGCAAACTGCCAGGAACATAGTCTGAAATGAGATTGATTGAATACAAGCTGTCATTTATAAATTGCGTGATATTATTCATCATGCTCCTAGCCCTTGATATTTCTCTCTCAGCTTTCATTATCTGAAATTCCCATTCTGTAAACAATATTTCTTTATGTCTTTCCTCTATTCTAGGAAGATTAGCTTCTCTTCCTTTTTCTGTATCTTGCCAATTGAGAAATTAAGAAATCTTTTCATCAGCATCATCAATTTCTTGTCTGAGAGTAATGACGTTCTGGATCAAGGATGAGGTAATATCACAAAAAGGTTCTGCCTGTGATAGCTTTGCACAAAATTCATTCAATTGCTGAGACAGTAGTTTATTAGCTTCAAGAGCTTCTGATTTGAATTCAATTAACTTCGGGAAATCTTTGAACCTATCTAATGCTGTTTGAAACTCCTTTTCTTGTGCAATCTTCGCATTCTTCTCATTTTGTAATAAACCCTGCAACTTGGAAATTTCTTCATTCAATTGTTGTTGTTTGCCTAAGACCCGTTTGTCAACTTTCTTCTTTTCTTCGGCCAACTTTTCTTCTAACTCTTTGGACCTGAGTTCTTGATCTTGTAGTTGTTGTTGTAATTGAGCAACATTTTGCTGACTTTCCTTAGTTTTCTCTTCAAGTGAAGCTATATAGAGATCTTTCTGAGTCATCATCTGAGAAACTTCTACAGCTTTATCAATTGTTGCAGCACTATATGCCCCTGCATATTGAGATAACTTAGTGAGATCCTGAGATGGATTCACTTCAGTGTTCTTGTAAACAATATACATAAATTCTTCTGATGGAGTAGAAAACATGTCCTGATCCGTCTTCCTTCTTTTTCTCTGTCTTCTAAAAATAGCCTGATGCTTAGGGCTGTAAAATACATCTAAAGGAGGGATCTCCTCAATATTCAATACAATCTGCCCTGTCGGATGTTCAGGAATGATTTCGACATCCTGCTCTATTTTCTCTTTATCTTTATCTTACAGTCCCAATTGCTAAGCGAATTGATCATATTGTTTCAATAACTGAGAAGAAACATTAAGATCAGCAGAGTCTATAATCTCCTTAGCCATTTCTTTTCCTCCCGATTGCATGTCTGCTTTCCCTGTATCTGTTTTCTGCTCAATGGTTTTTCTATCCGATCCTCCTTTTTTATTATGCACATCAGCATGAGTACTTGTGCATTTTTCTGTTGTTTGAGCAGTAGACTGCTAACCAGTATTTTGATCGGATTTATCATCAGTATTTCCTTTCTGAGCATCAGGTTTGCCAACAGTGACCACCTTTGGAGTATGTATAGTTGGTTGGTTAACAGCCGATTGTGTAATGACTTTACCAGCAGATGTTTCTACTGGCGTTTTGCTAGATGTACCTTCTGTCTCTGACCCTTGTGTTGGAATTCTTAGTTGGTCCAAAGGAACTCTTAACAATCTCTGACTTCTGAATAACAAAAATTTATTCATTTCCTCCTTTTGGAATTTAGACTTGGCTAAATCATAAATTTGAGGAAAATTATCCAACGAAACAAACAAATCATCAAAATGATCTGACTCATGCTCAAATCGAGCAATTGAAACTGAAGCAGTAACATTAAAGGCTATCTGTTGCGGATCATACTGTCTCCCTGGAATGGTTACAAATTTACAACCCTTTATTTTGGCGACTTCTTTTTCAGCATGTTTGAAGTCATTTAAAGTAAACTGACCACAATTAAATGGGAATTGAGGCCACATTCTCTTCTTACTGTTGTTTAAAGACCTGGATATTCCTTCAACTGTTAATTGATAGGAAATTTCTTGAGCGAGAAGTTTGTCTGGAACAATAAGAGGAAGAACATGTGGTTCCACAATACTACCAAAAATCTTGATGTATGTAAATTTCTCCTCCCCAAACCAATCTCCTATTGCGGATAAGTCGGCTTTAGCTTTATCAGAGAATCTAGGAGGGAAGCGATTGAAAATGGTTTGGAAAACAGGGATAAGGAAACCATGGCAGATTCTATACACATTATCTTGAAAATGAACTTTCCAAAGAATTTTATGATATATATGAATTGGGGTAGGGTCTTTGGGAGTCCATTTCCATCCAAACATGGGAAACTCGGAATTAAAACAAAGAGCATCTAGAATATAGGCACAAAAGAAAAAAGGAGTGGAATTTCCAGCGGTTTTATCTTGTCTGTACTCAAGTATTCTATTAGCCATTCTATCAGAAAGAATAACAGCCCAATCCATAATGTCAGAATTGACAGCAGCTAGGATTAATGGGACCATTTGTATAGAAAACCTAGCTGAATTATCATTGCCAAATAATCTACACATCATGGCAGCGGCATAGCAATACGGAGGTAAGAGGGAATCTACAGAATACATACCGAATGCTTCATTTCTGTGCTTCTCAGGATTTTTCCTCCAATATTTGATAGGATCAAAATGGACTTTATTATTATCAGCGAACTCTTTGATAAATTCTTTGTTATACACCTTCTGTGGATCCGGAAGGTGATACATTGCCTTAATGTCTTCTGCTTTAAACGACCCAAAAGACACTCCAGAAGCTGAAACAAACGTTCTGTCCTGTATCTTCACACTATCTATAACCCATCGAATTACATCATAATAAGGCATGATGCTCGCTCTGGCTACAATTTGATGCAAAAATGAATTTGCAAGTGTTTTTTCAGTAATCTCAGAGTCGGAATCTGAGCTATCTTCATCTGGAACTGATGCCTTTTCCACTGTGACTTTGGGGTTTTCTTTCTCCAATAGATTGTAGAATCCTTCCCACGTCATTCTCCCGAGCCCTTGGCATGATGTATCTGTGACTAATCTTAGTTTTGTGGGCTTTTCTTTTGAAACCGTAGGAGTCTCAACAAACTTAACAAGAACAGTGGTCTTGGCTCTTCTCTCTCTCTTCGACATTTCTGCGTTTGCTATTTCTTCCCTTTGTCTGTGAATGAAAGGGCTTGGTGTTCCTTGGCTCTGCGAAATAATAAACTTTCAGTCGTGACAAACAAGTAACTTGAACAGAACGTTTATGAACAAATGATTCGTTATTTATTGGTTTCGTATAGCGCGTAAATGTTCTTTTTGGGTCACACTCACGTATTAAAAACCAAATCATCAACCAATATTCATTCGATTTGCTATTAAATTCCTACGTACAAATGAAGATTTGGCGCTTGTGAAATATTATAATATTCACCTATCCGGAACTTTTCGAATGTAATAAATGTGATTTATCAATCGCATCGAAAGTTTTCAAATGGCACATGAATATCATAACACAGATTTCTTCAATTGGCCGATTCCGATTGAAAACTTTTCTGATTTCCAATTAGATTGTTTAGATCGCAATCGGGGAATTTTAATCGAAAATAATTGTTAATAGCTTTCTCTGATTTCCGACATTGGGGTCCACCATATAAAAGTTTTTCATTTAAATGGACAAATGTTTGTTTCACCTTTTAAAAGTATTTTTATAATAAGCGCGTATCGCATCGAATAATTTGAAATTGACCGCAAAGAGCTTATTAGAGAATGCTCCGATCGTGCGATTGCGACTAGTTGCATCGCATCGGAAGTATGCGAATGAATAACTTAAACTTCTTTGCGATTGAAATTTTACGATCGAACTAATCACATCGGAGATTTTGGATTTGTATATAAAATTTCCTCTAAGGGTTTTCTCCGATCTCCAATTGCGATTTTTATTCATTGGCCTTTTAAACTTGATTTGTTTTTTATGATAAGGTCTTCTATATTTGATCGGATCGGAAGTTTTGAATGTTGTATTTGGTTTGTAAACAAACAAAGATGAGTTTTTTCAAAACAATGAATCTTTATTTCTAAGTCTTTTATTTCTATAAAAAGAAAAAGGGACCCTATTTCTAAATGAATTTTATTCTAAAATTAAGAAAAAGGGAGGGTTGTTGTATAGTACAACAGTTCCATATCATTTAAATTTTGAAAGATCCAACTAGTGCAACCTAACTTTACATGTAAAACTCCTTTAAATTTTGATGCAGATATGATTAGTTTTTATATTCCATAGTCCAATGCAATTATAAGAATTCAATCAACCAAAACAATCCAATCAAATCACAAACAAACAAACAATTTACACAGTCATAATTAGCATAAAATTTACATAAAAAAAGCTAAATTTTATAGAGAGATCCCTCTCTGAAGCTGGCGGGGCTAGATCCTAGCTTCCAAAGTGGTTTTGATGTTTTCCTCTGTGTTTAATCTCACAATCTAAAAAAATATAGAATGATAATATAGTGGAGACCATATTGGGGAAAATTGAAAACACTGTAATTTTCTACGAACTTATTTCCCTGGTTAAAAGGAAATGTATTTTAGGAATATTTCAAGAGATTGTTTCCCTTTCATTTTTGTAAATAATAGTGAGTGTGTGTTGTAGATTTTAATTCTGGCTCACAAAATATCTTATACTAGATCTCATCCTGATCCTAAACCTACCACTATTGTTGATGACCCTGAAAAACTATTGAGAATAAGAAGTTTAGCTGAGAGGCAAGGAAGTAGTAGTCCTTCCCCTAGGGAATATTCTCTTCTAAATAACTTTTTCACTTTACAGGATATTGAGTTTGATTTTCCATTTGAGCATAACTCTTTTAGGACTAAGTCAGCAAATTGGGTGGACCAAATTGTGGTATATCAGTCTACCTTGCAACGTCATTCATTTCAAGGACATTCTTCCCAACCCGATCCTAATATTCAATTCCTTCAAGACTTTGATAAATTACATTATTTAGTATTATGTCTTTACCTATATGTCCATGAGGAATACATCCAACAATATGTTGAACTCTCTGCCTTAACTTATTTTTCATTTTCATCCACTTCATCTCAATTTGTTCATCCATGATCATCCAATCCAACTCCTTCTATAGTTTCCACTACCACTCTTGTAATTTCTCACCAGGCAACTCAAACTCCATCTTCTCCCCAATCCTCACGTACAATTCAACCTACATCTTCAACACAACCTCAAACTCCAATTCAACCTCCACCTTTCATCCACCTCCACCTTTAATCAATCCACATATTATCCATCCTCACATTCCCAAAATGGCAGCAAGATATGCTCCACTTGTTCTTCAGGCTCCTTTGGCCAACATTCCACAATACTATCAAACTAGGATACCCTATTTTGATGGTACTGGACCCATAATTGCTCAACAACATGGTGACAGGATGAATGATATTTTTTACCTTCAAGAAGTGGATGAAGAATATGTTAAAATGAGGTTATTTTCTCAAAGTCTTATTGGAGAAGTTATAAAATGGTTTAAGGCCTTGCCACCTGCTAGCATTAATGATCTCACTGCATTTCATCAGTCATTCCTTAATACATGGGAAGTTAAAAAGAACCCTCTTCAGATTCTATCAAAATATGAAAGTATTAGGAGGGCACCTGGGGAAAGTGTCCAAGATTATTGCACCAGATTAAATAGTGTTTATAATGAAGTTCCTGCAAACATTAAACCACCACAAGGTTTAGCCTTAATAAAATTCCCTGATGGCTTTGAGGCAGACATTTCATTTCAACTAAGAGACATAAACTATGCAACTTTAGAAGAAATGCAAAGAGATGCAGCGAGTGTAGAAGCCAATTTGTTAGCAAAAAGAGCTAGGATAAGAACATAAAGGAGAGTGACAATGAAAGAAGAACCATCAACATCTATTTTTGATGCTAAGATAGATTCTTTGCTTGGAACAGTGGAGAGAATGATGGAAATGATCAATCTAATAGATAGAGTTCCTCCAAGAGAAATTCAATCTGGCCCTCAAAACCGAAACCAAAATGTCAGGAGAAATCCACCACAAATTAAACAAAGGGAACAAAGGGGACCAAACTAGCAAATAAAACCTCCTTTCCAAGAGAATTATGCTAATGATGAAGGTGAAATAGTTGAAGAGGTAGAAGACAATCAAATAAATATGATAGGAATAAATGATGATGAGACCATTTTTTTTTACTCAAGAAGAACAAGAACTTTTTCAATTTTCCCAAAAACAACTTGATTATGAGGAATCATATGATTATAAACAGGGTTTTGAGAATGATATCATGGAATTCCATAGAAAATACAACCTTAGGAGTAGTAAAACCTCAGATACCCCTAGCAAGAAAACTTCTGATATTCTTGCTAATAAAACCTCTGATACTACTGTTAAGAAAATCACAGATACTCCTGCCAAGAAAACTATTGAAACTTCAGGTAAAAGGACAGTAGAAAATCTTGCTAAAAATATAGTTGATATTGCCTAAAAAAAACTCAAACATATATCCCAACCATTAGTCAAAAAAAAGAGCCCATCCCAAAAGATGTTGTTGATAAATCAGTTTTCTTAAACATGAGTAAAGTTTAGACATCCTTCAATAATGAGAATGAGTTAGAAAAACTCAAAATACCTATTCCTATAGCAGAGTTAATGAAAAAAATGTGTACAGATCTTAGGTAATGAAAGCAATTAATATAGAGGAAAATAAAGATAATGTCAATTTGAATGATGACCAACCTAAACATTTATTTGGACCAGAAGTAGATGGAAAACCTCAAGAAGGAGGTGTGCCTCCCTTCTATGCTAGCCTAAATGTCCATGAAAAAATTATGCATAATGCCATGCTATATTCAGGTGCTTTGCATAAATTAATTCCTAAGGCTGGCATGGAGAAATTATGACTTGACATTACCAGACCATATAAGGATTTATATTCTTTTCATTCTAGCAAAGTGAGATGCTTAGGTCTTATCAAATATTTGTGTGTTACTTTGGCACAAATTCCAGCCAAAATTTTGGTGATGGATATAGTGGTTGCAGATATACCCCCTAAGTATGGCATGTTGTTGTCATGCTCGTGGGGAGATAATTTGGTAGGAACACTATAGATGGATATGAATTTTGCTACCATACCAATTTTTGGTCAACAAAGGAGATTGTATAGGGAAACCTTGATGAAATTCATGGTGGGTAGTCAAGATAAGTCACACAAATATCCTCTTTACTCTGTCCATTCAGATCTTGACTCTTTCATTCGCTATAACGATGGAGACATAAACACTCAGGTTGCTAACGCAAAGATTGATATCTGTGAAATAGCTTAAAACCAAACAAAAGCAGTGGAACTAGACACTCAACTTGAACATCTTTGGAATGTGGATTTTGATGGAGCTTGTAGCAAAGAGGGTTATGGAGCAAGAGTGTGGGTTTGAAATTCAGGAAATAATCATGCTGAAGGACATTCATACAAGATTAAATTTCAATCCACTAATAATACAACAGAGTATGAAGCATTCATACTAGGATTACAGTTATTGAAAAAATTGGGTGCTAAAATAATTTCCATTCATGGGGATTCTGATCTAATCTTAAAACAAATAAAATGAGAATACTATGAAAAACACCCTAGATTAAGAGCATACATAAATGTTGTGCTCTATTTTCTGGAGAGTTTTGTGGAATATGACCTTTCTACGATCCCTAGAAATCAAAATATTATTGCTAATAGTCTTTCCTTTTCTTCCAGTACTTGTAAAATGACCCATCTTAATCGACAATACACAGTGGAAGTGAAACACAGTCCAACTGTTCTAGACAATGTTAGATATTGGAAAGTGTTTGGCAATGATAAACAAATTGAAAATTTTATGCAATATAAGGATGAGTTTAAAGAAGATAGTATAGATGTAGAGTGTGATTTAGAAGATAAGATAGTTGTACATTCTTATTTAGAGAAACAATTAGACAACAAAGATGTGAATAAACATGTAGATAAAGTTGTAAATAAAGTAGAATTGCTTGAAACAGATCAATAAAAAAATAATTTGAAATACTTCAATTAAAAGATAATGTTTTGCCTGGAGGTTTGGTTCCATTAGAAGAGTTGTTTTATTTTAATGATGTAGCTAAGAAACCCAAGATTGAGCCCACAATGGCATATGTAGAAGAATGAAACATAGGTAGTGAAAAAGACCCAAAATCATAAAACTGTCTAAGTCATTACCACCTACTGAAAAGAAAAAATAAATTGCTTTGTTCAAAGAATTCACTAATGTGTTTGCTTGGAGTTATGAAGATCTAAAATCTTATGACACTAGAATAATACAACATAAAATTCCCATTAAAGAGGATTAGAAACCCTTTAAACAAAAACTTTGAAGAATAAATCCAGTAATGATGCCTTTAATTGAGAAAGAAATCAATAAAATGTATGATGCTAAGATCATAGTTCCTCTTAGGTACTCTAAATGGGTTTCCAATATAGTACCAACAAAGAAGAAAATAGGTGAAATTATATTGTGCATAAATTTTAGAAACCTTAATAAATTATCACTAAAAGATAATTACCCTTTACCGAAGATGGATCACATTTTACAAAAGGTATTTGGATCTAGTAGGATTTCTTTGTTAGATGGTTTCTTAGGTTACAACCAAGTTTTGGTTCACCCTAATGATCATGATAAGACATCTTTTACTACTCCATGGGGTACCTTCACGTATGTGAAAATGCCTTTTGGGTTAATGAATGTTGGGGCCACATTTCAGAAGGCAACATATATTGCTTTTGTTGATGAAATTGGCAGATTTATTTTTATATATCTAGATGGAATCACGGTTTATTCCAAAATTGATGAAGAACATTTGTTACATTTTAGAAGAGTTTTTGTTTGGAATTTCACTTAATCCTAAGAAAACACTTTTTGGCCTTGAAAAAGGAAAAATTCTCACTATAAAGAAAATACCCTCTAGCGGATGTTTTTGAGGAACCCCTTATAAGAATAGCCCAAACATCCGTTTGTAGCGGAGGTTACTAGAGGAGGTTGGCAGGTGGAGGTTTTTGTGGATATTTTTTTTCCGGTGCGTTTATCATCCTTGTCAGACCAGGAGGTAACTCCGCAAAACTGAATATGAATTAGATGGAGACTGTGTGTGTACTTATACATGGAGGTGAGGCTATTGGGATTCACTTCCCAATTTCTCTTCACCTTCCTTATTTACTAAATTACAATAATATACAATCTCACCCAATCCCTTAGGATTAGATGTCAACATTCCCCCCTTTAATCAGAAGGGATGTTTGTGAGTCCAAGCATCGTTCTGAACTTTTAAAACTTTTCTCTTCCAAGCACTTTAGTGAAGATGTCTTCAGTTTTCTCATTTGTGGAAAAATGAAGTAGATGGATGGTTTTGGCCTCAACATGATGTCGAATTAGATGGTATTTTGTATTTATGTGCTTTGTTCGATCATGGAACTTCGGGTTCTTGGCTAAATTTATTGCAGAAGTGTTGTCGATCATGAGTGGTGTTGAATGCATTTGTTTCATTTCCAAATATTCTAGGATTTTCCTGAGCCACACAATTTCCTTTGTTGCTTCAGCTGCTGCCACATATTCTGCCTTGTTTGTGGAATCTACTGGAACTGACTGTTTGCATGATCTCCATGAGACAACTCCTGATCTAAGATTCATGGTATAACCTAAAGTAGACACCCCAGTTTCTTTATCCCCATCAAAGTCTGAATCAGAGTATCCGATAAAGCTGAAATCGCCTACATGTGTGTATTTGAGTCCAAATTCTTGAGTCCCCTTCAAGTGCTTTAGAACTCTTTTTGCAGTAGACCAATTTCCTTCACAAGGTTTTTGCATAAACTTGGAGAGGATTCCAACAACAAATGAGATGTTTGGTCTGGTGGTAGTCAGGTAGATAAGACTTCCTACAAGTTGTCTATACTTCGTTGCTTCCTTGAATTCATTCCCTTTAATGGATGTGAGCTTCAAGTTTTGTTTCATTTGAGTGGTTAAGGGATTGCATTCATCCATGTCAAACTTGTTCAAAAAATCTCCAATGTACTTCTTTTGAGAAATAAATATAAATTTAGGATTTTTAGTTACTTCAATACCCAGATAGTAATGATTATAACCCAAATCAGTCATTTCAAAACCTTTCTTCAATTCTTTCTTTATGGATGAAATATAACTCTCATTGTTCCCTGTCATCAAAAGATCATCTACATACACCACACGATATACAACTATTTTTCCAAATCTCTTAACAAACAAAATTGCATCATCGAGATCAAAATGTTTGAAGTCAAGTTTCAGAACATGCTTAGTTAATTTCTCATACCAGGCTCATGGTACTTTCTTGAGGCCGTGCAAGGATTTTATAAGCTTGCATACTTTGTGTTCTTGGCCCTTCACAACAAATCCTTCTGGTTGGGACATAAAAACTTTATCCTTTAGATATCCATTCAAAAAGGCCATTTTTACATCCATTTGATGGAATTTCCATCCCTTCTGAGCTGCTAGGGAAAAGAGTGTCCAGATGGTGGCCCATTTTGCTGTGGGAGAAAAATTTTCTTCATAATCGACCCCTTCTTTCTGTGCAAAACCTTTTGCCACAAGCTTGGCTTTGTGCTTGTCAAGTGAGCCATCTGCTTTGTACTTGTTCTTGTAGACCCATTTATAGCCAATTGGTTTGGTTCCCAAAGGAGTATCAACCAGGTTCCAAGTGCCATTCTTTATCAAGGCATCATACTCCTTTTGCATCACTTCATTCCATTCGTCATGAGAAGTGGCTTCTTTGAAGGAATTTGGTTGATGATCTATAGACAAACTCAATTCACAGTAATAAAAAATATCCATATCAACAGGTGAATCAGAACTATCTACATCGCCTTCATTTTGTCTAGTGGAACTTCTTGTTCCTATCTTTCCAACCTCATCAGGACGAACATTTTCTAGTGTCTTTGTCAGCCATTTGTGGGGACCTTTTTGAGATGGTCCAGGCGTCTCATTTGACTAAGATGGAATTGAATCAATAATCAATCTCTCAATTCTGTCAATCACATCGTTCAAGGTGTCATCCGTGGTTGGTTATTCATGTGGGGGAGGGAGTGCTTCAGGAAATGATTCCACAAATTGATTTAGTATAGGAATCCCCCCTTCAAGATTTGGAATCTAGTTATCAAATTCCTAAAAATACTTTTCATGTGTGAATCTATCTAAGCGATCAAGTTGCCACTCAACAACATTGTCAGTTTTGAAAGATTCAAGGAATATGACATCTCTTGCTATTAAAAACTTCTTATTGACTTCATCATAGAGATGATAGCCTTTGGAGGTATTGAAATACCACAAGAAGATACATTTTCAACTTCTAGCACCAAGTTTATTCCTTTGTACCTTGGGTATCAAAGCATAACAGGTAGAACCAAAGACCCTGAAATGATTTACCGAAGGAATGTGGCCATGCCACATTTCATAAGGAGTTTTGCTTCTTATTGAATTTGAAGGACACCTATTATTTATGTATACAGAACATAGAACTGCAAGAACACAAAACATCAATTTTACATTCTTAAAAAACATCATGGACCGAACCATATTTAAAATTGTCCTGTTCATTCTTTCAGCTACACCGTTCTGTTGGGGATTATAGGGCATAGTTGTTTGATGTTTGATCCCCTGTTGACGAAGATAATTTTCAAATTCGTTTGAAGTTTACTCTTTTCCATTATTAGTACACAATGAGCCAATATGAGTTTGTGAATCATTTTCAATCCATGAATGAAAATTCTTGAATGTTTTAAAAGCATCAGATTTGTTCTTCAATAAGTAAACCCAACACATTATGGTGTAATCATCAATAAATGTCATCATATATTTATTTCCATTTGTAGAAGCAACAGGCATAGGGCCACATAAATCTGAATGCATAAGCTCAATTTTTCTATGTGCTCTGGAATGTGAATCATGAAATGGTTGCTTGTTATGCTTTCCTAGAATACAAGCATCACACTGTTTTTTTCCTAGGAATTGTAGGCAGTCCATTAACACCATTTTTCTTCAACAATCGAAGGTTGTCATAGTTTAAGTGTCCAAATATAGCATGCCATAAAATAATTTATGGGAATGTACCTTCATCATGATGTGAACTGAATGCAAAGTTTTGTGCATGAGAAAAGGAACCTTGCAGCTTCAAGAGTCTTCCTTCTTCTATTCCCTCCATGACAAGTGAGCGATCTGATGCTTTTATGACCTCAAACTTGTCATCAAACAAGTGAATGGAGTGTCCTTGCTGGCGGATGTGGACCAAGGACAACAAGTTTCTTCTCAACTCAGGGAGGTATATAACCTCATGCAGAAGATGATCTGGAAGACCAAGCAACTTAAGCCTGATTGTGCCAAGCCCTAATGGCTTGAGTTTGGATTTATCTGCGAAGTATACTGCTCCATCAAATTTTCCAGTAAATTCTTCAAAAAATCTTTTCTAAATGTCATGTGACACGTTGCTCCAAAATCTAGCAACCAATCATTTCTCCAAGAAGTAAATGAAACATCAAACAACTCTTTATTTACTCCATTGTTACAATGTGCTACAACATAATGAGCGGATTCAAGTGCTTTACCTTTGTCTCTTTCATGAGATTTACCTTTCCCTTGATTTCTTTGTTGCTCAATTTTATCCCAAGGTAGCTTACATGTAGATGCATCATGTCAGTCTTTATTGCAGCATATGTAATGAAGATCATATTTTTCAGTCTGAGTTTGTCTGCCCCCCTTCCTCTGAAATTTCTTCTTCCTCTTCCTCTTTGGCCACCTCTTCCTTTGGAGGAATCTGGAGCATGACTCTTCTCTCCTTGTGAAAAGCATAAAACCTCTTCAGAAGACAGAGGGGTTGTCATCTTTCCAAAAGCCTTCTCTCTTTCTACAAACTTTTTCTCAAGGGAATCAAAGGTGATTTTCATGAGGTTTCCACTTGCTTGCAAGGACTCAAGATAATGTGAGTAAGTGGGATACAATGCCTTAACATATGCTATGAGAGGTATATCAATTTCTACACCAGTGTTCTTAATGTCATGCATGATAGATCTTACTTCTGAAGCTAAAGCAAGAGGGTCATCATTCTTCAATTCAAGACTGAATAGCTTAATCATTAATTGAACAATTTCAAGTTCTGAATGTGAGTCATAGAGTTATTTTAGCTTGCTCAAGGCTTCATAGGCATTCGAAAATGGTGTAATATGGTGAATCGCCTCTTCATTTACAAAATCTGCAATCAAGGCATGTGCCTTGCAGTTCTTGTTTTCCCAAAGGGCAGTCTCCTTGTCTAAAGTGGGCTTTGCTAGTGGAAGGTCTGCTTCTCCTTCACAAATTCCTCTCCACAACTCATTTAAAATGAGAGTGTGCTTGATTTTCTGAGATCATTCAAGATAGTTCTCCTTGCCAGAGAGAACAAATCCTACAATAGATATGAGAGAATGCATTCTTTTGAAGAAAAAATACTTTGTTGTCATGGTAAAAAATCAATTTTGGTTTCAATTCTGCAATTTTTTTTTTTTTTTTGGTAAAAAAAATTGGAGAAAAAAATAGAGGTACATAGCCAACAAAGTAGTCTGTTATACCACCGCACTGCCCTCCTGACACTGGAACATAGTCAATGGTGTAGTCTGTTATACCACCGCACCGTTGACCTTGTAACAATGGCAGGAGGGCAGTGCGCTAAAAATTTTTAGGTGCACCGCCTCCGGTGCATGACAAAAATAGACGCACCGTTACCTATGCATGCCTTTTTTTGTGGCGCGCCGATTTTTTTTTTTTTTCAAAAAATATTAATATGTATATTCCTAAATACATGTCTTATTTAATAAAAAAAATTGTATTTAATATATCAGTCATTCAGTGACGTCAAAGGAAAGAAGAGAGGGAACATTAAGAACAACAAGTGGACCAGTATTACATGGTTCACCTGTGGGAGGCACGAAAGAGGGAGAGAGATACGTACCCTTGCCCTATTGCAACAGCGACCCAGGGGCTCCTAAGGGAGATAGGCCTCCTCAAGTTCTATGTTGCGACAACCTATCCACAGGTGGAATGCCAACCTACAGGCTTTCCGAGTTGGTCCTAACTAATGGTACGTGCCCACTGAGGAGGACATCTATTTCATTACTGGCCTATCGAGGAGAGGGGTGGATTTTCCCTTGTTCCCAGAGGTCCCCATTGGCTATGTAGCAGGGAGTAAATTGGTGTAATCCCAGAGATACATTTGCGCAAATATACTATCTCCTGCATATTTTCAGGTCTCAGGAGGTTAGTTACATATTGATTCATTTGGTGGAGAGGAGGTGAGGTGCCTCTCAATGCTAATTTTGACCATTGCACACCATACTAGTGACGTGAAACACATTATTTGCCCACTTCTATTTTATGTTGATTCTTTCTTACAGGCACCACGACTTGTGAGGTGGTATGTCATTTTTTTGCTACAGTTTTGTACAACATTAGATAGATATCATGCTCAGGCACAAGGGAGGGTGAAATTCCCTTTTTCTTCAGAGCTATTTTGTTTATATTTTGAGAGGTTTCCAAAGATGAGTCCTACTTTTGTTTGACAACCTTGTAGGCCGATGTTGCATGTACAGATGCAGATGTGGGGATAGATGATGCCCAAGAGGGTCGAGTCAGAGTTTTACGTAAGGATATCGCATGATGCAGTGGAGTTTCTAGCTAGTGTTCATGAGCATCCCTTCGTTCTAGTCCCCTGTCCATATGCTAGTTTGGATTGGTGAGGGTGTGCCAACATCCTCTTCACAGATGATGAGCCGCCGGATGATAGAGGTAATATTACTGTTTTATTTAAATTTATTCTAGCATGTTCTTTAACTTGTTTTTTATTAAACTCTTTAATGAATTTGTCTAGTTATTGTTGTGTACTTATATATATTTTGCAGACATTAGTTCATTTGATGGCAATAAGATTCCACCGCCACCAAATGATCTAGGTGTAGATCCTGATGACGATCAAGAGATGGTTGATGTCGAATATCATGAGGCCAGTGCAGACAGACCTGGTCCTGACTCCTCATGTTGTGTTTGTATCACCTTTTGCGAGGCATAGGCCTGACAGTAGATTGAGGATGGAGTTGGGAGACCAACTCTGTGCACTGCTTATGGAGGTGGGAGTTAGGCCCAAAATAATGAGACATATATAGGCCATTGCTAGGCTAGTACAAATGTGGAGAGGCATGCCACATGATATGTTCACCCTGATGCAGCATGTCGTAGGAGCTACCAGCTTATTTACACAGTTGAGGAGGGCCCTTCTACGTAGGCATAGTCGAGACGTAATACGTCGGCAATCAAGCAGCAACACATCATTTGATGATCAAGATCAGGGGAGTGATCATTGTTCACCTCTCACCACAGATGAGAAACTTGCAGCATCGACCAACAATCATGATCACGAGCAAGCTATAATATCCACGTCGAGTCACCCTTCTCAGCCTGCAGCATCTAGCATTCATGATCATGAGCAGGCTTGACCATCCACGTCGAGTCATCATGATCAACAACCTTCAGCATCCAACAGTACTCATGATCATGAGTAGGCTGGTCCATCCATGTCAAGTCATCATGAGCAGCCGACAGTTGACCTTGACTAGCATGAGGCACCATGAGATCAACAGGCACATGATGATCAACATCTATCTGAGCTTGTCAAGACCGCACCATTGAATAAGCAGGCCTCGACTAGTACTACTATTGATGATGTACCACCAGCTAATATTTGACATTTATA
Source organism: Pinus albicaulis (assembly GCA_034641835.2). Classification (NCBI taxonomy): domain Eukaryota; kingdom Viridiplantae; phylum Streptophyta; class Pinopsida; order Pinales; family Pinaceae; genus Pinus; species Pinus albicaulis. The sequence goes on along the minus strand of CM076578.1, from coordinate 307,112,050 downwards.
TTATAGTTGTATATTTTTTTGACATTACACACACACACATATATATGGTCCATGTATTTTATGTTCATGTTGCAGTTGTACTTAATTTACATGTTGGTGATCATCATCATGTGTATATTGATAGGTCATGTTATATATATATATATAGTCCATGTATTTTATGTTCATGTTGCAGTTGTACTTAATTTACATGTTGGTGATCATCATCATGTTGATATTGTTAGGTCATGTTAGATATGTTCATTTAATGTGCAACTTGCAGATAGATGTGTATGTGATAGCAGTTATTTGACACAAGATGTATATTTGATGTTTGTGTTGTGATGACGTTATACAATGCTAATTGTGTTTTGTTAGATGATCATGATCATGATGATTAGATGATGTTAGAAAATTGTGTTTTTTAGTCGAATATGATGTTTGTATGATGGTTATCATGATCGTGATGTTTATTTAATTCAATATTAAATCATGATATTTATTAAATATTATGTCGTGATCATAATTGAAATTTTAATTTTAATTATATGGAAAATTGTATTTGTATTTTTAATTGTAATTGTATGTAAAATATTTGTAAAAATTTAATTGTAATTGAAATATTTAATTTATTGTGAAATGATTGTAATTATAATTGTAATTGTATGTGAAATTGTAAAATTGTAATTTTAATTTTAATTTTAATTTTAATTGTAATTGTATGTGAAATTGTAAAATTGTAATTGTAATTGTATGTAAAATATTTGTAAAATTTTAATTGTATTAAAGTGAAATGATTGTAATTGTAAAATTGTAATTGTAATTGTAATTGTATGTAAAATTCTAAAACTATAATTTTAAATATTGTAATTGTAATTTTAATTGTAATTGTACTTGAAATTGTAAAATTGTAATTGTAATTGTAATTGTAATTCTAATTCTAATTCTAATTGTATGTAAAATATTTGTAAAATTGTAATTGTATGTAAAATTCTAAAATTGTAATTTTAATTGTAATTCTAATTGTACATTGAAATTGTAAAATTGTAATTGTAATTATAATTCTAATTGTATGTAATTTTTTTTAAAATTTAATTGTATTGATTGTAATTGTAAAATTGTAATTGTAATTGTATGTAAAATTCTAAAATTTTAATTGTAATTTTAATTGTAATTAGATGTGAAATTGTAAAATTGTAATTGTATGTAAAATATTTGTAAAATTTTAATTGTATTAATGTGAAAATTTTAATTGTATTAATGTAAAATGATTTTATTAAAAATTTTAAATTTGTAAAATTGTAAATAATTGTAAAATAATAAATCTAGAATGATATGAATTTTTGTAACATAATAAAGTTTAGAAAATAATGCAAATAAATTCATGTACTTTAGAATTATCATTATTTTATTATGATCTTACATACCAAAAAATCGAACTTTATATAGTACGTCATTGTTTTTGAGATCAACATAATTGCAAATTATCAAGTGAAATATTGATTTTAACATTAACACAATGCAAATTACCAATTAATTCAAAATACATATTATAATGTTTCGAAAAAAAGAGTCTTATAAGTTATAAGGTAATTAAGTCCTTTTCTTTATAAAAACACATCTTAAAAAGTATAAATATTGATGAAATAACACATGTACCATATCAATCTCGGTTCTCATGATCACCCTCATTATCTTCCAGCTCGCTTGGCATGATAACAATATTTTTCTAAAAAATATGTTTTGATCTAGGGTCATGTCTCAATACGAACCACCAATCCTTATCCAACACATCTGGGTAAAAAAACGCTTGGTTTCAGTGTTTGGGGAAAACATAGGGCTCCTTAGCTTCATCCACATCTTTCTAGAGTTGATACATATTAGCCTACTTTCAAGATCTTCCTTTACATTATTCTGATCAAAGGTATCCCACCACTTGCACCTAAAAATAACACATTGGAAAGAAGAGAAATCCACTTCAATGATCTCTTGTATCTTTCTGACATAACCTAACGTCCCGCGTACTAGGTTTTGATCATGGTGGCTAGATCGACTAGATTGATCGAAATTGCCTTTCACTTCATAGTCTTGTGTCATGTGTCCATCGTTGGAATTTTCTGTGTGAAAATGGTGTCCATATGCACACATAGATGGGAACAAATGCACCTATAAAAAGTTAAAAAATCATAGTGTCATGTGTCTTATAATAACCCAATAGTTAAAGTATGAAATATAGATGTAATTACATTTTAAAGGTGAATTATTAAGTTTCAAATGTACATATAAATTAAATAGATTATTACCAAGTTGGTGCACCCAATCCCTACGTTTAGTGCATCCTCTTCAGCACGCGGGTAACGACCGATTGCACTGTATTTCTCTCTGACTTGGTCAACAACCCAACTGTTGGGGCATATTTTTGGAATATTTTCTTTTAAATGATCAGGATAAGGCACACTTCTACCATTCAACTATCTGAATTATTTCCTGTCACTATCCTATTTCATCCTATTTTGTTCGTACAATGCGACCCATGGTTGTGTTGCTTAGGAATTGTAAATAAAAAATTTATTGATTGCTTCAATTTCTGCATTCGCTGATGAAATCAAACTGAGATTATATAATACATAGAGATCAAATTATACATTATATCGAATTTCAACATGAATATTTACTTTGTGTAAATTTGAAAAATTGTAATTCGCTTACTCTTTATCAAGTGCTTTTTTCCATTCGTTTGGAGCAGCTCCCCTTCTCTTTTGTCTTCATCCCTTTCATCGTCCCAAATCACTGCAGTTGGTTTGTTGTCGATCTGCTTGATGTACCCACTGGCATAATAGAATGGCTCATACGATATTTACCCCTTTGCCATAGACCCCTCGGGTTTTTCCCTTTTTCGAACAAAACCTTTCAATTTCTTCATGTACCTCTCTAAGAATAACATCCAATGACAAGAAACCACCCCAACTAATTCAACCTCATCTACTAGGTGGGTTAGAAGATGAACTTGCAAGTCCATGAAACTCGTTGGTAGTTCCTTCTCAAACATACAAACGATCTCAAATATCTCTTGATGCCACTATGGAATTCTAGCCATATGAATCTCCTTTGACATGATCCAACATAAAAATGCAGATAATTTAGATATAGCACGTCCTAGGTCTTGAGGGAATTCACGTTTCACACACCCACGCACGAACAAAGGATAATGACACTGCAAAGTTATAAACACGTGCAATAATATACAAAATTAGTTAGTTTTTATGATCCCTACATGGGATAAAATTTATTAATATAATAAATAATAAAATCATGCTTTTGGCATTATGCGTACTCTTAGAAGATTCAAATAGTCATGCGATTTCAACCCCGACCAATGGTCATCCATGATGAAGCAATGCCGTAGTGAAGACCTGTATGAAGATGGCACCCTCACACCCATAATAACTTCCTTTGCCAAAGAAAGATCATATTTTTTTAAAATCCATGGGACATCATCTTCTTTGAAATACCATGAATTAGAGGGACCAATGCCTGCCTCTAATCCTGTACTTTCTAATCGTCTTGGACAATGTTTCTTTTTAGTTTTTGAAGTAATAAGATATTTCCTAACAGCCAATGTGTCATTTTTTTATTTATTATATGTGCCTCCATAAAGAAGATGAAACAATTTTTAAATATATGCATGGGATCTAATAAGTGGGTAATCTTAAGATGCTCCCAATATGGGAGGTTATAAAAGATATATTTCCTTTTCATCCCAATGGGTAATTTCTCAACATAGGTGTCGAATAATTTTGGATCATCGAACATAAGCTCCCAATTTGAATTGAACATTTCTATTGACTCCTTCTCCTTCTCTTTCTCATATGCTCTAAGTAATTCAACTGGTGTCGTTATTGGAGGCCTTTGGGTTCTCTCCCGTTTACCATTAAAAGAAGATGTTGCTCCTTTGTAAGGGTGTTCTTCTGGGAGGAATACCCTGGAGCAATCATACATTGGCTTTCATAGGTCGTTGGACCATCTAGCTTTCAGAGAAGGTCCACAAAATTTACATCCAAAATACCATTTTGTTACAAGACCTGCGATATTATTGTATACAATTTATATGCATGGCATGTTAAAGAATATCATGAAGATCAGAACAATTACAACGAATTAAATAACTAATATGTGAAAGAATATTGTTACGTATATAAACAAAAAAATAAACATGTAATTTACTAGAGCAAACTTCTAAGCCTGGATAATCATGTGTCGTGTAAGCACATATGCCATACAACGTAAAACTCCTCTCTACTATGATGGGTCTTGATACATCGTATACATTTATCCCATCCCATAATTCCTTCAATTCATCTACCAGTGATTGTAAGTATACATCCATATTCTTCACTTGCTTCTACCAAGGACTATGAGAGCCAACATAAGATTTTCATTCTTTATGGAAAACCATGGGGGAATATTGTTATTGATCACTACTACAGGCCAAACATAATAGTTGGTGTTCTGGAGGGAATATAGGTTGACACCATCCATGGCTATGCTGAGTTGTAGACTTCGTACTTCATCCTTGAATTTTTCAGGCCATGTATCCTCTATATGCTTCATGGTTATTAAATCAGCTGGGATCACATAACTCCCAACTCACTTCTGTGTGAGGCATGCCATCCCTGCAACATAGATAATTCTTTGCAACGAAAGAGCCTTTGAATCCTTGAGATCATAGGCATGTGCCTCAATATCTTAAAAGGAGGACCACGTGATTTACCCTTCTTTTTTTACTTATCATACCTTTCATGCCCACATGTCAGACATATATATTTGTTGCATATTCTCCTCTATATAGAATACAATCATTTGGACATGCATGATATGATATGTACTCAGCACCCAACATTTTCAACAATTTCTTTGCCTCTTTGTAGCTACCGGGCAAGACATTATCACTTGGAAGAAACTTATCTTTGAATAACCTGTAGTTGGTGATCATGGAAAATATTAAATGTACATTAATGTTGATATAATTATTAACATTCATAAAATTTATCATTTTTAATGTTCATTATGTGATTATATTTCTGATCAAATTTATATAAGGGAGGACTTTATGGTAGCTTACCTAAAAATTTTCGAGAAACATGCATTCGACAAGCCAAAATTTGCTTTCAAGTTGTATAGTAACATATTTTTCCCCAATTGGGTAGAATTTGACTGACCGCCAGGTCCAAAGAGAGGGGTGGTGGAAGCAAATTTAAGGCTTTCGAGAAAGGTGTCAGCGATATGAGCATCATCCCCTAGCCGATTATCGTTTTGGAATGCATCTAACAACATTGTCTCCATGCCAGTCATATCCCTTAATTAATCATCCATACCAACCTCTATTTGATTGCCTCCATTGCCAGCTTGTGAATAACTACTATTTTTGTAGTCATTCCTAATTTTTGAATCTAGATGTAGTGGGAATTGAATCGGTGGTTGATTCAACCATTTTTTGCATCGTTCCTCTTCGATTTTTTCTCTTAATTCAACCTTCTCTCGATTTGACATTGTTGTGGGGTGTAACGGGAGATGGTAGGTAGGTCACTCATCATCACTAAAATCTTAATAATTTCAATATAAATATTTGAACATTATTAGTACATAAAAATATATGATATCAATTAGTAAGAACGTTGACAATGCATGATTAATTTGTTTGACGTTGAAATAATTACATTAATATACCAAACAATTATTATTACTGGCATCATTGTCTCGGGATTGTGGCTAGAAGATGCAATATTGTTACAAATGGTTGGGTGAAGCAGTTGTCCATTTTCATCTACCAAATGCGCCTTGCAGTATGCTACTCCTAATAAGAGCTTCCGACGTTTTGGAGCTGTTTGAATATTTTGTGCATCTGAACTCGATTCTGAATATGCATGAACCTACAAATTTGTATACATTATGAATTTTATTAAGCTGATTGACATGGATAAAAAACATACATTCAATTAGATAATGAAAATATAAATAAAATCTAAAGTAAATATTATGTCTCAAGATGGATAGGGAGAACTCCGTGATGGACTTTGAGAAATATTATGGAACGATCTAGATTTTGAAGAATTTTCCATTCGATATAATTATGATATTTTCTCCCTGCATTTGAGCAAAATCAACAATAAAATTTAATATAAACACCTAAAAGTAATTTCGGTGCCTTAAAAATGGACTTATTGTTATCGGTGCTTATGTACAAATAACCACACTGGTGTGTTTTAGTTACTGCACATCGGTGTTGTGTTATTAACTAACGCACTGTTGCGGTGTTATTAATTGATGCACTGGTGAAGAAAAGCCGCAAATAAAAAAAAAACACAACTTTATTTTTTTTAAGTGAAAAAAAAAGCGGTAAAATTGAAAAATGGGCGGAAAAATATTTTCGAAAATCTAATTTCATAAAACAATTCTTTAAATACTAAACACTTTTCATTATTTCACTACATTTGCAAAAAAATTTAGCCAGAGATTTGCACGAGACATACCTACAGCAAGAGAGCACAAGAGCACTGTGGAGCAACGAAATACTTTCGAACAAAACTATTTAGACAATCATAATTCCAAACCTCTAGTGATTCAAACCCTATAGCACATAATTTAAAACGATCTCGTGATTAAATTTTATTGTGTTTTTTACATTTTCTGCATTATTTTTTTAGCAGTAAGTAAAAAATTTAATTTACTGTTCATTTTCAGAAAAAGAAAAAAGAAAAAACTCCCATTTTACCCTAAACCCTCCATAATTTTTTATTTTTTTTGCCCTTTCTTCTCCTTGTTTTTGTGATTTCAGAGTTAGGGCTTTTCATTTTAGATTTATAGGTTTTGTATTGCTATATATATAGGCCTATGACATCTAACCCATGGGATGATTTGCATAGTCGGATCCCAATCCATGTCGTCCCTTGCGTGAATTTTTAAAAAGTTGATTTTTTTAATCGATGTGCCCTGCATAACCTAGTGCATCAGTGCGATGTCTTATCACAACACACCGTGCATACATTGTTTGATAAAAAATAAATAAAAACATATATTTTTTTTTTAATCTGTGCGCCACATGTAAAATAAGGCACCAGTGCGTTATTTCATTATAGCGCACCACATATGTACTATTTGGAATTTTTTATTTTTATTTTGTGTTAATCAGTGCATCATGTAACTTATAATGCACTGGGTATCCTTGTTGACAGAGAGCATTGTACTATGGTCCCTGTTTGCGTGGGGCATTTATAAGAATAGGTCGCACCGCCCCTTCCACGACACCATATGTTACAAAAACTAACACTAGACGATTTTTATTATTTTGTCTGTGTTTATGGGTGCGATGGGTAGCATATAACGCGTCGGAACTCATTGTTGACATAGAGCACCATAAGGTGTTTTATACTGTTTTAGTGGTTCGTTAATAAGAACACGACGCACTGACGTCGGTGCATACATCATTTAAAAGCGCATCGGTTATTTGATTTTTTTTTACCAGAAAATTTTATGATTTATTTATAAAATATATTAATGAATGATATGGTACAAGTTTCATATTGATAAAGAAATGGCTAACAAGAGATCAAGTAACAAAAATACTGAAAGCACATCAAAAAAATAAAAAAAAGCAATTTCTTTGTAAGTTCTTTACAAAAAAAAATATTTTTGAACTATATGTAAGTTTAACTAATATTTATTGTTTACTGTGTATCATGCAGAGCCACAAAATGATGAAGCTCGATAAGATTATTTCTGATCTATGACCAAAAGAGCATAAAATCTTGATGGAAAAATTGCAAAATGATGAATTAGGTGAATGAAAAAATATTATCGATCCAATATGAGTTTCTTTTTTCAATTTTCATCAATAATATACTTAAAATTATTAGATAACATGTTTCAAACAATCTATTAATTCACATATGTTTAATGTTCTACAGGGACCAACAACTCAGAAAATGAAAGTTTTTCTAAGAAAAGAAAAAAAATAGAACATGCAAATGAAAATGAATTGCTCCTTAGCTAATCTGGAGTGGTGTTGGAGGTTAACGAAGGGGGGAAAAACTTTTACAAAATTTTGAGGGATCTAGTGGAACGAATTTATAGATGTTATTTCCACTTACAATACAAAAATCAATCCAATGATTCCAAGAACAAAATTTTATCTAAACTACAGGAAGAGTTTCCATAGAATTGGTCAATGAGACATGTCAGACTTTTAATAGAAAAAACGCACAACAACAACAAAATAAGGAATGAAAAAGTAATATTCCTTTAAATTGTTTTCTAGAATTATTTATAAATATAATTTACAAAGATCACTTTTGTTATATTTACTTTCATATATCAATATAAAAATTAAATAGTTTATTGTGATGTTACATTTTCAGGAAGATTATGAAAATCTCAAAAGATCAATGAGCTGATATCAGAAATATGCCAGTAGGAATTTCCAAAAAGGTGTACAAGGAGATGGTAAAAGAAATGGAAAAAATTGCATCACAGGAGGAGCCATCGCAACAACAACGTGCTTCAAATGTAATATGTAATCATTGAATTTTTCGATCATTAGGTACAATAATTAAACAATTTAGCATTAAATATTAATTTTCAAGTATTTTCTTGTAGAAAAGAAAAGAAAATGGAACCCATTCAACAAATAAAAAATGACGACAAGGAAGAAAATGGTTGATATCCAAGTTTGCGAGTAATTGTTACTTCCTTATAACAACATAACTAGATTTCATTTTTGCATGTTTTAAGTTGTTTTACAACAATCATCATTGAATGTCTTCAAACAGGTGCTAACATACAAAGAAGAACGATTAGACGAATTTATTGACATTGGGTTAAATATGTGTTGTGAGTATATGTTGGCATATCAGAAATTATTTGTGGAATTTGTAACCATATATCGATCTTGTTTTACTTAGCTCTGTCTATAATTAATAGAACAAAAAAATACTTTATATTAAATATATGATTTGTTATGGGGCATAAAACTTGTAGGAAAAAAAGTATGGAACTGTGGCAACAATTGAAATCTTGAAAGATGGCATGAAATTTGGTTTTGAAAGAATGTGTATAGTTCACGAGTCAATTGTTGCTATGGGACGCCATTTCTTTTCGATTTAAATTGATGTATACTATTTAATATTGCAATTTTCATTATTCTCACCAATGTATATACACTCATTACAGTTTATTTTTATGTTTGTATATGGAAGGTGAAGAAGAATAAAACAAGCAACACTGTGAACAAAACATTCCTCAAAATAACCCAAGTCATGGAAGTAGCTCGAGCGGTGACAACAGTTCAAGCGAAGAATGATGATCATTATGTTTGGATATCAAAGAAAGGTGTTGCATTTTTTGAAATATTTGTCTATGAAATCAGACATTTTTTTAATGTAATGGACATAGTGTCCCAATTGAAAGACAAAGGGATACTAATAACTGTCCCATTTTGTATGACAAATACTATCTTATTCATATCTATATATAATAACATATGTTATAATTTATTCTATTGTGTTATCCATTGTCATTGTGAAATGTAACACCATTGATTAAATTTATGGATGATTAAATATTGTAATGAAGAGATGTGAAATCTGATGATATGAAATAACAAATTAATCCAAACATCACATTAAAATGCACTAATAAAAATTTAATTGATATGAATACTGTTATAATATACGTGTCATCTTTTGATGAATAATGAATTTTAAAAAATCACAATAATTATGATATGATATAACAAATTAATCCAAACATCACATTCAAATGCACTAATAAAAAATTAATTGATATGAATACTGTTATAAGATATGTGTTGACTTTTGATGAATAATGAATTTTAAAAAATCACAATAATTGCACTGTCACAAGTCGATGTTTCTAAAAAAATACAAAATGAACACTGGTGTGTGTCAGTTACTGTACACCGGTGTGTTTGTATTATAAAGTGCACCGATGTGTTTCTACGACCTATGGGCACTGCACAAATACCAATACCAATACCAATTATAACTCCCGGTGCATTTGTGAGATATTGCGCACCAGTGCGTTTATGTGAGGCTACTCACCAATGTGTTTGTACGACCTATTGGTACTGCAAAAACACCAATACGAATTAGAAAAATTGGTGTGTTTGTGTGATATTGCGCACCCATGCGTTTCTATAATACTACAAACTAGTGCATTGATACGACCTATGGGAATCGTACAAATCCCAATACCATTTAGAACATCTCGGCGCGTTGTATCACCTACAGTGCACCTGGTGCGGTTTTAGACCTTTACGGCCCAATGCATGCACCTTCGACCACCCTAGGCCGACCTCTGGATGACACACACTGGTGCATTGACACCTGAATAATGCACTGATGAAAAAAACATCCGTAATAACCTTCAGCTGCCTAGTTTTTTTAGTTGTGTTGAAATTCCATTAGAAGCTCCACCAAAACCTTCGTTATCAAAAACATATGTTGTAGAAAATATTTTTTGGACAATTTTGGCCAATTTTATAACACTAAAAACCTCCTTTATAACCTCCGCTAGAGGGTATTTTCCTTGTAGTGTCTGGTTCATATCATTTCCAAAGAAGGTATTAGGATTGATCCAAAGTAGGACTGAAGCCATCTTAAAAATTTAGTCATCCTATAAACATTAAAGAAATTCAATCATTTATTGGCAAAATACACTTCTTAAGAAGATCCATTCCCAACCTTGTTAAACTCTTCATAAACATAAAAAAACATGCTAAAAAGATATTCAGAAATAAGATAGAACATCAAAGCTAGGCAATCATTTGACAAAGTGAAACAAGCTCTGACAAAGGCACCAATCCTGATTAGTCTAGATTTTACTAAATATTTTATAATCTTTTCATTTGCATCTAAACAAATTGTTGCGGCAGTTCTTTTATAGAAAAAACAATGAGGGATATGAGAAACCCATTGCATTCTTATTAAGGCTTTAAGAGATGTTGCATTGAAATATAACATAATGGAGAAATAAGAATTTTCCCTAATAAAAGAAATTAAAGATTCCAAGATATATATTCTTCATTCTTATATAATTTCTTATGTACCAAATTCTGTGGTTAAGAATATTTTGACTCAAACCTGCCAAGCTCATCAAGGGATGGGGACTAGCCAAATTGATGGCTGAGTCTAATTTTCATGCCTTGAATATCAATTTTGTAGCTACATTAGATGATCAAGAGGAGCAGGTGACTCCACAAATAGATGAGGCTTTTATAACCTCACCTTGTTATGCAGATCTCATTTTTGTATTATTCAATTTACATGCTCCTCTTGGTTTGACTAAAAAAGCTAGATTTATAAATCTAAAGGCAGTGAAATTTTGTATCATAGATAGCATTTTATATTGGAAACATGCTGGTGGAATTTTACTAAAATGTTTGTTGAAGGATGATGCAAAAATAACTATGAAGGAATTTCATGAAGGAGACTGCGATGGACATTTGTATTGGAAAACCAATGCTAACAAGATCCTTAGAGTTGGTTTTTACTGGCCTACCATTTTTCGTGATGTCCATAAGAAAGTTACCTCTTGCCACAAGTCCCAATTTTTGAAGGAAAAAAAAAACTAGTGCCCCTACCCTTGAAACCTATATTTTTTGAAAGAGATTTCCAATAGTGGGGTTTGGATTTCATTGGATAAATCCATCCACCATCCTCTACCCAACACAAATGGATCCTCACAGCCACTGACTATTTCACCAAATGGATTAAGGCCACACCCTCAAGACTAGCAACTGATGCTGTGATTATCAAATTCCTAGAAACCCAAGACCCATTTTTTTTCATTTTAGCCTAACTATGAAAATATTATGTCAAATGCGCAAAAGGCCTAATTTTTTATTTCATTAACATGTTTTATCCAAAGTTCTACCATAGTCTAAATTCATCTACATGACAAACCCATTAGTCGGGTTGTGATTAAGTCGTGCATATCTCTCATCCACCTGATCAACTGTAGCACCTTATCAATGGCCCATGTTATTTCTCACCGCCCCCTTGCTATCTTGTCTTTACCATCGGGGGGGTTCGAAAAGGTTTTTTTCCCCCGACAGGTCCCACGCAACGTGGCACACTCTCCATGTTTCGCACTGTAGCCGCATCAAACCACTTACCATGCTCACCCCCTCTGAAAATCGTCGACCCTAATCCCTTTTCCATTGTCCCTACCCACACTTCTCTTTCCACTCATTCCCTTCCATGTGGCACTATCCGTTGACCAATCAATGCCCTTCCCGGGGGATTAATGTTAGTTCATTAAATTTTTTTGGGTAACCGTTTGAAAAAACAATGGAGTTGCACTTGCAATGGAAAACCCCTAAAATATTTATAACCTTGAGCGCATCACCATTTTTTTCCTTTCTGCTTCATAATTATCTAGAATTCAATCTTATTTTCAGATTTTCTAGCGTGCATTGACGTTCCTCCTCTAATTAGACATTTAATCAAGCACCAAAGTCCCAATTCAACTTCTCATCTATAACAAACCTGAAACATTCCTGGTAATCTTCCATTTTGCCCCCTGATTCTGTAAATTATCCATTGATAAGATGCCTCCCAAGAAGAAAAACCAGGAGGATTTTGTTAATCCCCTAATCCATCCCCCTCTATACCTAGACCACATTCCATTAGCTAATCGAGATTATAAAATCATTGAGACACAGTGTGAGTTCGAATTCTTTGAAGTCTAATTCTAGCTCAAGGATAAGTTTGTGGACAAACCTGTTATCACAAAATCTGACCCGGATAGGATGCTCATCAAGTAGACTCTGAGTAACTCTTTCAAACCAATCTTTTGGCTGACGCTTAGCCTCCTCAACCTGAGAGGGCTCTCTCAATAGGTTTAAGAATTTTTATTAATGATTAGATGGCTAACTCTAGGAATAAAAAGGATAAAAAATGTATAAATGGTTGAATCAAAGATTAGCAAACATTCATTGGGCCATGGAGTCAAGATATTCTTCAACAAAACATCATAATCTGTCAAACATGGAAGTCAAGGCACTTTGAGTCTAGGTTTATGAGAAAAACAATAACACAGTGATAAAACACAGTCTATTTGCATGTGAAGGAAGTTAGAGAATTGTCAAATGAATTCTAAGTAACAAATAAAAATACTACTGCAAGTAGGTAATTGAAAAATCCATAAAAAAATGATACACCTAAACTCCTTGTGAATCTTGAGTAGTCAAAAAAATCTCTATATTAAGTTGAGAAGAACACAATGACATATAGTAACACAGTTCCTTGCTAATGAAAAGTGCCAAACTTGATGAATTCAACCTCAGGCTTCATATAGAGCATTTACAATCTTGGATCACATGATCCATCATTAGGATAATTCCTCTTTCCATTCTTCACACCTATTCTATTCATAAAACAAACTATCAATTACAAACTGACAGCTAAATTGTCTTTTAAGAGTCCTAATACAAATAGGATTGAAACTCCTAAACATGTTTTAAAAAACCTTATCTACACCTTTAATGCTTTCTTCACAACTGCAAATCCATGTTTTTGAACTTTGATGATGCCTCCAGCCTTGTTGTAAACCTATTGATTCATGACCTAACTGTCCTAAAAACTAGGGGACAGAGTTCCTACTTTTTAGCCCTTAACCTCCATGTTTATCTTCAAGCATCTTTGTTAACATTTATGGTTGTTTCATATGTGTCACATGTGCTAATATTCCCTTGAAAAATTTAATCCTCCACCTGTGTAGAGAAAATCTTTGAAAAATTGAAAAAGACATGAAATATGACTGCGCTACGAAAGTAACCTGTTTTCGTAGCGCAGATTTTACATTACTGTAAAACATTTCCTTTTACCATTATTTCTATTGTTTTGCAATTTGAGTCTTCACCTGTGATCTTCATCTTTCCACCAACAACATTAAAACTTGAAACCCATCAATCCTTATCTCCAAAATCTATATATAAAGTTCCAAAAAATCATCTTCAGCAATTTCGTAGCGCGTTATGAAACTGTTGTGCAAGCTCTTTTTTTAACACAATCTTCAAAAATTTAAAGTTTGAGGATATTCAAAGCTTCTCCGAGATTGATATCAACATCAAAAAGCAAAACAACTTAACTTTAAAGGTATTTTTCCTCAAAATGGTCTTCTTCTTAATGAAAAACTGATTTAAGATTTATCATTTATTTCCCTGTTTCATTGTTGCTGTAGTTTCTCTTGAGATCTTTTCAACTGAATTTATAGGTCTTCAACCTGTCTCCTTAGCTTTTTTTTGGTGGCTCTCAACTGATTATTCATTACTCTCACAAATCTGGCTTCTTTTATTGCTGGTACAGTCCAAGTGAAATATTGTATTTCACTGCTAATGATTTCAAGTTTAGCAACCCCTTCAACTTCCCAGAGGGCATTCATCCTCTTGAAATTTGTCTTTTCAACAACATGCTTTATTTCTCTCTTCCTTAGCCTATAAATTTCAAGATTGGCTGATTTCAACCTTTCCTCCATCTCTGCATAAATAATTTTTTCAATTTGAGTGGGGAATGCTCTATTTTTTACGTTTTCTGGTACAGGTGATGAAAGGTTTATAATTTCTTCATGAACAGTGGAAGCTTCCTCTGTTTTCTCCAGCTCAACATGCTTTTACATATTTTTGGACTATCTGGTTACAAGCGTCCTTGCCTTGAATACAAATGCTGCAACTTCATCATTGAATACTAGTTTCTTGGATGACTTCATCTTTTTCTGCTTTCCTTCATCAATTTTTATGAAATCAGCTTGAACCAAAGGGGACTCTTCTAGATCAATGGATTGTAAGATATCATCCAAGTTTCCCTTTAAGCCTAGAGTATCACTTTCTCCTGAAATCATTGCTTTACCCTTTTGCTTTGCAATTTGACTCCTAGTCAATCTTTGTTGAACCTGTTTATTAGTTGACTGTTCCTGTGCAATCTCTTTAACTTCAGCTATCCTTTGTTTTGCAGGTTGAGGAGTTTCAATAATAACCATTGATGCTTTTCCTACTAGCTCTTTCACTTGTTTCCTGGGTTTTAGCTTAAAAAATATTTTTGACTTTGTCACTACAGGCTTGCTGGATTCTGTAGGTGGAGTTTCTTTTCCTTTATGGTTACTTCTTGTAGTTTGTGCTTCCACTCCAAAACCACATAAAAACAAAAATTATGACCATTCTCTATTGATCTTTCAAAGTTCATTTAATACCATCAACTTGATTAAACCATGGTGGAATAAAGAGGTTTCACTCCCTTTAGACTTCATTTGAACCTTGTCTGCCATCTTAGCTATACTTCTATACAGAAAAAATAGAAAATATAAATATATCATGCCAGTAAAGTGCAATAGAAGTTTAAAATGATATTAATATACTTTATGATACCTTCCCTCACAGGTAGAATACCTCTGGATGTTGTATAGAAAATTGGCATATGAATCTTTGATTCAGCTCCTGGGAATTGCGTTGTTTAAATCCATTTCTACAAACTTTGGATTTAGAAACACTTTGCATGCCTCCATGTCAAATCTGAAACCTTGGAACCATCTCTCTTGCCCCCTAGGAATCTCTATTACTAAGGCAATAATCTCAGGAGTAACTGACAAGTTTACGATTTCAATTTTTGTGTTTGAGCCAGTAAAATGTAAAGCAAACTAATTTTTCACCTGATTGTGTCCTCCCTATAACTTTTCACAAAATTTCAAACACCCTGCCTTCTTGAAAGCCTCCAATACTGATTTTCCTTTAGCTAGGGTTCTTATGCTTTCAGGCTTTGTCCTTAAACAATGTCCCGACCTGTGATTTTTCTTCTCTTTATTCATTTTTGTCTTTGAATTTCTGAAATTTTCCTGTGAACTTTGAATATCAGCCTCGCTTTAATTCAAAATAGTCAGCCTTGCTTGATTAGAGTAATCGGCCTCGCTTGATAATGGATAATAGAAGCTTTGGTGTGAGATTACCACAAGCTTTACCCTTGAAAATGGTCTGTTGGAGTGTTTTGCATGCAAACTGGAATAAGAAACTAGAGAGCCCTTTCAAATTTGAACTTAGATTTAATAAATGAAACCTCTACGAATGCAATGATGATTTTTAATGGTTGTTTGTCTTGGAAAAGACCTCTAACTGACACCTAATGATGAAAAACTAACGGAATTTGAATGATTCGCTGATTTGACATGACTCGCTACGAATCTGTGCTTCCATAGCGCGCTTAGTGTATTTACGGAGAAATGCGCTACGAATGTAGCAGCGCTTTTGTAGCCCAAAACAATTTTTTTCCATTGACTGCGCTACGAAAGTGTGGTTTCGTGGGTAATTTCAGAAAAAAAATTCAAAGGGTTAAAATATGACTTCTAAACAGAATATGGGACCTTTAAACCTGGAATGAGGTTGTCACAATTTATTTGGAATTGAAAATGACACTTTTGAGACTCTAACCCTATCACTTACCCCTTAAAACATGAAATGACTCAACACCTATCTAAGACCATGATTAGGAACAATGTAAACTATCAAAGTTTAGAAAAAAAAAAACTTTTATGGTGATAACAAAACTGATGAAATTGGACTCTAGGAGTCCAATCTCTCCCATTACATTTTCCCCCAAAGCTTCCACTCTCCTGAATTCAAAATAAAATGCCAAGCCTGCTATGTCCCAAACTAGAGAGCAATCATATCCCCTACTGGTGAAATTATCTTCAACATTAGTGCCAAAAGCATACATCAAATGATGCAGGCCCCCTTTGTAGAAAAAAATACCCCATTTTCAATAGAAGCCTTGACATAATTATACCAAAAGCTTGATTTTTCTAAAAGAGCCCGGATTTTTTACCTTTTTTTACTTGAAAATACTCAATTACCAAGAAAAAATCCACCTTATCCTTCCTCTATTTTCCTAGGTCAATCCAAGAAAATTATATCTATGATATCCAATATTTTAGGCTACTATTATGATCAATGGGTAGATGCACCCATCTTAGGTTTCTTGTACATATTTTCTATAGATAGTGAGCCTTCCATTATTTTCAATTTATGGGTGATAGTATTCATGAACAATTCCTGAAGTTGTCAACTAAGGGAGTGTTCAAGTATACTTCAAATTTTGGTTTAAATGTTTATCTATTATGAGGCAGGCAGATTCAAGTTTTCTATGCAAAAGTTAGATGAAGAAGGGAATCAACAGTCTGTGATATTCTGGACTTCCATAATGATGAAAGAGTAGGAATAATTCGCTTACAAGTAGTACATTGAGAAATTTATACATCCGACAATGAGTATATTAAACAGTTCAACAAAGCCAAGGATTAGTGAGGATATAACAAGAATTTTACACCTAACAAAGCAAGCAAAGACTGGAGATTGGTACCTATACCATAACTACATTGAAATCATAGTGTATGGGCGTGAGTTGGCACCATACAAATTGCCAAAATACCTCCCCATGAGGATATTTTCTTTAGAATATATCAAAAAAATGATCAATTTAGATGAGATACACTTTGTTTCAGCAAAGAAGAAATCACAATCTAGAATTAAAACACATGTTGGTTCTTTTGTGTGTAATAGCAGGTCAGTAGGAGAAGAAGCAGATAAGCTTCTCAAGGAAATGAAGTTCAGTTTAAGTTTCACATGGTCTTATGATTCTCTGGGTTTAATTTATAAGATGAGTGTGGAGCACAAAACCACTCCATATACTCATACCCAGAGGCCTGAAATTGTAAGATATGTGAACCAGCTCACTTGGGCAGAAAATACCTTGCAATAATCTGAAGAGCAGCTTGTTTCCAATTCAACTTCACAAACTCTTATTCCTCAGGAGAAAGAAACCAAGAGACAAAGAGAAGAAGAGTCACCTTCATCGATAGACAGTGCAGGGGAGGAGTTCAAAATCATGTACAGAAAGAGAATAAAATTGAATCTCAAAGTAGATTCAGAGAAGAATCTAGAAAAAGAAGTTGCTATGATAGTCAAAGAAACACCATCTTCCTCTCAAGCAGGCAACAAATTTGCCGCATCTCCAACGATATCATCAGTATCTCAGGGTCAGCAAGACATAGTCTACGCTTCAAAGGTTGTTCAAGAAGAGAAAGAAAAGAGTATCTTTGATAAATACAGAGAAATCAAGCTTAAGAATGAAATTCTTAAGAACAACACATACACTCAGTTTTGGAAGCAGACTTCCATTTCACAAAGTAGAATCCTTTCAGCTTTTGATTCAGATAAAGGGAGGATACAGATGGCCTTCCTTGAGGCTCAAATCCCACAACCCAAATCAACATCAGATTATAAGAAGACAAATTTTGATTTTGACACTAAAGATATACATATCATTGACCAAATGGAGATGCACAAACAAACTGGTGAGATGATCTGATCCACTCTAACCAATACTACTGTGATTTTTTCTAAATTGTAGGTTTCACTTTCCAACAATTAGTATCAGCTGAAAATGGAGAAGTTTTCTTCTCTAGCAAAAGATACCAGGATCAAATATTTGGAGGCTCTGGTTGTGAAGATGGGTTATGATCCAAAAAACATGAAACTTTCATAGGATTTGATCAAGAAAAAGAATGTTTACATTGCAACATTGAGAAAACAGCTGCAATTGCTAGCAACTGGAACTCCTCTCACAAAATACATTGAATAATCTGAAACTCAGAAAGGAGACATGATGAAGTTAATCATGGAACAAAATGCTCCGATTAGAAAAATGGAGACAGAGCTGGAGAAAATTATTAAGGAGAAAGAGCAGTGTTAAAAAGTATCCATGGTTCCTTTAGATGCGGCACCTATCACAACAATACCCACCATAGGAGCTACAACTTCAACTACACCTTCTACCCAGTCTACAGATGCAGCTGAAGAGTTGAAAAATTTTGTTTAGAAATTTTCAATTTAGGCTAAGGAAATAAATAAATTGCAGGGACAAGTCAAAGCACTATGAGATCAAAAGACCAAGAGTGAAGCTTCACATTTGGCTGAAGCACATAAATCTCATAGGATGATAGAAAGGTTACAAAAAACAGAGAGAGAATCAATGATTTGACGGACCTTGGCCCAAGCCAAGGAAAGCATATGGAAGGATATTTTGAATTATATGAATGAAATTTGGCCATGTATCTACATCATTTTTTAGCCGAAGGACCTGATAAAGAAAACCACGAAGGCTATTACAGAAATCAGAGAACATTTGGGTGACATGTTTACCAAAGCTACAAACATCATCAAGTTACTAAATTCAAAGAATAAGTATGAGTTGGATGATTTATGAATTGATGACATGACAAAAACCATTTTGGAGGTTAGGAATATTCTGACTAAAAAGAATCTTATTACTCATTTGAAGGAAAAGTGTCAAATTATGGAAATAGTAGTAAATGGATTTTTCACGAGATTACAAGCTTTAAATTAGAAAGGGTTACCCAGTGTATTTGTAATTAATGATAAATTAATTACTCATGAATATTATATTAAAAATATGAAGGAAGTAGCCAGAGATAGTTCCAAATTTGCTAATATCAAAGGCAACATGACAGGTAGAGATTTCCTCTAAGCAATAGGAAATTATTTCTATATTCAGCATGAGGTAAATAACATCTTCGTGGTAAGGCCAACATTTGCAAATTATATTGAGGTAGATGAGATTTATTGAAATGTAACCAAATTGACCATTACAGATGAAGAAAGATGGGTCAAACTATGTGAATTACTAGATTGATGGGTAATTCATATATAGTTACAGGATCTGCCAGCACAACAAATAACGTAACACAACAACATGCCAACTCGCCAACAGACTCCTCCAAATCAGAGCTACCTCTTCATGCATTTTTCCACCTGTTGTGCATATCAGCCCCCCTATTTAAATTTTGGCCACCAGTTCCCTTTGGATCTTTTTTAAAAACATATTTCGCAGCCACAAACCTCCATATTTTGTCTATGGTTACCCTTTCTGCCCGAAAAATACACTGTGCAAAGGTTGAAATCCACATTTATAAAACATATCGGGCCTAGCCCACACAGCCGCAACACCTTTGCTTGAATTCCCATATGACTTGAGTGGAAGAACCGCGTGCTTGACCGAGAAAGAGCTTGTCGCCTCATGTTTCCGGGCCAAATCATAGTCGTCCGATCCAATTGCAAATCTATGGCCCGCAATCAACGCAATAATAGTGGTCCTCGCGCCCGAAAACCAGCGGTTAATTCCGCACCACCTCCACCAAGCCGGCGGTTTTTAATCAAATGCCAGCGATTCCACAAATCGCGCGACGCGTGTCCTTGGGTACGGCGTCCAAAACCACCATTTCGCGCGCTATCGTTTTGTCAATCACTGTGCAGCGGAATTCATATAAGCCGTTAGATCCACAAGCCCCCATCCGATGGCTATCATCCCCCAAAGTCGCTCGAACTTTAGTCTCCGCGTAAAATGCCCCGGGCCCGCCATCCCATGGTCCTCTAGTCATGTCTTAGCCGTCGATGTGGTGCAATAATCGTATGGCCCAGGACTCATTCTCCTCCTCCTATTGACTATACACCTCCACGTCACCCTTTTCATCGACACTTGTTGTACTATCGTCCACGTGTCATACTCCCACGTGTCCATGGTGTTTTCCCCTGCCGTATATATATACTTATGTTTTCATTCATATTCGTCGTTTTATTCATTCATCAGGTTTAAACTGTTCTACGCGGAAATTTTACATTCTGTTTGTTTATCAAAGCCTCCATCGTATTTTCCCCACCACCCTGCACGTTCTTATCATTCATCCATGTCCTCACCGCCATTATCGTCGACACCTCCCCGTCCATCACACTTGTACCTGGTTTTTCTAATGTATTGGTGGATTTTGCAGGGTTTCAACAAACGGAAAGATGTTTCAATTCACAGTCTTGGCTGCAGCGATAGAGCATCTTAGAAGGCAATTCAATTGAAGCTGTCATTATGAAGAAGGGTCCTGAAAGCCGCCATGATAAGACACCCATCGCAGGAGCAGGATTTAAAATCTTTCGAACTCTCCAAGGAAAATTTAAAGATGTCGGTTAGCGTATGGGGATATAAATGTTCCTGCAAAGAACATCAGCAAAGAATTAAATATTTCAACAACCTCATTGAAGATTATGAGCTCATATCTAGTGTTAAAAGACAAGGGTATCGGACCAGATATTTTCTAGATCAGGCCGAGGGTACAATACATTAAAAACCATACCCTACAGATTATATTTCAGTTTATTTTCTTCTCAGGAAAGTACAGAAGGTTCATGAAGATTTTCTCTTATGTCGTGTCTCTGAAGAGATCTTCTTCCCAGTTCATTTATTCTTGCAAGCAACCTCAAGGTTTTATTGCAGCAGATTTTCCTCCTCCAGCCAAGTACATAGCATTTGTATATTTTATTATTTGTGTCTTGTTTATAAGGGGATTTTCATCTCCCAACATTTATTTCTAGAGGTAGATTGTAAAGTAAAGTCATTTATATTTAGTCATTCATAGTGTGGGCACGAATTTTTTCCGCCATTTTGTTCAAATTAAGTCATTAAATGTGCCCCATCTACCTCCTTCTCTAGAATTCTCGGTCTCTTCTATAAAAACCCAGAAATAAGACATTAGAAGGGTTCCATATTTCTATCAGCAAACTGTGCAGTGAAAAGGCTTTTGTATACATTTTGTAACACTTCTGTATGAAGGTTCAGAGCCCGTAGGGTCTCAGTGAGGAGGAGTTATAACTGTAATGAGGATTTTGGTCTTTGGTATCTCACAGTATGTAATTTTCTTTTATGTATTAATACAATATCTCATTTCATGCTATTTATCTTCTCATATCATGCTCTAGAATGCGAGTGGCTCACTAATCTTGAGTAAGGATTCATCCTAGTTGATGCCCATACTGGGGTTAGTCAAGCGCTTTAAATAGGCCTAGTCATGATATACTATTCCATGTTCATCTTATCCATATTTTCTGCTATATTAGTTACTTGAGGAGGGTGCTTTTAAAACGCCATTGTCA
Source organism: Pinus albicaulis (assembly GCA_034641835.2). Classification (NCBI taxonomy): domain Eukaryota; kingdom Viridiplantae; phylum Streptophyta; class Pinopsida; order Pinales; family Pinaceae; genus Pinus; species Pinus albicaulis. The sequence goes on along the minus strand of CM076578.1, from coordinate 307,090,014 downwards.
TGTATGGATTCTTAGTTGGATAAGCCCATATGTGATTCTGTTGTGTATCTGGGTATCAGTCTCATGTTAACTAATATCTTCTCCATGTTTCTTCACTGCATCCACTTTCTGATATTTGATTTATGTGGCATATTATTTGAATTGGCCCTCTTTACAGTAAGTTGTCTCTTAACTGTCTGATGCCTTTGTATTGGAATTTTGCATGATGTTCCTACATTATTCTTGTCTTTGTATCAGCTTCTGAGAAAGTTTGGTCCTATTCAAACTTATTTCCTTGTTTTACAAGTAATAGTAAGAGAGCTTTTGGATTGAAAACCCAAGATATATTATGAGCTCCTTTCTATATTAAGATGTCCTAGGCACTGGTCTATGGCAACTCTAGGCTGTCTCTAGGGGTGACAAAATTTTCCACAACATCACCTATCCTATTACTTTGCAGGAATAGACAATTTTTTTAGAATATTTTTAAATATACATTGTTTGTTGAGACAACGATTTTGTAATTATTATATAAATACTTCACACTTTGAAGTATTCCAAGTTGATTGTTGAATATAATTTTCTCAAAGTTATTGTAATTTCCTAGTTTTTGGACTCATCAATATATAAGGATATTATTCACAGGATTCATGTGGTGTATGAATTGGTGATGTTTTTCTCTCGTTCATGTGTTTATTCATTGTTTTCTTTCACTGTTATTAAAAATAAAAATAAAAACTTAATTACATTACAGAAAGAGTGATGAATAGGATTTTTTGAAATATGCACCCTATTTTGGCTATAGGTAATTTTTTATGTTTTCTTTTGAAGCCAAATTAAGGAATTCTTAATTGCTCTGTAGTTTCTACTGAACCTTTCCTTTTCTTATGTTTCAACTCTGAAATATCCAACTAGTGCAACCTATCTTTCCCTATGAAACTCCTTTAAATTTTGATGCAAATCCGGTTAGTTTTTAGATGCCATAGCCCAATGGAATTATAAGAATTCAATCAACCAAAACAATCCAATCAAATCACAAACAAGCAAACAATTTTCACGGTCATAAGTAGCCTAAAATTTACATAAAACAAAGATAAATTTTATAGAGATATCCCTCTTTGAAGCTGGCAGGGCTAGATCCCATCTTCCAAAGCGGTTTTGATGTTGTCCTATGTGTTTACTCTCGCAATATCAAAAATTACAGAACGATAACACCACCAATATCCACCTGGATCATAGTCACACATCAAGTTATGTCACTATATCCAATATCAACAATCACATCAAGTGCTCTTGCAGAATCAATAGGATCATCATGATCAAAACATTTAATACTAGTTGCACCATTTCATCATAGGAAACATAAATCCCAATCACTCTCATATGAATGCACAAGCCATCTGAGAAGGAGGGATTCTCAATATATCGTAGGGCTAACCTATCCATCCAATGTTGTAGCTAAATCATAACACTAAAACAATATACCATGCATGCCTTGTTGTATTCCCTGTGCACCTTCACATAGGAAACTTGTAGTGCTCAAGTGCTTCTTTACCTTTTCTAGATCTAGCCATCTTTCCTTTTCCTGATATAGCTGCATTTCTAGATCTAGCCAACCTTCCTTCATTTCTCGATCTAGCCATGTTTCCTGCATTTCCAAAGATCCTCAAGAGGGATCCACTAATCACATCTCATCACGGACGTTAGTATATCCCGGTGCTCAAATATAAATGCAGGAAGTAACGACTAGAAACAATAATCTAGAAATTAGATCCATAAGCATAAACAAGAGTAAGGGTTATAAGTCAAGGAATACTTATCTTCAATGAGAGATGATCCTCTTCCTATAGAACCAATCAACAACTTTACCAATAACCAGTTCAACTGTCAAATCGATCTCAAGTACTTGAGCATCTCCTTATAGACAATGCAAGGGTTTCATATACCAAATCTCAAGACTTTACCATAAACCAGGGTTTCTCTCCAACCCTTATCCACTACTTCCTAGGGTCTTCTTCATACCCTATAATTATTTTAGGTCTCTACCATCCTCTCCTTTCTTCCATAAAAGTGTCTCCTTGGGGTGATCTCCATGGATTTTCTTCAACCAACTCTAATACCATGTTAATATTTCATAAAGCATCATTGTTCTTTACTTTGATAGTTACATTTCATAATTAACATGTTACATTCACCCCAAATAATTATACCTTTGTACAGATCTATATTATTAACCTTCAGAATAAGAAACTATGTAGAAATAACAATACCATCGTCATCATCATCATCTAAGCAACGGAAAGTAAAAATATCAAATGAAGAGAAGCATGAACACATAGAGACACCAGGATTGGTCTAAGACTAGGGAAAAACCCACTGAGGGGAAAACAATTGGAAATTATTCTTCTTAGATTGTCATCAAATGATTCAAAAACAAGAGTAAAATGATCCATAGCTACGTATTTTTATGATGCAGAAAACAAATAGCATACACACAATAAAACCATACCCATACTTCTTGGTGAGCACTGGTATTGCACCAAGAGTGCTGCAACTCCCAGGGGCTGACCTACTTTACTTTATCAACCTGGGTTTCGTACATACTTTGAGGGGACAGTGTTATATACACAGCAGATGCATCCTTTTCATGTCATCCTCTTCTGCTTCGCGAAAGGGTGTTATTTCTTAAATTATGAGAAAAAATGGAAATTAATTGCTGGAAGGAAATGACAGAAATTAAATTGAATTAAATTGTTGGAAAGGAATGCCAAGAATGAAACTAATTTAATTTTCAGAAAACAAATAGCATAAAGGAAATTAATTCTAAACCACACTTAACTTGGCCAAATGGCTAAATTCACTCTACCTATACTATGATATATCTATCATACTCCTATATAGGCAACTAAACTATCCATGCTTTAATTTTATTTAAAAATAATTAATTTGCAGCTTAAATGGAAGAAAAAGGGCTAAGAGGGCTAATGGGGGGTTTAACACATGAAATGAAGTTTGGAATCGGAAAGAGGGGATTAAAACCTTAGAAAATTTTATTATAACGTGAGAAATGGATTTGGAGCAGATAGAGGGGGTTAAACCCTTAGGAAACCTTATTATAACGCAAGATATGACTTCAGAGTGAGAAGAAATCATAAATACGATGGCGGAATGCGATGGATAGTAAAAGTTGCGATGTGCGATGTCGCAATCGCAACTTCGCAATTTTAAATGGATGGAAGTAAAAACTTAATAGAATGAAATAAATGGTGCAAAATGTGAGGTGCAAAGAGTGACGTAGCAGGTCGCGAATCGCAATATCGCAAGTTTACAAGGATAGCGGTAAGGATTAACAGAAATAAACTAAATGGTGCATAGTGTGAGGTGTGAAGAGTGACATGGCAGGTCGCGAATCGAAATATTGCAAGTTTACAAGGATAGCGGTCAGGATTAACAGAAATAAACTAAATGGTGCGTAGTGCGAAGTTCGAAGAGTGACATGGCGGGTTGGGAATCGCAATATCGCAAGTTTACAAGGATAGCAGTAAGGATTAACGGGAATAAAGTAAAATGTGTGAAGTGCGCATTAAGGGAATTTTGAGGTATAAAATGGGCCTCTTAAGAAAAACGTAGAACCAAAATAAAATTTATAAGAACCAATAGGATTCAAGATAATGATGTCAACCACGGGGGATGATTCACTATTTTTTAAGTAAAAGAGTGAAAAGATTAAAAAATAATAAAATAATAAAACTACTTTTTCAACTCGTATTTTCAACTTATCTCCCAAAATTTTTACTCAAATTTCGAGCGGGAGTACTCATTGGATGAAAAATTTAATTCCTCATCTAATGAGTACCCATGTTGCATACTTTTGATGGACCCTACTATGCGAAAAATGAGAAATACATGAAAAATGTGATTGCAATCACAATTTTCATGTATTTCTCATTTTGCATGTAGCGAGGTCCATCGAAAGTATGCAAAATGGGTACTCCTTGGATGAGGAATTAAATTTTGCATCCAACGTGTACACCCACTCAAAATTTGAGTAAAAAATTTGGGAGATAAGTTGAAAATACGAGTTGAAAAGGTAGTTTTTTCTTTTTTCCCTCTAAAATTTGATGATGTCATCAAATTTCATTTTATATTTCCACTATTATTCTATAATTTCCTTAGGAGGCCCATTTTAGACCTCAAAATTCCCCTAATGGATTTGTGTTGCAATAAAGGTTGTGGGCGGCGATTTGCGATGTGATAAGTTATGCGGGATGCGATTTGTGATGTGGTAAGTTCTGTGGGATGCGATTTGCTATGTGGTAAGTTTTGTGGGATGTGATTTGTGATGTGGTAAGTTCCGTGGGATGTGATGTGCGATGGGGATGATGTGGCAATGGAAAAATATAAGAGTTGCGATTTGTGATTTCGCAATCACAAGAATGAGCGGTGAGTGTTAATAGTAGAAGGTAACCGGTGCGAAGTGTGATTTGCGATTTTGCAATATCGCAATCGCAAGGAATGGGCGATAAGTGTTGAGGTAATCATTACATGTTGCGATTGCAAAGTGCGACGTACGGTGGTGAGACTCTTGAGTAGCAAAGGCAGAGGTTGGGTTTTCAGTGGTTCTGTATGTTTTTTCATGTGTTTTTCGTAAAAAGGGTAAGGCAGTCGTGAACGAAGAAAAACAGAGAAACAAGGCTAAAGAGCTTAAGGGTGTTCGAAAGAAGGTAAGCGCAACGCTAAGGTGAGAAGTAAAGGAGGGAAATTGAAGCGTAAGAGCAGTGCTTAGAAGTGAAGCACGCTTGCAGATTCATGTACGAGAAACATACATAAATGCGGGATGAAATAGTGAAGGAAAGGCTTGGACTTGGTAATACAATTTCTTCCCTTAACTCGAACAGAAAGAAATTTTAGCTGGTGGGAAGGTCTGCCTCCTACTCGAACTCTATTGACAGAGATGATAGGTGGGAGATTCGACCACAATTTTGGAGTTTTTCCTCTATTTCACTATGCATAAGCAATTAAAACTATAGCAACACAAAAACTAAATATCAATGAAGCTTATCATAAGTAAATCTAACTTAAATGACAGAGGAAAAACTAGCTAAATGACAAAAAGGAAAAGATAATAATAGTAGAGAATCTGAGGCACATGGATGGGCCCTAACCCACAAGCCTAGCCCTCTGAACTTAAATCAATCAAATGAAATCAGTCTGCTCATTTCATAAAAGAATAACTGCATACATCTCTGAAAGTTTTGATCCCTAAATAAATAAAAAAAGCTTCAATAGTTCACAACAATAATTCTAAATGGAAGTGAGACTAGGATAGACTAACTCTTCCTAGATCTAGCTCTGCTCTATTTATTCTGAGGGTAACTACCAAAAATTCCTAGAAAATGGTGGTTGATTCCACTAGACTCCACGTAAACCATGACTGAGTGCTCTCATCTTTGAGTTGCTTGGCTACCTTTGGAATTCGAATTGTTGGAGAGAATCCTTGGGGATCCTTCGGTTGCTTGTGGAATTTGAATTGCTGGAGAGAATATTTGGAATCCTTCAGCTGTCTTTGAGGGTGGACAATCCTCCTATAATTTCTCCTTAATGTCTCCTCCAAGTCTTCGTGATAAAATATTTATAAAAATTCTTAATAAATCATGATTCTCTGCACTCAACCTTATATTAGGCACTCAGAGTCTGTTAGCCTTAATTACCATCTATCCCAGCATCATAAACCAAAATAATAATAAAAATGCAAGAAAAAGAGATATAAGAAGGAAAGAAGGTGACTATTAACCCCTCCAAATATGTCGAATGATGGAGCTCATCAACACCCCCCTAATGAATGGTTGCTCATCCTCTGAGCAACTGATCTCCCCCTCCATTTCCTTCAAAGCTTTGACATCCCCCCTGATTTGTTGAGGACGAAGTGTGGGATTTTCCCCAAGGGGGTAAAATCCATCATTCTTTTCTACATTCTTCCATTCTCTATCTTGTGCATCTATGTCCTCTTCATCAGTCATCCCCAGAAACAAAGGTAGGTTGAGCTTTAATCCCAACCATCGAATCTTTTTGGCCTACATGGCCCTCTTGTATAATGGTGCCCTTTCCAATGCACCCCTCAGTATTTTTGGAGTATGATACTCCCTATTCTTGAGGCTATGTGGGAGGTTTTTCCATCTCCTTTGGCTGGCCATAATGCACTCCTCTTCTATCTTCCTAGAAACATCATCAAAGTGGCATATCACCTGGTTTTGAGTATGAAGTTAGCTTTAAACCAGTGCAGGTTCCTTTTCAATCTCTCGATGGTTAAGGATGAATCCTCTTGGGCCAAACACTTCTGGTCTAAGATATAAGGGTTCTTTATTTCTTCTTCCCATGACCTTCCATATCTCTTTGGCTCTATTGTCCTCATTCACCATCCAAGGTGCTAGAGCCATTAACTACATATCCCCCATTGTAGGATTGGGGTCCCAAATCTCCAGATTTGTCAGCACAAAGTTATACATATAAAACTCTGCCATATTTTCCTGATCAGATATGTTGGCTTGCATGTAGAACTTCATGAATTTCCTACAATATTGGAAAGGGAGTGATCAATGGGAGGCTACAGTGTTGATTTGAAATAGAAGCCATTGTTCTTTGAGGTACACAACATATGAGTCAAGAGGGGAATCTGTGCTGAAGGGCTTCTATGCATAAGTCCGCCATGGTGGCTACTTGCTCCTCTTTTTACTGCAATTACTCCTTTAGCACTACATTCTATGCATGTGCCTTCTGCAGATGCTCCTTCGGAAATATTTCTTTGATTCTTTCCTCCCCCCTTGGTGATTCTTCAATGATGATCATGCTTATGGAAGAAGTTTTTGGCTTTCTCTAATTCTTGTCAGCTCTCGAATACCTAGAGGTCTGCCTTTTTCTTTTTGTGCTCAGAGGAGCCATGGTGGCAGTTATATTTTTGTAGTGATGGGATGTGGCGTTGGGTTTTGAGTCTGTGTCTCGCCCACTTCCTGCTATCTCGATGACTTCTATGGCCATCTCTTATGTTTTGCTTTGGTCCTTTGTCTCTCTCTCTCTTCTTCTTCTGGTTCTTCCTCCTCTTCTTCAAGTGTTGCGTTCTTCCATCAGTCCTCTCCCTCTAAAAATTTTAAATTCACTGGTTTGGATGAGACAACATCTCCTTTTATTAGATGACGCAGCTAAATTTGGAGTGCCATTATAACTCTAATCAACTCCATTTCTATCGTAGACAATTGGTTCTTCCTCCCTGTTAATTCAGGATGAACTGCGCATTTTCCTCCCCTCGTTCTCCTCTACTCCACTAATTTAATTTTTTTCTTTTGCATGCCCAGGTGGCGTGTACTTCCAGTTTTATTCTAGCCATACCTCACGGTGGTGGCCGAGTTAATTGGCCACCTTTCTTCCCCTCAAACTCTAAGTCTGCAGGTGAGAGCTTATACCTAAGTTTACCTGTTTTTTCCAAGGCAGTCGAAGGAGCTATAGGTTTGAGACAAGCCTTTTTAGATGTTTTGTTCTTCACCATATTCATGTTCTCTGAGTGAGAAACTTGCTAAAGGAGCAACTTCCTGAATGAGTTGCTAATCTTTGTCTGTTGTTTCTCTCTGTTGTGGATGTTGCATGGGGTGCTTGAGATTCCACGGGTGGCATTATTGTTCTCTTGTAGTCTGTTATGCATCTTCCCTTGTTCTTCTTCTTGGAAATCCATGAACAACTTTTTTTTTTAAGGAACTTCCTTATGTTTGTAGTAGTTTATTTGTGTGTTGCTTCTCTTTCTACATTGTTCTTAGGAATGGAGGTGTGTGGTGTATGGAGGTGATTTAGGAAGTTATGAATATGAATGGAGTGAATGATGGGATGGATGAAAAGATAGAAGAAGGGAAAAGAATATGAATTCTTCCGTTTTTTCAGAAACCATTAACAATCTGCAAAACAACAAACACGGAAGAACACAGTGATGCAGATGCATTTTTTGGTTTTTTTCTTTTTCTCTTTTTTCCTTTTTTTTTTCCGAAAGAAAGTGGGTTGGCTCCATGGAGGTTTTCAACCCACAAACTTTCCTTGGGCGCCTCAAAGAGGTTTTCACCCATGGATCTTTATTCTCCCCCCCCCCCGCTTTTTTTTTTTAGCGAGCTGCCTCCATCTAAGTTTTCAACCAGCAAACTTATTCTTGTTTTTCTTTTGTTTGTTTGTTTGTAGGAGGTGTGGGAAATTATGGAATTTCCCATCACATACACCTCTTTGCTTATTGACTTTATGAATTCTTCCCTTGATAAAGAATTCTTGTAAATTTTAAGTCTGTGACCATTGACAAGAAAGGGGATCCCTTTCTCATCTATGGTCCTAATTTGAACTGTGCCATTATCAAAGCATTTCTCCACTATGTAAGGCCCCAACCATATTGTCATCAGCTTGCCTTTGAATTCTTTAAACCTTAAATCATACAACAATGCCCAATCTCCTTCTTAGAAGGTATTTTCTTTGATGTTCTTGTCGTACCATACCTTCCTTTGCAACTGAACTACCACTGTGGGAAAAAGTGTTTACATTATGAACTCATCCAATCCATTTAGTTGAAAAAACATCTCTTTATGGGATTTTTTTAGATCTAGATTTAATTCAACTGTCATTCTTAAAGTATTGAATTCAAACTCAACTGAAAGTAGAGCTTTCTTACCATAGACTAGTTCATAAGGAGTGAATCTTGTTGTTGTCTTCCAAGTGGTGTTCTAGGCCCAAATAGCTTCTACCAGTCTATCTTCCCAATATTTTTTTCTACTACTCACAACCTTGGTGAGGATTATCTCTAAAGCTCTGTTAGTTACTTCTACTTGGCCATTCGCCTGAGGATGATAGGCAATAGAAGTTATATGTTTAATATTGTGCTTCCTCAAAATATTCTCAATGAGGTGAGAGGTGAATTATGATCCCTGATAAATGAATATTTCTCTGGGATATCCAAATTTTTAAAACACATTCTCCCTCATAACTTATGTTACTTTTTCTTCAATTTTTACCTTCACTGTTTTTTTCTTCAACCCACTTTTTTAGGTAATCAGTGTAGACTATGATATGCTTCTTTTTTCTGGCTGGTGGATCGATGGGTCCAACAAAGTCCATGCCCCACTTGTCAAATGGCTCAAGAGCCACCTGAGGGTGTAAAGTCATTTCATCCCTTTGTGTGGGTTTCCCCATCCTTTGGCACTGGCCACACCTGCTGGTGTATCTTCTAGAATCTTGGTGAAGGGTAGGCCAATAGTAACCCGCCTGCAAAAATTTGTAAGTATTTATCTTTGTAGCAAAGTGGTCTCCACATGGGTTTTCATGGCATTCAGAGAGGATATCAAAAACTTTGTCCTCCCTAACACATCTTCTTAGGATTTGATCAAGGCCTAGCTTGAAGAGATCCCCCCCAATCCATGTGAAAGGGGCGCTTTTTCTGATGATTTTGTTCCTCTCCCTGAATAAAAGATTAGGAGGGAGTATTCCAGCAACCAAGTATTTGGCTATATCATAAAACCATGGTGAGATTGCTGATATGGCAAAGAGGTGTTCATCTGGCAGTTGGTCATCCACCATTCCTTCTTCACCTGCAGGGAGAACTAACCTGGATAAAAAATCTGCAACAACATTTTCCTTTCCAGGTTTATCAACAATAGTCAAATCAAATTGCTACAAAATTAACAGCCATCTAATTATTCTAGCATTAACATCTAGTTTCTTCATTAAATACTTGATGGCTACATGGTCAGTGTGAACAAAGGTCTGATATCCAGTGACATAATGCCTGAGTTTTTTCAATGCATGGACAATGGCCAACATCTCATTCTCAGTAATAGTATAATTCAGCTAGGCTTTGGACAAATTATTGTTGATGAAATAAATGGCATAAGGGATTTTTTCCTCTAATTATCCTAATGTTGCCACTACAACTTTGTCAGATGCATTAGCGTGGATGTAGAAAGGCAGAGTCCAATTTGGACCTCGAAAGATGGGGCAGAAGTTAACTGCTTCTTCATGAGCTCAAAAGCCTCTTGACAAGGACCATACCAAATAAACTTCGAATATTTGGCCAATAACCCAAATAATGGCGAAGCCATGTTGTTGAAATCTTTGATGAACCTTCTATAGTAGCCAGCTAAGCCTAAGAAACTCCTGACGTCTTTCTGCTTTTGATGAGTAGCTACCCTTTTGATGATAATGATTTTGTTCAGGTCTACCTGTACTATTCCTGCTTGGGATATGGAGTGTCCTAATACAACCCCTTATTTCTTCAAGAATTCACACTTTTCTGAGCTCAAGGAGAGATGCATCTCAATGCACCTTCTTAGTACTTTACCCAAATTGGAGAGAGCTTCATGGAATTCATCCCCATATGGTGTGAAATCATCCATGTAAATTTCGACAGATTCATGGACTAACTCAGAAAATATGCTAAGGACAACTCTCTATAAGGTGGTTGGGGCATTGCATAACCCAAAGGGTAGGAATCTATAAGAAAATGTACCCCAAAGGGAGGTGAAAGTAGCCTTATCGTAGTCTTCAGGGCTGATTTGAATCTGATTGTACCCAATGAACCCATCTAAGAAGGAAAATAACTTCTTCCCTGTAAGGCCATCCAAGAATTGGTCTGTAAAGGGCAAAGGGAAATGGTCTTTCTTGGTGTCTTTGTTAATTTCTCAATAATCAACACAAATTCTCCACTTCCCATTCTTCGTTGGGACTAGGACAAGAGGAGATACCCACTCACTGTCGGATATAGGATATATGAACCCCGCATCCAATAGTTTCTGCAGCTCTTCTTTGACTATGTCCTTTAGAGTCGGGTTCATTCTTCTTTGGGGTTGTCTCAAGGCTTGCATGCTTCTTTGATGTAAATTTGATGTCTGCATACTGAAGGATGCACCCCTTTCATTTCCTTGTAATCCCAAGCAAATGCTTCCATATTTTCTTTCAAAAGTTGGCATATCTACTTCTCTTCTTCATTTGAGAGGTTTGGGTTGATTTTCAGAGACCTAGATGGGCCAAACTCGACAATATTGGTGGTTTCAGAGGTTGTCTCAACTGATTTCACTTCCATCTAAGGTTAGATTTCAGACTCTTTGACTAGGGTTTCAAGAGGAGTGTTAGTGGAGGACTGGTTTTGAATGGCATGGTCAATGAGTTCATCTTCATCAAGATACCCCCCTCTAAGGATAAAATCTATGGTACACATAGGGGTAGCATTATATAAGTCATATTCTTCATCCTTAAACCATATAGGGAGATCATGATCAATGGAAGGTTGGGCTGGAGTATATAACACTAGTTTTTTAGACAAAGGCCCATTTTTTATAGTCATGTTTCCAGTCCGACAACTAATATAAGCATCTGTAGTGGCTAATCAATGTCTCCCTAAGATGAGAGGATAACCATTAAACTTGGTTTTTGGCTACAGGACCAGGAAATCGGTAGGATACTCCCAAGAGTAAATGGTAACCTAAAATCCTCAACAATTCCTTTCGGAGTTACTATGGACCGATCTGCAAGTTGCAGAACTGTTGTGGTTTTCCTCAAAGTCCCTTGGAGATTAAGTTTCAACATAGTTTCCTTAGTCATGATATTTATGGAAGCCCCTAAATCAATCAAAGTGTTGGGGACTATGACACCATCTATATGTACATCAAAAACTAGACTACCAAGGTCTGAGTATTTTGGAAAGATCACCTTCCCCAACATCAGGTTAGACAGTTGTCCTACCACATTGATGGTAGGGGTATCTCTCTTCCTCCTTCCAGGTTTCTTGAAGAAATTTTCTTTGATGAGCCTATTGTAGATAGGGACATCCTTAATGGCCTGGAGAAGTGGTATCTTTACCCACAAAATTTCCAATTCTCCCAGGAATTCAGCCTCCTCTGGGGTGTGCTAACTAGGCTAGATCAAGTGCTCAGGAAAAGGAGGTTGTTGGATCTGAGTGTTATCTTCTTCCTTTTCCTCCTCAACCTCTACAAGTGGATATGTGGGATAGTTGTCTAGGAGTACTCTTCCTGACCTAAGATTAACCTCATGTATCTCCACAAAATAAGCTGGATGGAATTTTTCTCCACTGGGAGCCTGATGTGCCTATCTGTTGTTCGGGTTAAGATTGGGTTGTGTATGTATAGGTAGCCTAGGTGGAGCAACATGAGTAGGTTGAGGTTGAGGTTTGGGTGGAGTAATTAGAGCAGGTAGTTGGTTTTATTAAGACCTCCACCCTTGGGATGGATTGTTCCACTGAGGTTGTTGTGGAACATACTGCTGAAATTGTTGGTTTACTGGCTAAGGATGATATGAATGGTTGGAAGGCCAAGTTGGAGGTGTAGACCAGGATGGAGGAGTAGGGGTGTACCAAGGTTCCAAGGGTACACTTTGATTTTTGTAATAGTAAGATTAAGGTGCACCTTACATACCTTATTGATATGGTTGAGGGCCTTAAGGCCTTCTCTGGTTGATGAAACAGAGTTGCTCTGGCATTGTTTCCCCACCTTGATATACATATTTAAGTCCAGGTAAGGAGGGGCACTTGTCTGTGGCATGATTCTCTTCACAGAATAAGCAAATCTCTATGACATTCAGTAGACATTCATTTCTTAGTTGTTTCCTAGTACATCTAGGACAAAATATGACCAGGGCTCTCTCTTCTTCCTCTTGCTTCCTTTTGACCTAAATTGTCTCCATTTTTAAAGCAAAGGTGTGAAACATGTCACTCTTGAATTCCTCTAACATGTTTCCAATCTCATGTTTTATGAAGGTGGAAGAGGAATGGGTATTGAATGTACTTTGGCTAGCTCCGACCTTCTTCCTAATGCCCTAGAATGGTTCTGGAAGACAATTTTGATTGTTTAATAGGGTTGTTTGTAGATATCTCCTCCTGATAACATATTCAAGGTTTCTATCATCTCTTCACTGATCCCTCAGAGAAGTACAAGTTTAAGTGAGTCAGGATCAAGAGTACATTTGGCTCTCTTATAGTTCAATTGAAACCTCTCTTCATAATCCTCTAGGGATTCATCAGGCCCTAGAGTCATCCTAAATATCTCATCCTTAGTTTCCTTGGACCTATAGTAGTATTTGTACTCGCTGCTGAAGGTCTCTTCCATTTGTGCCCAGGTAGTGATGTTGTCCCCAGGCAGACCCATGAACCAACACAAGGATGCATCCTTAAGGGTGGATGGGAATAGCTTCAACTTCTGATCATCAGAGGTGTAGTCATAAGTCCTACAGACAAGAAAAAATTCAAATATGAATGTGTCAGGTTCCTGAGAGGTAATTCCATGGAAGTGTGGAAGAGCTGAGAGGCTAATGTTTTTCATCTTAGTGCCCCCATCTGCCTCTCTTATGGGAAAGGCTCTCTAGGTCCCAGCCATGGTTAAGATAGGTGAAGAAGGTCCCTCAGTTGAAACAAGATCTTCTTATTCTTCCCCAATAGGATCCTCAAAATATTTAGGTATAGGGGGTTCAATCTCACTACCACTGAAGAAGAGTGAAGGGTGGCTAGGAGGTGATCTGGGGGTTTTAAGTAAGGTTTGTCTTTCAGTATTCCTCGTCCTATGAGGCTTGAAAATCAGATATTTTTTGTACTTTTTCAATATTTCTGAAGTGACATGAAAAGAAAGGAAATAAAAAAAGAATGCTAAAACAAAATCAAAATATCTACTAGACACCTCCCGGGAAACGTCGCCAAAAAGTGGTGAGCCCTGGTATTGCACAAAGAGTGCTGCAACTCCCAGAGGCTACCCTACTTTACTTTATCAACACAGGGTTTGTACAAACTTTGAGGTGACAGTGCTATATACACAACAGATGCATTATGTTCATGTCATCCTCTTCTGCTTCACAAAAGGGTGCTATTTCTTAAATTATGAGAACAACCGGAAAGTAAATTGCTGGAAGGAAATGATAGAAAGGAAATTGAACTAAATTTTTGGAAAGGAATGCCAAGAATGAAACTAATTTAATTTGCAAAAAAAAAATAGCATAAAGGAAATTAATTCTAAACCACACTTAACTTGGCCAAATGGCTAAATGCACTCTACCTATCCTATGATTTATCTACCATACTCCTATCCATGCAACTAAACTATCCATGCCTTAATTTTAATTAAAAAGAATTAATTTGCAGCTTCGAGTGAAGAAAAAGGGCTAAGAGGGCTAATGGGGGTTTTAACACATGAAATGAGGTTTGGAAGCGGAAAGAGGGGATTAAACCCTTAGAAAACTTTATGATAGTGTGAGAAATGGCTTTGGAGTAGATATAGGGGATTAAACCCTTAGGAAACCTTATTATAATGCAAGAAATGACTTCGGAGTGAGAAGAACTCAGAAATGCGATGGCGGAATGCGATACATAGCAAAAGTTGCGATGTGCGATGTCGCAATCGCAACTTTGTAATTTTAAATGGATGGCAGTAAGGACTTAAGGGAATGAACTAAATGGTGCACAATGCGAGGTGCGAAGAGTGACGTGGCGGGTCGCGAATTGAAATATTGCAAGTTTAAGGATAGCGGTAAGGATTAACCGGAATAAACTGAACAGTGCGTAGTGCGAAGTACGAAGAGTGACATGGTGGGTCGCGAATCGCAATATCGCAAGTTTACAAGGATAATGGTAAATATCAATGGGAATAAACTAAATGGTGCGCAGTGTGAAGTGTGAAGAGTGATGTGGCAGGTCGCAAATCGCAATATCGCAAGTTTACAAGGATAGAGGTAAGGATTAACGAGAATAAACTAAAATGTGCAAAGTGTGATTTGCGCTAATGTAAAGGTTGTGAGAGACGATTTTCGATGTGATAAGTTCTGTGGGATGCGATTTGTGATGTGGTAAGTTCTGTGGGATGTGATTTGCACTGTGGTAAGTTCTGCGGGATGCGATTTTCGATGTGGTAATTTCTGCGAGATGCAATGTGCGATGGGGATGACGTGGCGGTGGAAAAAGTTAAGAGTTGTGATTTGTGATTTCGCAATCACAAAGAATGAGAAGTGAGTGTTAACGATGAAAGGTAACAGGTGCGAAGTGTGATTTCACAATATCGCAATCGCAAGGAATGGGTGATAAGTGTTAAGGTAATTGTTAAATGTTGCGATTGCAAAGTGCGACGTATGGTGGTAGGAATCTCGAGGAGAAAAGACAGAGGTTGGGTTTTCAGTGGTTCAGTATGGTTTTTCACATGTTTTTTGTAAAAAGGGTAAGGTAGATTTGAACGTAGATTTAATAGAGAAGTAAGGCTGAAGAGATTAAGGTTGTTCAAAAGAAGGTAAGTGCTACGCTAAGTTGAGAATTAATGGAGGGAAATGGAATCATAAGAGTAGTGCTTAGAAGTGAAGCATACCTGTGGATTCATGTACGAGAAACAGACATAAATGTAGGATGAAATAGTGAAGGAAAGGCTTGGACATGGTAATACAAATTCTTCCCCGAACTTGAACAAAAAGAAATTTTGGCCTATGGGAAGGTCTGCCCCTACTCGAATTCTATTGACAGAGATGAGAGGGGGGAGACTTGACCACCGTTTTGGAGTTTTTCCTCTATTTCACTATGCATAAGCAATTAAAACTACTTCAGCACAAAAACTAAATAGCAATGAAACTTATCATAAGCATATCTAACTTAAATGACAAAGGAAAAACTAGCTAATTGACATAAAGGAAATTATAATAACAACAGAAATGAAATTAGTCTGCTCATTTCATAAAAGAATAACTTATACATCTATGAAATTTTTCATCCCTCAATAAAAAAAAGCTTCACTAGTTCACAACAATAATTATGAATGGAAGCGAGACTAAGATAGACTAACTCTTCCTAGCTCTAGCTTTGCTCTATTTATTCTACAGGGCAGCTACCAACATCTCCCTAGAAAATAGTGATTGAGTCCACTTGACTCTAAGTAAACCAAGACTGAGTGCTCTCCTCTTTGAGTTGCTCGGCTGCCTCTAGAATTCAAATTTCTAGAGAGAATCCTTGGGGATCCTTTGGCTGTTTGTGGAATTCAAATTGTTGGAGAGAATATTTGGGATCCTTCAGCTTCCTTTGAGGGTGGACAATCCTCCTATAATTTCTCCTTGTTGTCTCCTCCAAGTCTTTGTGATAAAATCTTTATAAAAATTATTAATAAATCATGATTCTCTACACTCAACCTTATACTAGGCACTCAGAGTATGTTAGCCTTAATCGCCACCTATACTAGTAGCATAAACCCAAATAATAATAAATATTAAAGAAAAAGAGATCTAAGAAGGAAAAAAAGGTGACTATTAACCCCTCCAAATATGTCTAATGATGGAGCTCATCACTTCTGCATGAGGGAAACTGAATTTGAGAAATGAAATGAACTGACACTGATTGTAGTAAACTGATGAATACATACAAATCACATATTGTAGAAGAAAAAAACATATCCGATCTACAAATCAACATATCTATAATACCAAAACACGGATCTGATAGATCACCAAGTGATCTCAACTCGAAATTCCTAGATCTGAATCCAGGAGACTATCAATGATAGTTTTGATGCAAGTGTGACTAAATGACTGATGTCTAGAGGCACTGCACAATCAACTGAAGGTGAATCAAATTAGATCTGCCTAGTAATTATCTAAGCCGCGACCTTAACATGCTCACCCCACGGCTTTGGGGCTTTGATCCGCTACCACAACACTCTGTGTCCGCGGCTCTACTTAATATTAGCCTAATCTGATCTCAGAATCTATTCAACGCCCTTAACAAGCTGATCCGATGGCTCTAGGGTCCTTGGCTGTGGGAAGAAAGCACCTACTCCGCATCTTTGCTTACCTAGGCCGCTACCTCAGCTCTTTCTATTCGCGGCTCCACTTCATATCACCCAGATCTAATGCGTGATCACATATGTGATCCCAACCCTTTGCGCAAGCTCCTCCCAATGTACCTGTATGAGCCAAGACATAAAAATGGATGAAACAAACTAATGGATGCAAATCTTAGATCACTTGAGAAAGTGTACAAATGAGCTTGAGGTTGCCTCTATTTATAACTTTGTTAAGGACCGCTTGGGGCTTTGACCAATTCAACATGCAGTTAGGTCGACCCATAAAATAGTAAAATAATTCATATCTTAATTTATGCTTAACTGATTGGGTGATATATAGGTCGATTTTGATCGTCTCGAAAATAGGAATCTAATCAAATTATTATCTTAATCATCTAAGTTATCCATTGTGTAATTTTACCCTAATTATAAAAATAAATAGATAAGAACTTCCAACTTACCCCTCTCTCCTATATATTTCCCTCTCATATGCAAAAGGTAATGGTTAGCTTTGGAGAGTGATTCTTCCCTTATGTTGTTGCAGTAAATAGTCATCATCTCATGCATAGGGTGACTGGAGGTGCATATTGTGACAAGGAAAGGATGAGTTAACAACTTGGAGGAATTCTTCTACAAGATCAACTAGCACGTATGGTTGTAATCTCCTTCCATTTATATTAATGCAAAGAATTCTCCATTTCCCTATATGTGATGTTATTTCACTTATTTCAATACCATGTTGATCTATTGAATAGAGTATTTATATGATACTGCATACATCTCGTAGTTTCTTGGCTTCTGTTATCTGACTGTGCAAGATCTAATTTTGGTGATCGAAGCTAGAATTGGAACTTCCAAGATAAATGAGGAGCGAAGCATGTGGCAGATTACAAGTAGGCCTCACTCCATCATCTATTTAATTTAAGGAAAAGCATTGGGTTCCTTGTCTCTCTATTGTTCTAGGTTGACCACCAAACCTAGGGGAGATACCTTTGTTCGCAATTGTAAATCCAGTACAGCAAATTTGAGACTCCACTAGGGAATAAAGTATTCCCTCGATGGTTTTCCTTGTCCTTTGTGTTTGATTATCTTCTTGACAGACCTTTTTTGCATCATCCAACCAAGAAAAAACCTAGGAAGTGGCATCATTCAACCCTTTTTTCAATTGTTGTGCCAGAAACCTCATTCCCAAGCCCAATGCTCCCCCAGTGCCTCTGACATAGCGTTGCACCTCACCCTGGCCTACTCTATCCTAGTGTTGCAAATCACTGATGCCCTCTCTGCACCAGCGTTGGTCCCTGTTTTTTCACAAGTTTTGCCTTGGTTTTTTAGCCTCCCTTTTATCAGCCTGCTTCCAACTGAGCTTCCTTGAGTCTTAAATGTCTTGTGGTCTCTCTAAAATCTCCATTCAATTTGCATTTGTGTTTTTCATTTTATAAGAATTGGTTTCAATTTTTATTTGTTCTTATCGTTTGGTCACTTGCATTTTTTTTTTTTAATGATCTCTTGGATGAATTTTTGTTTGAGTCCTCATTCTGAAAAGTGTAATTGAATCAGTAATTGAACATTTGCATCTTAGTTTTCTTCATTTTTAAAATTAAGTGTGGTGAAAATAATTTTTTTGCATTTGGTATTTAGGGTTTTTCATGTGCATTAAATTAGGAATAGTTGCATCTAAATGGAAATTACATGTTGCATTTTTTTTATGCATATTCTGTGTTTCACATTGATTGTTTATTCCCTTCCTTAGAAATCTTTGCATTGAAAGAAAACATTCCTAATTTCTCATGCTAGATTTGCATTTTAAGGCATTCACGTGACATTCGTGGTGAGCCCCAAAACTGTAACTTAATTAGAGATAAACAGTAAAATTTATTGAATCAACCTAAGGAGAATTTGTAACATTAATGCAAACACATAGAGATCTAGGCTAGAGACGTGTTCCGACGTCATTAAATGTAGAAATTTTTTTTTCCAATGTTGAATCCCAAGGGTGAAATCACGTTCCATGTACGTAAGTGTATAGGATCATTCTCCATGTACCTTCGGGTATATCAGATGACGCTCCATGCATGAAAAGTATATGGGAACACTCTCATCGAACGGTTATGCATTAGAAAACACTACTACAGACTACACTCCCATGCACTATCGAGTCTATTTTGGGAGTCCCCAATAGGTTTCTATCCATCCATAGGTAACGGAGTCTGTCGCCTTGTATACTGTGATACACCGAACATAACATTCAGGGATATTTCCTGCACGTACATTAAGTCCTTGGTTCGCTAAGGTGCATATTGCAGCTCATGATTGCTTGGTAAAATTTTATGTCTAATTACCCCTTATTTTAATTTTTTTCATTAATTTCTAAAATCAATTAATTTTCCACGGAATAACATCCTCCCCATGGAACAAATCCTTGGTAGATATTAGGTTGAGACCAATGGAAACAATTCTCAATTCTACCAATCAAGGAAAACCCTCTGACAAGAATCCTCATCCTTTTCCTTCTTTTGGAAATATTGGTGCTCCTTATATGGCAATGTTTTTCCTTGCCAAATTTACCATTGGTTTTCCAATTTGGTTGTTTCCAACCCCTATGGTTCCAAATGTCCAAATTTCTCCTCAACCAAGTTATCCTCCACCTGAACAGTGTCAACCTCATGTTGATCCTAAAATTGACCCTTTACCTTCTTCACCTATTGTTTCTTCATCCCTTTCTTCATCCTCGTCTGGTGAAAGCCTTGATTCTAGTAACCATAGATTTAAGAAAAATAAGAAAATGACGAAGAAGAAGAAAAGGAAGAAGAAGAATAAGAAGAAAAATAAGCAAGGGGGAAACCAAGCATCCATTGCTACTGATGAAAATCGTAAGGAGGAACTTTCCAATCAGCCTCGTAAAGTTAAATTCCCTTGCATGTTATGTAAGGGTGACCACCTTCTTAGAGATTTTCTTGGAATTCCCAAGACATTAGAAGTGTGGTCCACAGGCTCACACTAGCCTCTTGAGATCATGCTGGTGACAAACTATGTACTAGTTATAGTAAGGTCCATGGTAAAAAGGGTAAAATCAAATTTCCCTGTAAGTTATGTGAAGGGAATCATCATATTCACCTTTGTCCTTATATGGATGAAGCCTCAAAAGTATTGGAAAAACTTACAACTATTCAACCTCATCTCTCGGCTAGTTATTAGAAGCTTTCTCTCAATCCTCCACTAGTTGATGAAGTAATTTATCAGAATCCATCTCTAGTCAATCCCACTCTCTCTGAACATGAATCCCATGAGTCTGTTCCTAACCAACCATTGGTTGAGAAAATGGTTGACTCAATTCCACCCTCATTTGATCATAACTTTCCCATAGAGAGTGAAATTCATACCTCTCAGGTACCTCATTTCTTCAAATTCCAATGAACTGGGGGGAAATCCTCCCATTCCCATAACGCAAGGGGGTAATTCTCCCATTCCCACAACACCCCTTCTAAGTAGTATGGTCACTTCCTTTGATTATATTCTATTGGTAGGATATCGTCTTCCTTCTTACGTGCCCTTCCAAATCATAGTATAGGATTATAATATAGTCGTACCTGGCACAATCATAAATGAAGGCACATATATTAGTACTATGTCCTCAACCACTTGGCAAGCTTTAATTTCTCCACAACTTGTGCCCATTACCCAAAATTTTTTGGCTTTTAAAAGATGAACCAATCAACCATTAGGGATCCTTCCTGAGTTTCCTATTACTTTGGGAGGAAATATTTTTTATATCGATGTGATGGTTGTCCAAGGCCCTTTGGATTTTAATTTACTCCTTGGGTGTTACTATGTTTATTTCATGGGAGCTCTTGTCTCTTCATTTTTTTGTGTGATTTGTTTCCCACATGAAGGAAGTATCCATTAAGGGAATTTTGAGGTCTAAAATGGGCCTCCTAAGGAAAATGTACAATCAAAATTCACTTTATGAGAACCAATCACATTTCAAGGGAAGACATCATCCCTAATGGTTGAGGTGGCATTGCTTGAGTTAAAAGTACTTTCTTGTCACATTCTCAATGGTGGGTAAAAACTCATGGTTAACCATGGTAGTGCTCTAAGTACTTTTAAAGTCAAAATAAAGTACTCATAATAAATGTCATTTCACACTTTTTGAATAAAAATATATTAGTCATTTCACATTTCTTCATATTTCTTGAAAGAAACAATGCATATCCCTATACATTTATTACATTATATTATATTATTTTTAAATAATATATTAATTACATGTTATTATACAATTTAAATAATATAAATTTTAATTAATAGCATATAATATAATTAAGGATTTATAAATTTATATTTATATTTTATTTTAAGTTATTTAAGTACAAAGGACAAATGCATTAGTTGTTCAATGATAACAATTTTTTCTTGAAAAGCTCATTCTTATTTATAGTCACATCAATAAAAAAAAATTGGTACAAATTTTGAATTGAATTTAACTATGGTTACTGTATGGATTGTTGTGCAAAAAGTGAATTCAAAATTCATAAATATTATTTTATTTCTTTAGCTATTATTTTATTATTTCCTTAGGAGGCCAATTTTAGACCTAAAAATTCCCCTAATGCATGACTATTGACAAAATTTTATTCATTTGTCCTAATTTGACTCCCAATCAACCATATTCCCTAAATAGTCCTTATATGCAAGTGGTATCTCCCCTACCACAGGTTAATTATGTGGCCACCTGTTCCATGCCCGCATCTACTGATGATCTAATCGGTGATATTGTGCATTATGTACTGGGGGCACTGGAGCATGATTTTTTCATTAGATCCCTTGATATGTATCCCTTCCAAAGCTTTATTCTCCCATATGATGAGAACCTCTTAGAATCCATGGCCTCTTAAGGGCCATGAATAAGGTGTCAAAGCATAGTTCATTTTCTTGTGTCAAGCTCCTTAAAAAATGAAACAAGGTCTCCAAAGCGCAATTCCTTTTCTTATATCAAGCTCGTTAAAAAATTAAATAATCTCTTATGAGGATAGTTATTTTACTATGTCAACCTGTTAAAAAATGAAATAGGTTCCTATGAGCATAGTTCTTTTACTGTGTCAAGCTCTTTAAAAAATGAAATAGATCCCCTTCCAATTCGAACCTTTGATTAGATCTCATAAATTCCTAGTCGAGTCTTTCACTTGATCCTGTAAATGAATCTTCATTCCATCCACCTGTTAGCAACCAATAGTCTAATTAGGTTAATGAAATGAAGTTTTGGGGGGTCATGTACCTCGAATTGAGTCATTATGTTGGGCGCATGCAACTTATTTTAAGCACAGTTTTCCTCTGTTTCAAGCTTGTGTAAAAATGAAACCAATTTAAATCATAATTTCCCATGTTTCAAGCTTCTGTAAAAGTGAAATAATTGTCTTCCTATCTCTCGTGATTTCCATTTTATCAGCCTATTTCTACTAGATGAGCCTTGGTTTTCTCATTCCATTGTCACCATCTGTTTGGTTGATCATACGCTTTCACTTGGTTTTTTACCCTTTCCTAGGGAACCACTGCGATGAATGATCTTATTAGCCAACCTCTTGACCTATACGTGTTTTGAGCAGTTCCATCATGACTAAAATTAGTTGTTATATCTTTATACTGCTTGTTCCTCCAGGTGGATTCCTCTTTCATCTCTTTTCAGACTCCAAAAATTTTAAAAGATTGTCGAGCACTTGTATTTTCAAGATCGTAAAATTAAATGAAAAGACGTCTACTCAGTATAAGTTTAACCCTTTTCTGGACTGAGATAGTCTAACTACAAAAAAGTAATATCTTGAGTATCATTTTCATCCTTTTCGGACTTAAGAGACTATCTATGAAAATGGACATGTGGAGTTTTCTTTTCCACCTCTTTTTCAAACTCTCTAAACATGAAAAAGATGTTGATTTTTACCTTTGTTGGACTCGTTAAAACATCAAACAATGATGGAATTTTTGAACATGACAAGGTCAAACCACTCCTTCTCAGGGTTTTTTAAAAATACTTGGAGGGATTCTTCCAAAGGATGAGCTTACAAATCAAGCATATGTTATCCTCCTCAAGCTTGTTAAAAAATAAAGAGGTACTTACTAGTATGGTTGGGGGAAATTGGGAAAACAAGGAATTCCATTTTTCTAAATGACAACGAGTCGCTTTTGAACACGCCACTTTTCACTTCATATCCATGGATATCATGTTGGGTAATCAGATTTTTTCTTGGTTATCATACCATTTTCAAAGCCTCAATTTCGTTTTTTGTTCAATGTTGCAAAAGCCATTCAGTGTCGTCATGTGTTCATGAGAAGTCCTTTAGTTGACCTATGCTACAATACTATTAAGCCTTCATTTCATGTCTTCCTTTTCTGATCTAGTTCCATATCAACATCATTTTGATCATTATGTCTCAATCATGATACCTATTTCGTGTCGTTGATTGGGGATACATTAGGGCCATCCTACGACAAGTCACTTTCTGTCGACATCAACACATCATCTAGGAAGCTGACTTAGAAACACCCATTTGGTACCTTGGTTCTTGCATACATCAATCGTGATTTTCCTCGCTCTTGGAGGCAAGTTTACATTAACGGCCATCGACCCAAAGATTCTATGTGATGTTTGAAATCAAATTCTTTATTCGTGCTATATCGATTGTACCATAGTACCTTGAGAGGCATTAACATCATCAGTGGTTTCTCTCACATATGTTAATGGATTACATCATTAGCCAGTAATCATATGGTGTCCACCATGTTTGACTCTAACTCACTAATTGACATGGTTAGACTCACATATTAGTTGGTCGTGTGAACAAGATAAACTTACCCCAAATCTAGTTTCATCCATCTTGTTAAGAAACCAGCTCCAAAGATAGAAGAAAAGAGATAAGAACGCCTTAGATATAAGACACTTCGAGAGGGAAACCTCCTTTACATTACATAAATGAAAAATTCTTGGATGATACAAATGACAAAAAAATATAATCTTAGCCGATCTAACAATAATAATGTAAGGGAAAAATAATAACAATATAGGGGTTACAGGGGTACAATAATAACAATAAGGGGGTTACACTAACAACAATAAGGGACTATACTAGTAATATAGTGACCTAACATGCCCCTCTCCTTCAAAAAAGTGTTGTCCTCAACGCTTGAGTAGCTCTGGGTGCTTCTGTATAAAATTCTCATCCTCCCATGTAGAATCTTTAGTGGGTAAGTTCTTCTACTTGATGAGATACTCTGAAATTGATCGATTCCGTAGCTGTCGAGTTCTTGTTTCCATGACCGCTTCAGGTTCCAATATGATTTTTCCTTCCTCATCAAGTTCTGGCAATATTGTTTGAACTGGAAGATTTTCACCTATAACCTTCTTTAAACATGAAACATGGAAAACTGGATGTACTCGCGAAGAAGCAGGAAGCTCCAATTTGTATGCCATAGTACCAATCTTTTGCAACACCTTGTAAGGACCATAGTACTTTGGCGATAATTTATTATCATTCTTAGCTTGCTTGAGGGACATTTGTTTATATGGTTGTAGCTGTAAAAATACCCAATCTCCTACATCAAAACTTCTCTCGCTGCGATGTTGATCTGCCTGTTGTTTCATTCGATTTTGTGCCAAATTCAGGTTGTCCTTTAAGAGTTGGAGAACTTCTTGTTGATGCTCGATGTGATCTTCCACTGCTTGAACCTTCGAATTTCCTCTTAAAGATGATGTGATGGATGGTGGATGATATCCATAAAGTGCCATAAATGGGGTCATTTTTGCTGCAGTATGGAAGGAAGTGTTATACCACCATTCAGCTAGAGGTAACCACTTGACCCATTGTGTTTGTTTATCAGATACAAAACAACGAAGATATCCTTCCAAAATTTATTTACTATCTCAGTTTGACCATCGGATTGAGGATGATAAGATGAGCTATGAGCTAATTGAGTACCCAAACAAGAAAATAACTCCGTCCAAAAATTTCCGGTAAAAATGGGATCTCTGTCGCTCACAATAACCCTTGGGTTTCCATGTAGCTTTTGAATTGTGTCCATAAATGTAGTAGCAATTGTACTTGCTTTAAATGGATGAGATAATGCACAAAAGTGTGCATACTTTGTAATTCTATCAACTACCACCATGATGACACTCTTTCCTTCAGACTTAGGTAAACCTGTGATAAAATCCATTGAAATCTCCTCCCAACATTGACTTGGAATGGATAAAGGTTGTAGAAGACCCGGGGTCTTAATTGTCTCAATTTTATTTTGCTAGAAAACCAAACATTCCACTACAAACTTTTGAATATTAGATTTAAGGCCATCCCAAAAAAATTCTTTCTTCACCCTGTGGTAAGTTTTTAAAAATCCTGAGTGTCCTCCTAAAGGAGAAGTGTGCAATTCCAAAAGAATATTTTGTTTTAGTTGGGAATTCTTACAAAGATATAAGCGATTTTTGTACCATAAGGAATCATTTTTCCAACTAAATGTATCAGATGTACTAGGATCTTGCTGCAACTTTTGAATGAGTGTCCATACATCTTTGTCCTTCTTCCATTCATCTCTTGCTTCAGTTATCCAATCTAGTTGGGTAATAGAAATGGCACAAAGCAATGCTTCCACCTCTTCATTCTTTCTTGAGAGTGCATCTGCAACAACATTAAGCTTTCCTTTTTTGTAGATTATTTCAAAGTCATAACCCAACATCTTTGTGACCCATTTTTTCTGCTCTTCTGAAGATAGTCTTTGTTCCAAAAAGTGTTTAAGACTACCATGATCAGTTTTTACCTTGAAGTGTCTTCCCATTAGGTAAGTTCTCCATTTCTTTAGTGCATGCAGTATTGCTAACATTTCCTTCTCATAAATAGTTTTATGTAAATACTTTCCTTTGATTGGATGACTTTCAAAAGCAATGGGTCTTCCTTCTTGCATCAAAACAACACTAATTCCATTTCCTGAGGCATCACATTCCACAATAAAGGTTTTCGTGAAGTCTGGCATAGCTAAGACCGATGCTAAGCATGTTGTCTCTTTAAGATGTTCAAAGGTCTTAGTTGCTTCAAGAGTCCATGAAAAAGCATCTTTCTTCAATAATGTTGTTAGAGGTCATTAGGGAATTTTGAGGTCTAAAATGGGCCTCCTAAGAAAAATGTACAACCAAAATAAACTTTATAAGAACCGATAGGATTCAAGATGATGATGTCAACCATGGGGGATGATTCACCATTTTTTAAGTAAAAGGGTAAAAATATTAAATAATAATAAAATAATAAAGCTACTTTTTCAACTCATATTTTCAATTTATCTCTCAAAGTTTTTACTCAAATTTCGAGTGGGAGTACTCATTGGATGCAAAATTTAATTATTCATCCAAAGAGTACCCATGTTGCATACTTTCGATGGACCCTGCTACATGAAAAATGTGAATTTCATTAAAAAATGTGATTGTAATCATGTTTTCCATGTATTTCTCATTTTTTGTGTAGCAGGGTCCATCGAAAGGATGCAACATGGGTACTCCTTGGATGAGGAATTAAATTTTGCATCCAATTAGTACTCCTACTCGAAATTTGAGTAAAAACGTTGGGAGATAAGTTTAAAATATGAGTTGAAAAAGTAGATTTTTATTTTTTTCCCTCTAGAATTTGATGATGTAATCAAATCTTATTTTATTATTTCCACTATTATTTTATAATTTACTTAGGAGGCCCATTTTAGACCTCAAAATTCCCCTAGTGGCTGCTATTCTCCCATAATTCTTAACAAACTTTTGATAATACCCTGTTAACCCGAGAAATCCTCGCAACTACTTTATGGTTGTGGGGACTTTCCATTCCTTAATGGCTTTAATTTTGTTACGGTCTACCTTAACACCCTCGTGAGATACAATATGACCCAGATATTCCACCTCTTGTACTCCAAAGAAACATTTGGATGTTTTTGCATATAATTGTTTCTCCTGCAATATTTTGAGCACCCTGTCAACATGTTGAACATAATCCTTCCAAGACCTGCTGTAGATTAGTATATCATCAAAAAATACTAGCACAAATTTTCTAAGGAAGGGTTTGAAAATGGAATTCATCAACCCTTGAAATGTAGAAGGTGCATCGGTAAGGCCAAAAGGCATGACCAAAAATTCATAATGACCCTCATGAGTTCGAAATGTTGTTTTTGGAATATCTTCAGTCTTCATTCTAATTTGATGATATCCTGAACGAAGATCCAACTTGGTAAAATAAATTGCTCCATTTAATTCATCCAATAATTCATCAATCACAGGAATGGGAAATTTATCTTTAATGGTGAGCTTATTGAGCTCCCTATAATCCGAACACATGCGCCATGATCCATCCTTCTTGTGTACCAATACTACAGGAGCAGAGAAAGAACTTTGACTAGGTTGAATTATACCCGCCTCTAACATTTCTGCAATCATAGGTTCAATTTCGCTCTTTTGGAAGTAAGGATATCTATAAGGCCTGATGTTTGGAGGAACACTTCCTGGAATCAAATGAATAGCATGATCATGATCACGAATATGTGGGAGTCCTTTGGGAGTTTCAAACACCTTGGAATGATTGTCCAAGACTTGTTGGAGATCTGCAGAAATAGATGATTTTGATGTTGGAACTTCTAGTGAGCATAATTGTGCAATTACGCCTCGCTGTTCTTTCTTTAGAAGCTTTTTCATGACATTAGAGCTTATTATCCTTCCTGGCTTCCCCGCAATACCCCGTAATTCAACTTCCTTTCCTTCTGAAAAAAATTTCAAGAAAAGTTCTTGAGAATTAAAAGCTACCGTCCCCAAAGATTGTAACCATTGTACTCCTAGTACAACATCAGCACCTCCCATAGGAATGGCAAGCATTGGACTAGTCAATACATATTCCCCCATGGTTAGCTTGATATTATGGCATTTTCCAGAGCAATTTATAATTCCTCCATTTGCAACCATCACTTGACATTCTGGTGCTGGGTATAGGAAACAATTCAATTCCTTGGCTACCTTACAATGAATAAAATTATGGGTACTACTTGAATCAATCAACACTATTACCTTTTTCTTCTTGATATGTCCTTCTATCTTGAGAGTTTGAGGAGTGGTAATTCATGCCAATGCATTACATGATATGGTCAGACTCATTTCTTCCTCTTCTAGGGCTGGTTCCTGGTGTATATCCTCTTCTTGTTCATTTTCTTCTTCCTCTTCACAATCTATGTAAAATAATTTCTTCTCAGCACACTTATGACCTTTAGTGTATTTTCTATCACAACTGTAGCAAAGCCCTTTTCTCTTTTTTCTTCCAATTTTTGTGGTGTCAACCTTGTAGGTTGTGGAAATCTAGGTGTAGCAACACTTCCTTCTTTATAGAATTGAGTGGTAGGCTTCCTTGTCGCCATAATTTTACATTCAACTTTTCTTGCCAACTTGAATGCCTTCTCCAATGAATCAGGTTCCAAAACGCGAACTTCATGTTTGATGTTATCCTTTAAAGTGCCTATGAAGAGATCAATCCTGTGTTCCTCTGGAATATCAGTTACCCTTATATTCAATTTTTGGAAGTCCTCAATGTGCTCCCCCACTAAACCCTTTTGTTTGAGATTTATCAATTGGTTAAAGAAGGTGTTGCTCTTTGTATCCTCATAATGTGCTATCATTTCCTCCGTAAAAATTGACCAAGTGACAATTTTTTTACGGGAGAAAAGCCATCGATACCATACAAATGTATTTTGTTCTAAATGTAAATTTTCAATGCGTACCTTTTGTGTGTTTTGCACGTTATGGAGATCAAAATATTGCTCCATCTGTAGTATCCATGTTACAGGATCCTTTCCATCAAACTTCCTCATATCCATCTTTAGAATATGGTGGTTCTTCCCGCCAACATTAGAGTTTATGAAATCACAATTAACATTTATTTTGTTCTCATCATGAGGTTCTTCTACTATCTTTTCACCATTAGGAAACCTTTCTTGTATAAACTTTGTCAAACCTTCCTTCAAACCTTCCATGCCTACTTTTAAATCATTCTTTCATGTCTTCGATGTTGTGTTTCATTTTTTCCTCTATACCATCAATCTTAGCTTCCATGCCTTTATTAAAACCATCCATATTAGCTTCCATGCCCTTCTTCAAACCATCCATCCTAGCTTCTATGCTTTTATTCGAAACTTCCTTTTCATTTTTTGTTTCTCTTTGCGAGAGCGAAATTTGGTGCACTTGCTCTTGTAATTTTGATATATCATGTTGTACTTCTTCCTCTTCATGAGTCATAGTAGAGTATTCTAAGGGCTTAATGGGTGTTGAATTATTTTTAGGGGGCATTTTAGAACCTGATACTTATATATATGTTGAGATTGCAACAAGATGATGAGCTTAGTGAAAAGAGTCGCCTTCACTAAGTGGGTTATGATGTTACAGCGCAAGTCTATTTTTAGACTATGTCTATTTTTAGACATGTCGATCATATTCTACGAGTTGCGGAGGCTATTTGTGGATGGTTGGTCGGCTTGGAAATAGATGGACTTCTATTTTTAGACATATTGGGCGGAATATATTTTTAGATTGCCATTCTAAAAATAGATATGTCGAATATTATTAGCTCTTAATAATATTTGGACTATAAACATTATCTTATTCTCTTGGAGCACTTCGGTTAAGTGCACAAATGTGGCACAGGATTTGACAGAAGGAATTATGCTATTCCTGAGGGTTATGTGGAGCTATTTCATGGAGACTTCAATTATAACTCATGTGACAGAGTTTGGTGGAGTTGTGTTCAGTTTAACTCAGTTAAACATAATTGAGCTAGTTGTATCTAGTCTAACTGATTGATACACTAGTGAGAGTGGTGTGAATTAATTATTAGTTAATTCACTAAACATTAACTCATTAATCAACTTAAGAATTCATCAGTTAACTATAGTGCATGGACAGTTAAGTGGAGACCAGTGGAGAGGTAGGTGAAAGAGCAAGTGTGACTATCAGTTGTGATTATAGTGTTGCATGATTTTGCACCACACATTGATGGAGATGCCAATGAGGATTGCGTGGCAGGCAAGATTGCATAGTTCATTCGGAGCCAATATTCGGCAAAGGATTGCGCGGTAGAGGCAGGCTAGCGAGGTGGCAAAGATCGGTGCATGGATTTTATAGATCGGGCACGATTAGTGTGTAGCGATTGTATTGTACTGAGAGCTTGATATGATCAGCTTTGTATGAGGATTGTTACATGATCTCCATGACATATATTATATACATATAGTTGAGGTTTTTAGCTTCAGGCTTTCCCGTTAAAACACTATGTTCATATGTGTGAATTTTGATGGTTTCAATGTGTGCATGCAATTGATTTAATTTCCGCATATGGTGATCAATAGTAGAAGAGATTTTGTATTGTGCATGAAATCAAATAGTGTGTGACCAGGAGAATCTTGGATGTATAACACATTAGTTAAATAATTTCTACATGGTATCAAAGCAGTATTGATCATTGGAGCAATTGCAAATCATTGAAGCGGTTGAGTTTTGTGATGGTGGAATTTGAATTTGCAGCAGTGTTTTCCACGTGTCGAAGTTGAGCTGTCTTTCAACGGATTGCGATTGGAGTATGCCCTTGAGGGCAGCTCAAATTATATTTCATGGAAGGACAGGATGGAGGTGGTGCTGGAGGATAATGGGTTGAAGGAGTTCATAGATGCATAAATTCCAAAACCTGCTTCTAGCGATGCTGCCGCACTTGACGCATGGAAAAAGAAGACAGAAAAATGTCGAAGGATTCTATTGGAAGGTGTGAAGGATCACATAGTGTCCAGAATTCATGGTAAAGCTTCTCCATTCTTGATGTGGAAAGCTTTGACAAACTTGTTCCAAAGAAAGAGAGACCAGAGGAAGTTGGCGCTCAAGGATAAACTCACGAAGATAAAAATGGAGAAAGGCGATAGTATACCCAAGTACCTCATGAAGTTCGTCCAGTGCAGGGATGAGCTGGGAAGTGTGGGGGTTACTATAGATGAAGAGGACTTGGTGAGCTTGGCTCTCCTTGGGCTTCCAAATATTTGGCATTCCTATGAGGACTCTTTCAATGGTCGGGAAAAACTACCAGGATGGGAGCGACTTTGGTCGGATCTTGTGCAAGAGGAGATAAGGCGGAGTACGAGGGACGGATCTTCATCGAAGAATGAAGATGAAGAAAATTGTGCTTTCGCTGCCAAAGCAAGGAAGGGGAATAGAAAGAAGAATACTTCTCAATCCAGTGCAAAAGGCAAGAAGTAGGACATGTCCAAGGTGAAGTTCTTTCACTGTCACCAACACGGACATTACGCCACTAATTGTCCACAGAGGAAGAAAAATAAGCAGGCTGCTGGATCTGCAACTAGAGAGGCCTTAGCCTCGCAGTTTGAGCTGGATTATTCACTGATCGCATCCTTGGTCTCAAGTATGATGGGTTCAATGTGGTTTCTTGACAGCGGTGCATCTTTCCATATGACCGGAGACAAAGATTTGTTTGCTGATCTGGATGAGAAGGATCTTGGAGTGCACATCGATATGGGTGATGATGGTAGATACAGTGCGACTGGTAACAGGACCATTTCCTTTGAGAGGGATTCTGGAAAACCTTTCATCTTGAAGGATGTCATGCATGTTCCAGAATTGAAGAATAATCTGATCTCTGTGGCGATGTTGGAAGACAAGGGATATGATGTTGTCTTTATAGAGGGAAAGGCTTTCCTACCAAGTAAGGCAACTAGTGAAACCCGGAGGATAGGGGTTCGAGTTAAGAACCTTTATCAGTTGAAGCTATATGGCTGCGCAGCAATGGCAGGCAAAGAAGAAGGAGTGGTGAGCCGGGATGAGGGCGAGCTATGGCACAGGAGATTGGGCCATCTTCACCATGGCGCTTTGAAAATTTTGCAGTAGATTTCTAAAAAGTGAAGCAAGCTACTGACGGGAGTGTCGAGAAGTACAAGGCAAGATTTGTTGCTCAGGGCTTCTCATAGATTGAGGGGATCGACTATGAGGAAACGTTTGCACCTGTCACAAGGTATTATTCCATACGGAGCATCCTATCTCTCTCAACGCATATGGGATGGCACACTCATCAGATGGATGTGAAGACTGCGTCCTCAACGAAGTCATTGAGGAGGAGGAGTACATAGAGCAATGGAGTCATTGAGGAGGATTTCTAGTCTAAAAATAGATATGTCAAATATTATTAGCTCTTAATAATATTTGGACTCTAAAAATTATCTTATTCTCTTGGAGCACTTCAGTTAAGTGCACAGATGTGGCACAGCAGCTGACATGAGGAATTACGCTATTCCTGAGGGTTTATTGGAGCTAATGCATGAGGAATTCAGTTATAACTCATGTGACAGAGTTTGGTGGAGTTATAGAAGTAGTTGGTGGAGTTGTATTTAGTTTAACTTAGTTAGACTCAATTGAGCTAGTTGTGTCTAGTCTAACTGATTGATACACTAGTGAGAGTGGTGTGAATTAATTAGTTAATTAATTCACTAAATAATAACTCATTAATCAACTGAAGAATACATCAGTTAACTATAGTGCATGGCAGTTTCAGTGGAGACTAGTAGAGATATAGGTGAAAGAGCAAGTGTGACTATCAGTTGTGACTATAGTGATGCATTGATTGCATCCAACACTCAGTGGAGATGCCAATGAGGATTGCACAGTGCAAGCTTGATGAATTTTAGTTCATTCAAAGCCAATATTTAGCAGGGATTTCGCATTAGAGGCAGGCTAGCAGGTGGAAAAGATCGGTGCATGGATTTACTAGATCGGGTATGATTAGTGTGTAGCGATTGTATTATACTGAGAGCTTGATATGATCAGCTTTGTATGAGGATTGTTACATGATCTCTATGACATATATTATATACAGATATTTGGGGTTTTTAGCTTTAGGCTTTCCCGTTAAAACAGTGTGTTCATATGTGTGAATTTGTATGGTTTCAATGTGTGCATGCAATTGATTTAATTTCCGCAAGTAATGATCAATAGTAGAAGAGATTTTGTATTGTGCATGAAGTCAAATAGTGTGTGATCAGGAGAATCTTGGATGTATAACGCATTAGTTATATAATTTCTACAATATATTCTTCAATATGCCCTTGGAATCAATTCAAACTGATTTTTCAATCAAGACTTATGCAATTCGAAAAAACAAATACACACCTTTTTCTTTCTTTGGAGGAGCTCGATATTGAAACTGAATTATCTCTGTGATTTCATATCTTCAATATCTGAAATTCAGTCCTATAGTAGCGTTCTTAATATTATTTAAAATTCCACAGGTATGACCGGAATTGGATTCTTCAAGGAAAATTTATGCCCAATCTCCTACAATGACCTAATTATAGACTAGTTCAATAGAGCGAACTTGTACGATGTGCCACATGTCATTGTTTCCTCCTTCGGCTTTGAAATTGATATAGAGGAAACTACAGTCTGTGTGATTTCATACACTTTTTACATAATTCCAAGCCGATGCTCAGAGAGATAGTTATGATGATTTTCTCATGGCCAACTCTTTAAGATGAAATTCATGAGCATGAAACAACCTTAACTTCCATAGATCATATCTCCGAAAATGTTGCGAACCAAGATCTACAATTTTTACACGACGTTCCTTAGGATTTCTTCTTCTTGTGGTAAAAATTTCAACTTCTGAAATTTCATAGAAAAAAGGTTATAGTGACAATGTCACGATGACCCGTTTGGAGCAGTGAAACCATAGAATCCAAAGCTATGATACCAAATGTTATGAAACCAACCCCAAAAAATAGAAGAAAAGAGAGATCAATGCCTTAGAAATAAGCCACTTCGAGAGGGAAACCTCCTTTACATTACATAAATGAAAAATTATTGGATGATAGAAATGAAAAAACCTCTTTTCTATATATAGGAGTCAATGGGGTCACAATATAATCCTAGCCGAACTAAGAATAATAATGTAAGGGCACAATAATAAAAATACGGGGGTTACAAGGGTACAACAATAACAATAAGGGGGCTACACTAACAAAAATAAGGGACTAAACTAATAATATAGTAACCTAACACATCTGGCCAGTGATTTTAAAAGTTATACAAAGATCCTAGTGTATGATGGTTGCAATCATATAGATAGTCATCTAGTCATGAGTCCATTAGTTGCATTTATGGACGCGTCTTCTAATCATTACACTGTTATGTTAGCTTATGAGTTGAGTATGGTTATGCCTCCCTCAACATCCATATTTCATGATAATTGTATTGTAAAATATGAAGCTCTTTGGTTGTCCTTTATCCCTACTTGTCATAAGGTATATCACTACAATCATCAGTCACCATGTCTGACTTTGCGCTTTAGGGGGAATTTTGTTATAGGCCATTTTGTCACATCCAATCAAAGTGAGCCTCCTCATGGGATCACTCAACATCCTATTCCCATTGTTATCATTCTGCACAAAGTCCTAGGCATATTCCTTTCATCCCTAAATTTCCCTATATCAACCAGTTTGAGGACCAATGCTCCCTACAAAACTATTTGGGTGCATTCACCTACAATTTGCTCCACTGTGGCCAACGTTGGCCACTAGAAGGTTTCCCTCCTTTGCACCTGCATTGGTTCTAGAATTCTGGGAGAATGATATGGATTCCAGAAGCTTCACCTTCTAGGAGTTTCCATAATTTATTTCAACTACTTACCTTGGATTGACATTCAGATCCTATCCTACCCTACTTTGGATTTTTCACCACTTATCATTTGATCCTATATCTCCATCATAGGTGGATTTAAAGCCCTAGAATGGAAATTTGATAAGAACTTCCAACTTACCCCTCTCTCTTATATATTTACCCTCTCATATGCAAGAGGTAATGGTTGCCTTTGGAGAGTAATTTTTCCCTTATGTTGTTGCAGTAAGTAGTTATCATCTCATCCATAGGGTGACTGGAGGTGAATATTGTGACAAGGAAAGGAAAAGTTAACAACTTGGAGGATCTCTTCTACAAGATTAACTGCCACTTATGGTTGTAATCTCCTTCCATTTATATTAATGAAAATAATTCTTTGTTTTCCTATATGTGATGTTGTTATTTCACTTAGTTCAATACCATGTTGATCTATTTAATAGAGTATTTAGATGATAGTGCATACATCTCGTAGTTTCTTGGCTTGTGTTATCTGAGTGTGCATGATCTAATTTTGGTGATCAGAGCTATAATTAGAGCTTCTGAGCTAAAGAAGGAGCGAAGTGTGTGACAAATTCTAGGTAGACCTCACTCCATCATCTATTTACTTAAAGGAAAATCATTGGTTTATTTGTCTCTTTGTTCTTCTAGGTTGACCACCAAACCTAGGGGAGATACCTTTGTCTGTGATCATAAATCCTGTATAACAATTATGAAGACCAAAACTAGTTACATTTTAAACACTCCCTCTTAACTAAGGAGGTATTCATAATTGTACAATCAATAAAACACCATTCTCATAAGAAGGTCCACATTGATAATCCATATTGTAAGCATCATCATTATGAACAACACTGTCTCTAAGTCCTAACTAGAAAATATCCAATTTATTCAGGAGCATTATGTTGGGAGGCTTTATGTGTGATACCGCACTACCTCTACAAGGAAAATACCCCATTTGGGTTTTTACAAGGTATGTCCTCTTAGGTCTATTCTTATCTTGGATCTCCACTCCTCAATCCTCAAAGAATATTGGTGCTCTTTGATCACTCTTCTCTTGAATGTTTGTACCATTCTCAAAGAGTGTCAATACCTTTTCTTTCTTAGATGTTATATCCTCAAGGAAACCATAGATTCCTATCCAATCCTTCAACATTCTCTTTTCATTGCCTAAAGAAGAGAATGCACATGTGATGTCCCACATCACTCCCTCTCAACTAGAGAGAACATCCCTATTCTCCCTTTTGATTAGAGAATATATCCTTGTTCATTTTTAAGGATACTTCTTTTCTCCCTCTCAAAACCATAGGATATTCCTGACTTCATTTTAAGTTTGGAAGCCAACACTAAAAACCCAATAACTTGTCTTTATGAGAGTATCAACTATTTTTTCTTCATATATACATGGCTCCATCTTTCCTTCACATCTCTTGCATCGAGATTTCTTCTTTTCAAGGTATCATTGAGCCATACTCTCTTCTTTAGTATTGTGATAGGATCTAGGTCTTGGTATTTTTGATCACTTTCATCTTCTACATCACAATTATTGAGCCTTTCCAATTTTTATACTAATCATGGTTTCCTCATGAAATTCATCTTCCTAGTTGACCATTAGGTTATATTCTCATACTGCTACCTTCCAAAATGAAAATATCTTGACTTCATAGTTTCTGGGTACCAAATATTGAGCTTCCTTAAATATTCCATATAGTTGAACTTGCCTCAACTATATCATGTATCCTTGCAACATATTTTCCAGGTAGCAAAGAAATATGTCATTCAAATAACCAAACAAAATTATAATTACCTCACTATGATTACCTTCTAATTCCTGCATAAAAATCCTTATCGACCATCTCCACTTGAAACTTCCTTCATGCATTAGAGTTCCCAAGGATCAAACTTGATTACAAAGTTAGAACTTATCTTCCAGAGATTATATTGGATGCTAATCAATGTTATGTATTCTATAGAAATTATTAATTATTTATTCATCTTACAGTAAGTTAATTTATATTCTTTTCAAGCAACACGTATCCATATTTATGACCAACTTTCTTTTCACAAGATTCTATACTTATGAATCTTATCCAAAGTTTACTTTCAACATCCATTCTTATTCTTTCATCCAATCATCTAGCTATTTACCCTAAATTAATCCTGCAACTTGATCCTTTTCATTCCTTCATCCCTTTAACAATATTGTTTCCACATTACATTGAATGTATATTACCCTTGTCGTGATTAATTTTCAAGAATCTTCCAAAATGATGGTCCTTCTAGGTTCATAATAATCCACTTGAGTAATATGACAACCTCTAATTTAGTGTTAGATAATTCTTGGATGAATATTATGAAAAAATGGTGTATTGATCTATCTATATGATTTTTACAAAGAAAATTAATCATGAAAACTCTAAATATGATACTTTATGATTTCCTCCATTTTTCTATATTTAAAAATACTCCCAATGCATTTTATTCTAAAGGAAATACTATTATAATCAAGAACCTGCAAACAAAGTGCCTCCTTCAATAGTAAATATCCTTCACTTCTTCCTTCTTTGAATTCTTCTCAAGTTCTCCCATTTCCTCGAAAACATGAGCTTCACTCCTTTCCTTTATCTTTTTCTTTTGTTGGCTTGGACATTGCCTCTTAAATTGTCCAAAATTATTGCACTTAAATCATTGAACCTTGGACATATATTACTTCTTGGACTTTCCAAACTTTCTCTTCTTGAACTTCTTGAGTCGGGCTAGAAAATCTTTAGACCACTCATTTGATCCAATGTCATCTTTTACCTTGATCCTTGATTCTTCCAGAATGCATTAAGCCCACAATTCATCAAAGGGAGTTGAATCTTTCTTGGAGTACATGCTTCTTACAAAACTGGTTCATTCAGGTGGCAATACATTCATTACAAAAATGGTTATTTCTGAATCAGAAATTGATTCCCCAAGTACTTGTAGATGGTCTCTTAGTTGAGAGATATTCATGAGAAAGGATTTCATATCCTCATCCTTTTATTTCTTCATTCTATATGACTTATTCTGCAAAGAAATATTTTGTCATGATGTACTCATAGAGTACAATTTCACTAGCTTGTCATACATAGCCTTGGAAGTATTCAAGTTTGCAACAAATGGAACAAGAGAATATTTAATGGATTCAAATATAATACTTTGTTCCCTTAATTCCCATTTATTGTAATTTTCTAGTTCTTGTGTCTTGTCTTTTCTAGGTTCAGTAGCATACTCCATTAATTCTTGTTTAGTGAGAACCATTTCAATCATTTTCTTCCATGCTAGATAATTTGATGCTCCAACGTGCTTATTTCTCTCCCTACAGAAAGAACACATATAACCTGTAGATTCAAATAGAGTAATAGTATGATACTTGATAACCGAGATTTTCTTCCTCATGTATGATGTATTAAACCTTTCTCAATTCCCTCAAGACCCTTGAAGAAACTACAATGATGTCCTTGAAATATGTTCCTAGGATTCCTCCAAAAACAACTTTCAAGAGTGATGAATGAAACCAAGATCCTTTGATTATTTTGCCAATGAGTCTTCAACTAGCCCCTTTTTCTCAAGAGACAACCTTCTTGTAGTATTCTTATTCAATGTAGAAACCCTCCTTCCAGATCAATAGGTCTTCTACAAATGATTCCCCTTGACAAGAAAACCCTTATTTGTGTCCACAAGATGAAACTTACAACTTCCTTCTTGTTCACCTTAGCTCTGATACCATGTTAAAAAATGAAAAGTGGCAAATTATTAATTCAATTTTTCGTTAACCTTAATATTTTTTGTGAACTTATTTAGTCTTCTTGTTGTTGTTTATTAGACCTTCTTCACCAAAAAAAATATCAAGAAAATAAAAAACAACAATAGAGGACACAAAAATTAGGCTCTCAGCCAGGGAAAAACCCCTCCAAGGGAAAACCTCATAAAACTATTTTCTTCTTATAGAATCTGCTTCAATTGAGATAAAAAGACCAAAACCTTATACCAAGCCCTTCTCTAAGTAACAATTCAACCCTCCAATAAGACTTTCCTTGATTTTGTACCAAGTATCATCAAACTACAGCTTTGACTTGCCAACTTCAATACTACTACTCATCCTGCAACTTTGATCCTGTAATTTTGGCTTTGTAGCTACTTACAAAAACCATAATCCAGCTTCCTCCTGAAACCTTCGTAGATAAAAACTACTCCTCCTAAGGTCAACGAGGTCAAGATAGAGAATTTTTTATTCCAACTACAAGATACTTCTCTTTGTTCTGCTGCAATTTGGACCTACAACTTCGGCCTCCTTTTGTAGCACCTGAAACCCTATAAATTCACGTGTGAGAGACATAAAGCCCAGGAATATAGATTTTTTCTTCCTTCTTGATTTCTTCTTCCTTCTTAGACCTTGTCTCCTTTTTCCTTAGTTCCCCAGTGAAAGATTGAACTTCTTCTTGGATGATTAAACTTCTTGAGTGAGTGAGTGATAAATGAGGTCGAACTACTTCTTTATATAGCCTTTCCAAGGGGTTGAATTCCCTCCTTTAGGCTAACTAGCCGACTTGTAATTTTGGAGTTTCCAGGACCTTCTAGACCAAAAAATAATTCTTTTTACAATTACATTTTTCCTAGAAGTGTCTTATAAATATGATGTTGACTCCTTTGATTCGTGATAATAAATCCTAATACATAACAAACCATAAAATCATGAATAACATGCTTTTACCTACAAGACCATAATAAAAAGAATGAAACCTGTTACCCACCACCTGTGGGTAGTGTATATAAGATAAATTTTTTCTCCTAGATGGTCCTCAGCCAGTAGCTGGCAGCCCCTTGCAGCCACTAGATATCTCAATGTGTCGTTGTCTCTACCACCTGAGCCATCCATGCGGTTCCTCACCCACTTTTTATGATTGTATGTTTGAAGGTGGGCCTCTCGACCCCAAAGGTATGACTTTTCATTAGTATAGTTGAGTAATTTTCCTTACTTTTCATGGGCACTTTTGGGCATGGATCGATGGGGGGATTCAATGAAAATAGTGGGTTAGGACTGTGTCATTGTCTCCACAGCCCGATATTGTTGTTACCCTTGTATCTTAGTCCCGTGGGATCTCCTTTATTGGCGACTAGATTTAGGGTTGGAACTACATGGGAAATCCATATTTTGGTTGCGTTGTACCGATTCCCAACACCATATACATCACCCCCATTCCACTCATTTTAGCCCCCATTTATCTCTTTTCCCATCTAGGTCCATGTGTCCACTGGGTCCACATAAGGTTAACCTCCCCCTCCATTTATCCACACCTTGGGATAGGTCTGGAATGATGCCCCATAGTTCAAATAAACAAAAAAGAAAAAAATTTATAATTTGGCCACTCTCAATAAGAAATGTACCAAAAAATGCAAAATATGGCCAGGACATACAAATTTAGCACATGGGAAAAATCTAAACATGAGCCCTACCCCTTATTCATAGACACCACCCTGGTTCCTATGAGCCCTAGATGAACCCCCTACATCACTAAGAAAGCCATGATTGTCCCAACCCCTGGTGGGCGATGAATCACCCCACCTTAAGGGGATATCCATTACTATATATTACACAACATGCTCTCATCCCCTGGAGCCTCGAATAGTTATGAAGAAAAATCATTGGAAAAATGCATAGGAAGAAGGGTGGATAAACAGAGTCCAAGGTAACTAATGTACCATGATTTTATCCCTCATACACTCATATAATTAGTTGTGGGATTCTTTTATTATAGTTATCCTTGTACCATAACATGTGGTCTAGATTATTCCCCTGATCCCCACTCCATTCTATTATTATATGATATTCCACCTACCACTTGAAGAGTGTATCATGGACCTGTCATGCCCTTTAAAGGCTAAAACCACCTAATAATATCTTTTTTTAACCCCCTATTGAGTTTGGAGACACTTGTACATGTCGAAGCCCACTATGGAAGGGCATGCCACCATTAAGTGCCCCATTGATCCCATGACTTGTAAGCTCTTTTACTTGATTATTATAATTATTTGTTATATTGGAGGGCAAGGGGATGCATTGGATCTTATGTAGGATTGCAGGTTGGTCTCCATTTGGTGCTTGGTCTCCCTATACGGGGTCGTAGCCCCCTAGAGGTCCACATTGGCTCTTGTAGGGTGAATGTTGAGAGCCATGAGCCTCCACCATAGCATATATTAATTCATGGATACCAAACATTAGTCATTGATTGCTTGTGTTCCACATTTGGATGAAGATGATGCACCTTTTTCACCATGCCTAGCCGGCTCCACACTTCCACCACACACTTGGAAGATGTTCCAGGTTCCATAGGATGTATCCTATTGTAGA
Organism: Pinus albicaulis; assembly: GCA_034641835.2. Classification (NCBI taxonomy): domain Eukaryota; kingdom Viridiplantae; phylum Streptophyta; class Pinopsida; order Pinales; family Pinaceae; genus Pinus; species Pinus albicaulis. The sequence goes on along the minus strand of CM076578.1, from coordinate 307,049,123 downwards.
GGGAGGGCTTATTTCATTATCCTATCCCTTACAGATGGTCTAGAAGCATTTTTTATCCTTTTGGAGACCCATGAGGATGTCCTTGTGCCCTTGACACCCACTTGGGAACACCACAGGGATTTTCTTGGAAGACAAGGGGCCAACCCCTTGTCCACTATATTTGAGGTCCATTCTCACATCATGGCACACTCAGGACTTCATTAGTCCTTATAAAAGGCCCAACGAATCACTTTTTCATCATTCGACCCTCTTAAGAGGTTTCGTATTATGTTATTGAGCTATTTGGTGGGATTGTAACCAAAAGTATTGTTATTATGCACATTATTTTATTTTATTGGCTCAATTAGGCCAAATTAGATAAATCTAACTCATTAGACATTTATAAGTAGATGAGAGGTGATTAATTCTCTTGTCATCACTTAGATTGGGTTCTTATCTATTGTGAGATTTTCGCTATCCCTTTTGGAGGAGGATTTTGGATGTAATGGATGAATTTTGATCTTTGTATCTCTCTCTCTCTTCTTGGAGTTTCATTATTAGAATAATTTTGTGATTGGATATACTCCTTACACATGTAAGTAATATTTTCATGTATATTCTTGTTATTTTCTTTAATACATTGATGTTGTTGGGATTTTCGCTATACTAGATCTGAAATTTACTACTTTTCTTATGCAAAATTGTGGAAATTTAGTCTTTTGTAGCATTTCATCATCTCATGTATCACATGTGAAAGGTTGAATGTTACTAGAGATTTTTTCTATTGAACACATCTTGATAAGCCATCAATTATCTCAAATTAAAGTATAAATTCCTCTAGCAACAACTCTCATACCCTAATTTCCTTGTGAGGTTGTCTAGGAGGCTCCTTGATTGGGTGTAGTTCCTCTAAATCACAAATTTCATCTTGAATTCATCTTACCCCAAGGATTAGGCACTGATCCTTCCATAGGTTATCATTTTCAAAGATAATTTCTTTCACCTTCCCCTCTTTTTCTAGTTCTAGTCTCCATAGTTCACCTAGGGCATCACCTTTCTCATGATTTATCCACATCAAAATAATTCAATCTCTTTCCCACAACTGTGCTAATGTGTCCTCAAGGAGCCCTCCAAATTTCATGAAATTCTGTGAACATCAATTCTTTCCCTTGGTTTCCCTTTGGATAGTGACCTCATTATGATCATAACATCAAATCATCAAAAGAATATTATTTATTTGATCCCCTTCCCATTCCTAATTAGATCATCAAGTACATCTTTGGTTGATCAACTCCATATCCTTGACCTAATTTCGAGTCGATTTGGCCCTTCGTGGTCCCGCAACTTGCTGACTCTAATTTCACAAATATCACTTAGAAGCCAAGAATTCATAAGTGTTTCGGGGAATTAACACCCTAGAGGTTGGTTGGGATACAACCTCCACAGAGCAGGGGCGTACTACTTAACAGAGACTCACACAACCATGCACGTTCATAAAAACTAAATAGAGCAGAATGAGAGAGTTACCCGTAGGTCCTACGTTTGAAGTAGATCCACGAGGGGTCCAAACCCCCAGCAACCGTCCTTCCTTCTTAACCTGAAATACAAGAAGAAACCAGCACAAAGGACAGGTTGTATAGCATATATCTACTCTAAATGTCAGTGAGATTCATATAAAACATTAAATAAATCATAATGAATGCTTGTATAACAAATATTCTCATACATAAAAGCATAAACTAACACGTTTATTTCGGGAACAGCATGATACTTCTGTATTATAAATAGTACGTACAAAAGTAATCAAGTGGAGAGATCACCTGATCCTTCCAAGGCCTTCGCAGACCGTCGTCTGGATCCGTCTAGCCCTTGCCTCGCTAAGACTCCTTCCAAACTGGTGCATACGAGATAACATATAAAGAGATGTGTATCTCAAGGAAACAAGGGTTTCCTATAATGAACTGGGAAAGTGCAGGAGGCACGGGGAATCAGACTTGGATAGGGAATACCAACAGAGTATAATATCAATAATTCTCTCTCCCCCTTAGGCCATACACATGAGGGCTTTTTATAGTCCCTCCAAGTAGTTTCAGCAGTTGGAAACAGTTGGCCACGGGTTGGGGTGGTTGAACTACCTGAGTAACCATCAACCCAGCGTGAAATTAGGGATTTTTTATATATATTTTTAATCATTTTAATGGCATACGCGGAAAAGTCTAGCTGGACTCGCGTATACACGCGGAAAAGTACGGGCATAGTCGCGTATGGGGGATTTTACACTGTTTTTAAGTGAATTTGTCCAAGTCTGTAGGAATGGGTGCCCAAAAGCCATGAAGCAATCATGAATCATGTCAAGGTGAGAAATGATGCTATAACAATAAGGCCTTTGAGATTATGGGATTCATTAAAAAATAATAATCCAAAAACCCTATCCCTTCCTAGAGAGCCTATCACCTTGCTTCCCAAGCAAGAAAACCATACAATTAAGTCTCTCTTGTGAATAGGCCTAAGGAATCACTCGTTATCCTTTCATTGACCCACTCATCTAGCGATTCCATTTATACCAGGTCTCCTCCCATCGGTGAAAGTCCAAAAAGAGTAGGGAGCCTTAACTGAGGTGACAATGGGCTATCACTCCATTGTTTCCCTTAACCTAGTAGTTTCCCTTTAGGATCCCCTTCTAGGACCCCTGCTAGTTTGAGTGGTAACATTTTTGGCACCGTTGTTGGGGAGGAAGTAGGTCCACCTACCTACCTTATCATTGATTATATATTCTCATGATTCCTCAAATTATGAGACTCCTCCCATTGATGAAAGTTCATAAAGAGGAGGGAGCCTTATTTGAGGTGACAGTGGGCTATTTCTCAATCATTTCCCTATTGGAAATATTGTCATTGATGGAAAAGGAGTAGAAAGGAGCAACACCAGAATTATCATTGAGGAAAAAGGTGTAGATCAGGGTCAGCTGGAGTATAAAGGAGAAATAAGGAAAATAAGGCAAAAGTATAGTGGAGGAGCAGAAAAGAGGAAAAGGAGCAACATTATGCAAAAAGGAGGCAAGGAGCAACACTGTGCAACAATGTGCAGCAAAGAGGCAAAGGAGCAAGGAAAAGGAGCAAAATTAGAAGTATAATCTAAGGCAGATGAGCAACAAAGAGGCAAGGAGCAGCATTAGAATCATTTTCTAAGGCAAAGGAGCAGAGAGGAGCAACAAAGAGGCATGGAGAAATTTTAGAATTATTACTTAAGGCAAAGGAGCAACAAAGAAGCAAGGAGCAACAAAAGATGAAAAATACAACGTCATGCATCAAAGAAGAAAACCGTGCAGTGCAGGGTCAATTCAGGCTATTCACATTCAGAACAATAAGCAAAGGAAAAGTGCGCAATAAAGTTCAATTCAGGTGTACACATACAGAATGCGTGCAACAACGAAAATCAATGAACGAGCGGGCCAAGCCGATCTGATTGTAAAACACGTGTAGAACAATGGTTCTGCATTCAGAATATCGTGAACGAGTCGGGTGTTCTATGTGCAACAAAGAATAAATGAACGAGCACAACCAAAGAAGAAAATTTGTGGAGTGAACGAGTGGGTTGAGTCATGCAAATACACATTCATAACAATGTTTGGCGAATCACATATCGCAATCGGAGCTGGAGGAATATCGCACAAACATAGAAGTCACAGAAAATGTGAAGTGCGATATGATGTTGTGGCATGATGACATGGTAGTTGACATGGCAAGTGACATGGAATATGACGTGGCAGATGTGATGTGGCAGATGACATGGAAGTGACATGGCACCCCTGGTGGGACCCAAACCCTTTATAGTAAATCGCATATCGCAGATCGCAAAGCTTAGAAGACATAACACTCATGAACCACGTTGAAACACCGAAATGCGAAGTGCGATAAAGAGCCTAGATGTGATATGCTTCAAAACCAAAGAATAAAGGATTTAAAGCCCAGCGTGGGACCCAATCGGATATCGCAAATCCCAAAGATCAGGAGGAATAACACAAAAGAACAATGCCAAAATGTGAAATGTGATAAGAATACCAAATGCGATGCAGTTTCAAAGCAAAGGTCTAAAGGATTTCAAATCCAGAGGTATAAGGTTTCCACTTGAGAAATAACATTGGAGAATGGAAGAGAAATATATAAACGAAGAACAAGAGAAATAATTGAAACGCAGAAATGCGATTAAAGAATCGCAATAAAGCCTAGCGAGACCCTTCACATATCACATATCGGGAGATCAGATGGACGAAGGCAGATTGGATAACAGAATTCACCGAAGTGCGAAGTGTGATAAAGAGAGCGGACATTATGCAGATCAAACCTAAAGCCTAAAGGTTTTAAAGTCCAGAAATATGTGGTTTTCCTTTGTTAAATTGCATCGGATGGCAAAGGAGGATTATAACGTAGAACATTGGAATGCCAAAATGCGATAGAAAAGAAGACGTGATATATTATTCAATGGTAATGGAATATATTTTAAAGTCCAATCTTACGGAAGTTACAAAGGAGAGTCTGAACGTGACAGGAGACTCAGGTGAAACAAATTGACACTACATGCAGAGATAAACAACGTTTACGCCTTGATAATAGAACAAAAGTCTGAATGTGGGCAGTAGACTTGGGTAAGTGACCTGACATAGAAAAAAAGGCATAGAAATCTGAACAACGCGATAATGAGGAGATATGCATCATGGGTCGAGTCGGACTCAACAAAACCTCTGGGGCAGAGTCGGGAAAAAGGAGCATATGTGGCACTGTTGGAAACATGCCAGCTGGGTCGAATCGGGAAAAAGGTGTTTGTGCAGAAATATTATAATATAATAGCAAAAACAAAAAATATAGGGACAATAGCAGAACAGACAAATGCACAATCATCCAAGAACTGAATGGGCTGAGTGAAATATATTTGTCGTAACTGTAAATGCAAATTAATTAATTATTTTTTATTGTATGTGATGCAAAGGAAAGTCTTCATTCCAGAATCAATATTCGCAGCCAGAAGTTGTAGTCTTCAGATAGATCTTTCTAACAATGTATCATGTGCGTCAAACAGAGATAGTATGCCAAAGTTATGACCCCGAGAAGTTGAAACACCAATTTACCCGAACGGGGCCCATAGTTTTGGTGCTTCATCTCCTAGAGTTATGTGTTTTGGGCATTTAGAGTTTTCCATTGTTTCTCAATAATAAATAGGCCCTCGAGCCTCATTATAACACATTTTAGAGTCATGTAGGCGCCACATCTCTTCTCAGAGATAATCTACCAGCGCCCTAGCTATTTTATTTCTATTATGTCTGTAAGCATATTTCTATTATTTGATATTAATGAAATGAAGCATTATTTCTACCGCATCTCTGTGTTTATGTCTATTTCGATATTTTATTGTGTTCTTGCATAAATCTGGATCAGTGGTATCATAGCGGGTCTGCTCTTTCTCTATTTTTCCTTGCATGTCCCCAATACAGTTAGGTTATAAAGATTTAGGGCTCGATCTGGTTGAACCATTGCAAGAGCAGCCTCGCAAACCCCGACGACCTCCCATGGCGGAAGAAAAGAAAGACGAGGGAGCAGGAGATCCTATCAAAATATTGCTCGAGGAGGCCCCCAAGAAACAAAGGAACGCGATTATGGATAACTTTTCTCAGATCCTTCAACAACTACCCACCTATGACACATCTGCATCCAATAGCCACTCTGGAGGCGCCACTCCCTTCAAGGTACAGGTAAACTTTGACATTCCTATATTTGAAGGCCAGATAGAGGCAGACGTCGTAGATAGATGGTTGAATTTGTTTGGAAGGTTATTTCTTGGTCCATGATTTCTACAACCGAGAAAATATTATTTTTGCAGTCCTCCAAGCCGCCCCCCATGTCAAATATTGGTGGGAAACCTATTGTGAGCAAAAGGACAGGAAAAAACTTTCTTTGTTCTCGGTCGCACCCTCTTTGAATTCGTTCTGAGATGGCATCAAGGAACAATACTACCCCATTGAGAGCTATGAGGACAAGTACATCCAATGGACCACACTGTGGAAACAAAGGGGTCAAGATGTGCACGAACTGATGAATTTGTTCCATACCCTGCGCGCAAAGTTGGGTATTAAAGATTCAGAGAGACATTTAGTGCTTAAGTACCATAATTTTCTACATAGACACATTCAAGAGGAAATGGAGTTCCTCGACATTACATCGCTTGGCACGACATATCGCTATGCCGCCAAGATCGAGCAGAAATTTAAGAAGAAGAAGTGAGACTTTGGATCCGCGCATCTGAAGCCAGGGAAATGCATCCCCGAACCATAGAACAAGGGGCAAGGCCAAAGGGGGGCGACTTAGAACAACACCACAAATCCAAAGAAGCACACGGGGAAGTGGCGTGAATTTCATAATAGCCCCACTCACAGCACAAATGAGTGTCGGTCTAAATAGTCGTTGGTGGCCAAACTAAAGGCACCCGAATCAGATGCATGTTCTGATCCTAAGTTAGAACTAGACAAAGGCAATGAAAAAGGGAAGAAAATCATTGATGCGGATCCCAGTGCCATTTTTTCCGCCACCAAGATCCAGAGGAGGGGGAGCACCTCTTCCATTCGCAGATGTGGGTGAAGGGTTCTCCATTGCAATTCCTTGTTGATAGTGGAAGCTAAAATAACCTCATTTCAGTAGAGGTTGTGAACCGACTTGGCCTACCGACCATAGCACACCTGCAGCCGTATACCATCAGGTGGCTTTACCCAAGGAGAGATCTACTTGTTCGTCAGTAGTGCTGCCTTCCGTACAATATCAAGCCATTCACAGATGAGGTAGTGTGTGATGTTGCTCCTCTTGATGTAGCTGATGTATTATTGGGCCAACCATACTTATGGAGGAGACATGTTGTGTATGAGTCTAGGCCTTGTGATGTTATTATTACTTTGGGAAATAACATGTACAGGATACCGAAGGTAGTACCGCCTCCTGTCATCTCTTTGACTACTGCAAAACAATGCAATAAGATTGTTTCCCAAACTAGGAAAATTATTTTCCTTACAACTCGCTCATAGGGAAAGAATAATATTGTGGCCGCAACCTCGAAACAGGGCTCCCCTACACGACTGAAGCAAATGGAAAAAATCATGGAGGAATACGAGGACATTTTCTCCTAATTCACAGAGGTTCCTCTACACTGTCAGGACAAGCACTCCATTGATTTGACCCTTGACACACCGCCGCCTGATGTTTCCATACCTCATACAACTACACAAATAGAATCCACACATGTACTGTCTAAGGCTAATAAAGAAACCAAATTTACTAAATGCATCCGGAATGTATGTCCGCAAGTCCATGACATCTTCAAAAAATATAATACCCAGTTCAACAGAATTTGCCTCATATCATGGAGGATCTCAACGCAATCGGGACCATTGCTTCCTAAGGAGGGAGGAATGATCCAGGTGGATATCGGTGGCAACCCACCTATTCCATTTGGACCCGCACCATCAATTCTTGCAGCTTTTCACTTTCATCACAACTTACTATTTTTAGCAGGTTTTCGGGTCTTGCACTCCCGGAGCCGTTTTGGGACCCTAATGATCCAGGTGGATATTGGTGGCCTCCCACCTATTCCATTTGAAACGCCACCATTAGTTTTCATTTTTTCAGTTTAAGCACAACTTACTATTTTTAGCAGTTTTTTGGGTCCTAAACTTCTGGAGTTGTTTTGAGGCCCTAAACGATGTTTTTTGGGCATCGCGCCTTCGGTGAATATGATTCCATTCCAAAATTGATATTCGCGATTAACAGTTGTAGTCCTCAGATAGGTCTTTCTAACGATGTATCATGTGCATAAAATGGAGATAATATGCAAAGTTACGACCCCGGGAAGTTGAAACACCAATTTACCCAAACACAACCCATATTTTTGGTGCTTCATCTCCTAGGGTTAGGTGTTTAGACGTTTAGAGTTTTCCATTGTTTCTCAATAATAAATAGGCCCTCAAGCCTCATTATAATGCAATTCAGAGGCATGTAGCCGCCACATCTCTTCTCAGAGATAAGCTACTAGCGCCCTAGCTATTTGATTTCCATTATGTCTATAAGCATATTTCTGTTATTTGATATTAATGAAATGAAGCATTATTTCCACTTCATCTCTGTGTTTATGTCTATTTCTATATTTTATTGTGTTCCTGCATAAATCGGATCATGGTTACATTATTGATCTGAAAGGACTGTATTAGTTTTTTTGTGCTAAGTGTCTTTTTATTTTATAAACATGTGCATACATGTCTCATTATTTTTCTTAAGGATTGAGGATTTTAACCATGAATTGTAGATGATTTTAGTGAATTAGAAGCATGAAAATAAGCACAAATAACACTAAAAAATAGTGTAAAACAGAGAAATAAGTCACCACATAACATTTACACAAAAATCATGATGAAGCAGTTCACCCCTTCTGGGCTACATTTGTTGGTCCAGCTCTCAATGGCATGCCCATTTTTCATTATGCCCAAAATTTTGCAAATACATGTAGTTACAGACCTCTAATGGATGTTTTCTCTGCACCAATGGCTCTAGAATGCTCCAATTAGCTAATAATGACTCTTCATTCACTCTGAATGGGCGAAAATTGAGTCTCCTACTCATTTTCCCAGTTACACTAGAAAAACTCCACTAAAAGTGGAGGACTCCACTTAACTGGAGTCAAAATAGCCAACTCCGCCCAAATTTAGGTGCGCTTCTAGAAATCTACCAGACTAACCATTTACAATAAATGTTTAGTGGTTGGGTGGCCACTTGCCAACCCAAACCATTCGGAATTCGTTACGGTTGGCGGAACCAAGGTTTAAACCCTCGTGATAAGTTTTAAACTGGTGTTAAGTCGTGGGTTGAACGAAATCGCCAGAGAAAATCACACGGAGAAATGGGCAATAAGTGTTGCATGTGATAACACGACATCAAACTTGTGGAGTTGTAATAACTGTTGACTGACGGTTGTAACATTTGTTTTGACGTCGCCATGTGAACACTACTACGGGGACCATTGGCAAGTTGGGACTGTGAACGGTCCCCAACCCCCATGCTGCATTGTATTAAACTTCAAATACAAACCGCAATCATATAGTGTAAGAACTACTTGTGCAGCTCGGGCGGTGGAGACTTGTGTGTGCATGCTAGAGGTATCGGGGTCGAACCCTGCAGACCTCTCCCAAAAAATTTAACATGCCATATGGGGGACATGTGGCGGCTTCAGCATTGGCCACGTGTCACCCCCTGATTGGCCCAAAAATAGCAACGTACAACCAACTATCCAATAATATTATGCCACTTGTCAGCCTGGGATTGGTTTTGAGGAAAAAATATTCATTTTTCTGACTGTGCATCCACCATGCTCATTGGGCATCCTAGTCACCCCTGTCACAATTTTTACCTGTTTGGGATTTCGATCAGAATGTGATATCTCCCTCATATGACATCAGTTTTTTGAACCATTCACGGCACCGGAAGCTGGAAGACGAGATCTATAGAACCATTCTAGTTTAAACCCAATCCTATAATTTTCAATTTTGAGAAAAAATTATGAACTCCTGATCACTCCTCCCCATTAGGTAGCTTTTGGACCCCAAAAGACTTGATTATCTGTTCAGTAGATGAGGGACAACTCCCTCACCTTTCCAACCTCCATCCACTTTTCCTTGCTTGCTTTAGTGCCTTTAAGCCCAAATCGAAGGTAGTCAACACTTCCCCTCTTGGATGCTCCTGTCCTCCTATCAAGAATTGTATCTTCCTTGAGCTCATCCAGAAATTTTGGCGAGAAATATTCAATAGAAGGAAATTGAACATCACTTCCTTAATCATCAATCAAAGGTGTCTCATACAAACGTAAGTTTTCAACATTAACAACTGAATACATTTTCATATATGAATGCAAGTCAATTTGAAATGCATTATTACCAAATTTCTTTATGATCTTGAATGGACCATAGCGAATGGGTTTGAGCCTTTTACCTTCCCCTTGCATCCTTTATTTGCTAATGTGCAACCATACCTCATCTCCCTTTTGAAACTTGTGATCAACTCTATGTTTGTCATGCCTCTCCTTGTATTTTCTTTGAATTTTCTCAAGTTGTTCTTGAACTTGTTGATGTATAATATGAATTTTCTCAATGAACTTTAGAGCCTTGTCAATATCACTATGGCCATCTATTGCAACATACTTCCCAAATATTAAGTCTAATGGCGATTTTGGAAAATACCCAAAGCATACTTCAAAAGGTGATGTTTGATTTGAAGAGTGCTTTGCCTGGTTTTAAGTGTGTTGAATGTAATGCAGTTGCTCATCCCACAACTTAGGATGTTTGTTGCAATATCCTCTCAATAGATGCACAACGGTTATGTTCACCACCTTGAATCCCTGTCACTAACAATAGAAGTTGGCAATCCAAAATGAACCCAAACATGTTGAAAATAAAGTTCAACAGTTTGTTCAGCTGTAATGGTTTTCTTACATGGCATAAGTATACACATTTTACTGAATCTATCCACAACTACATAAAGATAATCATGTTATTTTCTTGACATAGGTAAACCTCCAACAAAGTCCATGGAGACACTCTCCCATGGCCTTGATGGTACCGGTAGTGGCGTGTACAACCCAAGCTTCCTATTTCTAGGCTTACTTGTTGCACACATAGAACAACCTCTTATAAAATATGACACACTATCTATCATGAGAGGCCAATAGCAATACCTCTGCAGATACGCCACTATTTTGCTTACCCCAAAGTGTCCAGCAATAAGGGATGAATGAGCTTCTCTCATGACACTTATCCTCTCTCATTTTGGTATACACAACTTGCCCAAATGAAACAGAAAATTGTTATGCATGTGATAACCTTTTTCTTCAACTTGATTCCCTTCACTCAAACTAGCATACACATCTTGAAAATCAACATCATGTGCATATTGTTATATCATGTAAATCTCATGTACAATAGAATCATTTTTTAGTAAATTAGATGCACTAATGATTGGTCTTGAAATCATATCAGCAAATTAATTGAAAATACCTTTCTTGTACCTTATAACCAAGCGAAATTGTTAAATAAATCCCATCCACCTAAAATGTCTTGATTGCTGCAATTTCGTTTGCGACTACAAGTACTGTAATGGTTGGTGATTGGTATGCACAATCGTCTCTTTACCCATCACATATAGTTCTTTGTCATATGTAGGATAATTTGTCACAGCACCATTAAATGTTTCATAATGAAAAGCGATAGGCTTACCATGCTGCAAAAGTATTGTGCCCATGGCATAATCACTAGAATCAGTATGTATCTCGAATGGTTGTCTCAAATTTGGTAATGCAAGGACTGGAGCTAAACTGATATTTTATTTTAAAGCTTCAAAATCTTGTTGTTTTTTTCCTCCCCGTTGGAAACCTTTCTCCACACTTGTCACTACATGCATAGGAGTTGCAATGGCAAAAAAGTTAGCAATAAAATTTCTCCAATATTGAGTTGCACCTAAGAAACTTTTTACCTTGGTTACTATTTTGGGTGTGGGCCAATTCACAATGGGTTCCACTTTAGAAGGATCAATTCTCAACTCTCCTCCTCCTAATATATGTCCCAAATAAACCAAATAAGTATTTCCAAACTCACACTTTGACATCTTAAGAAACAAATTCTCTTTCTTCAAAATATCAAGCACTCCATTCACATGCAAGACATGTTCTTCTCTTGTTTTACTGAAAATCAATATGTCATATAAGTACACAATCACAAATTCATCAAGGAATGGATGCAAAAAACTATCCATAACATGCATGAAATTTTTCGGTGCATTACACAAACCAAATGCCATAACTAACCACTCAAAGAGTCCTTGTTTGGTTTTGAATGCAGTTTCCATATATCACTTTCTGCAATTTTTACTTGATGATATCCACTTCTTAAATATAACTTAGTGAAAAAAATTTCTTCTTTCAGTTGATCAAGAAAATCATCTATCCTTGGGAGTGGGTAACGATTCTTTACTGTAATCTTGTTCAAAGCTCTGAAGTCTACACACATGCGCCAAGTCCCATCTTTCTTTGATATCAAGACTATGGGTGAACCACATGGCGAGGTGCTTGGCCTTATGATTCCTTTATCCAACATCTCTTTGATTTCCCTCTTTATTTCAGCATTCTCCATTATCGACATGCGATACATATCGATGTTTGGAAGAGGACAATCTTGCTACAACTGAATCTCAGGTTGAATCTCTCTCTTTGGAGGAAATCATGTTGGCCCCTGAAACATCTCATGATGTGCATTAACTACATAATATAAATCTGATTTCAACTTAGGATCATATTCCTCAAATGATTCATGATTAACATCAACTTTAGGCTTAATCATAAGAAGAACAAAATTCTTACTTGAATTCACCAGCCTCTTTACCTGTCCAGCATTTACCATAACAATGTTGTGTTCTTGCGATGTGATCTAACAATGTACTCCTTGCCATATTTGAATAAATGGTATTTGTTCTCATGGCAATGGAAGATCACGTTCCTATCATACACGTAAGGACTTCCCAACCCAATACCTATTATGTCAAGCGGAACCACATCTAATTCAACTGTGTCAATAAAATGTGTAGTGATTGCAAACCAAAATATACACTTCTTTGAAACCTGTAAATTTGCATCTTTACAAATACAACCTGAAGGATATGGCTTTGGATGTGGTATGATCTCAAAGTTAAGTTTATTGACCAAGTATTCATAGATTATTTTTTCTTGTGACCCACTGTCAAACAATGTGTCAATCTTGGTATGCTTGGATATGACCCTCACATGAAATAGTTCAATTATTTCTTCTTCATTTGGAGCATGTATGTGACAGTTTGATGTAATAGTACTGGGTTTAGTTTTAGTTTCTTTTCCCTTTAGGTTCTTCAATCCCATGGTTGTAATCTTAGATTCATCACCTGAATCATCTCCTAAATCATGTTGATTTGTAGCTGCATTTTTCTGTTTCCCTTTGTTATTGTATTTCTTGGGCCTCATTTCAGGATGTAATTTCCAACAATGAGTTTCGTCATGGCCTTCTTTTGAATAATGTTTACAAACCACTTTTTCTCCCTCTTTCTTAACAGATGAATTCTTCTTGCTTTTACCTTTTTAGGTATTCTCTTTGTTTTTACCCTTAAAAGGTTTCTTTCTACCCTCTTCATAAATGTTCTTCCCTCTAACTTCTAGATGTGTGGCCTGAACACATACTTCATCTAGACTTGTGGGGTTAAACATGAGAATAGTATGTTTTAGCTAGCTATTTAAGCCTTCTATGTACTTGAGCAAAGTATCTTGGCTCTAAAAATCTACCCCTAATAAGAGATATCTTCTCCTAAATTCTTGGGTGTATTATTGCACATTCTGTCCCTTCAATTGCCTAAAGTTTTTCCAGTTCATTATGGCTTTTTTCATGTGAGCTAATGGATAAAACTATTGTTTTATTGCAGTAATGAAATCATTCCATGATAGAATAATCTTACCATGCTTCTTGATCTCCTCCTTTGTCTTGGCTTCCCACCAAACAAGTGTTGCACCTTCTATTCTCAATGAGGCTAACTAGATTTTGGTATCATCATCCTGAAGGTTTTGGATTCTCAAATAGACCTCAAATTTCCTAATCCAATTATCAATATTTTTTGCATTGACTTCTCCATTAAACATTTTAAATTCAAACTTAACATCAATTTTTAAAAAAGGACTTTTACCAGTGTTCTTTGACTTGTGTGGATGATGTATTGAAGATGAAGTAGAGGATGATGATGATGAGGGTGAGGATGATGGCTCTCCATTGCCTCCACTTTCTCCATTGCCCTTCTTTGACTTATCTTCATCATTGTGACCTCCTAAAGATCCCTATCCTTCCTTGTGAAGTTTGGATTCTTCTCCTTCTATTATCTCATTCCTTTCTTGATAAAGGATTCTAACCATCTCATTCATGTCAAGGAATGCTTTCCTGAACACTCTTTCTTCCTCTTTGGGATCAAATTATTCATGAATTTCTCCTTCTCTATGACACATACTTAATGTAGCTTCTACTTCCTTAGGAGGTGAACTAGGTGGTGGAGATTGTGTCAATCTTTCTCTCCTTTGCTTTTCCTCTTCTTGAGACCCTTCTACTCCCTCCAATTTTCCTTATCCTCTCTTGAGCTTGAGCCTTGTAAGCATCTAAAAACTTGCAAATAGTTAAACAATATTTTTCACTAAACAACACCAGAGAATAAACTCTAGCTCTGATACTAATCTGATCTGAAAGGATTGTATTAGTTTTGTTGTGCTAAGTGTCTTTTCAGTTTATAAACATGTGCATACGTGTCTCATTAGTTTGCTTAAGGATTGAGGATTTTAACCATGAATTGTATATGATTTTAGTGAATTAGAAGCATGAAAATAAGCACAAATAACACTGAACAACAGTGTGAAATAGAGAAATAATTCACCACATAACATTTACATAGCATGCATGATGAAGAAATTCACCCCTTCTGGACTACATCTGTTGGTCCAGCTCCCATTGGCATGTCCATCTTTGATTATGCTAAAAAATTTGCAAATACATGTAGTTACAGGCCTCTAATGGTTGTTTCTCTGCACCAATGGCTCTAGAATGCTCCAATTAGCTAAGCATAACTCTTCATTCACTCTGAATGGGTGAAAATTGAGTCTCCTACTTATTTTCCCAGTTACACCTAGAAAAACTCCACTAAAAGTGGAGGACTCCACTTAACTGGAGTCAAAATAGCCAACTCCACCCAAATTTAGGTGTGCTTCCAGAAATCCATCAGACTAACCGTTTACAATAAATTTTTAGTGGTTGGGTGGTCACATTCCAACCCAAACCACGCAGCATCTGTTACAGTCGGTGGAACCAATGTTTAAACCCTGGTGATAAGTTTTAAACTGGTGTTAAGTCGTGGGTTGAACGAAACCGTCGGAGAAAACCATGTGGAGAAATGGGCGATAACCGTTGCATGTGATAACAGGACATAAAACTTGTGGAGTTGTAATAACTGTTGACCGACTGTTATGCGGAATCATGGATTACGGAAAAAAAATTCTTCCCTAGATGTGGTGCTCATCTAGAACAACAGGTTAAAGACTTTGCAACTACTTTTCCTAACAATAAATAGACACATAGAACAGATCAAGAAACTTACTTGGAGTCCAAGTGCTTCCAATTCTCCTTCTGTTGCTCTTGCTGTAGCTTCAAATCTGAGTTAGATCGCCAAAATATTTCATGCAATAATGAACACTAAATAGAAAAGAGATAGAAATATACAAACGTCTATTCAAGTTATTCAGTTAAATCAATGAAACATGAACCATATACATCATATAAGAATTCATAATATGACAGACAAAAGCTTATATAGATACATGTGTGGGAAATTAAGCAGAAATATTTATTAATGGATAGAAGGGGATTTTACAACCCAATGATTTATTTGGTGTCACCATCTCCAGCAGCACCCCAACCTCATCACAATGCACATCTCTCCAGCAACATGTTACACAAATCAACTCCTCAATTGAAATTCCACCAGCATTTCTCTACTCAAATTCTTCCTTACCAAGCACTAGTACTTGTGCTCAATTTATAGAGGAGCTGAAGGTAGTTTTACAATCAATGACTTTATAATAATGGGCAAGACATGTTTTGAGTCTCAAAGGTATCAAATGGACACAAGGATTCAAATTTTGACACATATGCACTCTTCTAGAAGGCACTGGCCAAGTGGAGATTCTGAAACAATGAGAATTTCGTTCCCAAATGACCAACGCACCCTTGAGTGTCGGGAAGTGCTTTGCAGAGCGCATTTGAATGGAGGTACCTGCATATGCAATGCACTTAGCCCCTTGAGAGATTGCGTTGGTGAGCTCATAGGTGATATAATATAAACTTCCAATCTTGGAAACCTTGCAAATGGAGGTCATAGATGATATTTTCTTGTTCTTTGTCTTAGGGCATGTAGCAATTGAAATGATAGGGAGTGATAGACCCTATTCATCGGTTCTGGGGATGATTTCTAGTTAACCATGTCATTGGGAATGGTGCCCAAATTGACCTATAACACTGACAGTTGTAAAATTTGTTTTGACATCGCCATGTGAACACTGCTATGCGGACTACTGGCGGGTTAGGACCGTCAACGGTCCCCAACCCTCATGCTACATTGTATTAAACTTCAAATACAAACCTCAATAATATAGTGTAAGAACTACTTGTTCAACTCAGGCAGTGGAGACTTGTGCATGCATGCCGGAGGTTGCGGGGTCGAACACTGCGGGCCTCTCCCAAAAATTTTAACATGTCATATGGGTGACACGTGGTGGCCTCAGGGCTGGCCACGTGTCACCACTTGATTGGCCCAAAAATAACAACGTACAACCAACTATCCAATAATATCGCATGACTTGTTAGCCTGGGATTGGTTCTAAGGAACGAATGTTCCTCAGAATATTCCTTTTACTGAATGTGCATCCACCATGATGACTAGGCATCCCAATCAACCCTGTCACAAATTTTACCTATTTGGTATTTCGATAAGAATGTGATATCTCCCTCATATGACATTGGTTTTTCAAACCGTTCACATCACCAAAATCAAGAATACGATATCTAAAAAACCATCCTGGTTTCAACCCAATCCTATAACTTTCAATTTTGAGAAAAATTTATGAACTCCTGATCAATTATCAAGAAGGAGAAGATAAACAAGAAGAAGAACAAAAATTCCTTTCAAAAGGAAAAAGGTCAATCAAATGAGATGCCTGCTAAGGTGAATGGATGTGATTGCCATGAATAAATTACATTTGAAGAACAAGCCAAACTTGACACAACCTGGACTGAAATAGAAATATTGAGGAATGAAAACAAATACCTTAAGACACTGGTGCAAATATGTAATGAGAGAGAATATAAGGATAAGGAAGAAATTGTTGGCCTGAGGGAACAACTTGAAGAAGCAAGGAGATTAGGAAGAATGATTAATAACCAGCTCAAGGAGAGAGATATACAATATCAAATACTAGAGTCTGAAATCATTTCAGCTAGAAGACAGCTAGATGAAGAAGAAGATAAATTTGTTAGAAGACTGGACAGAGGCACATGTAAGTACAAAGGCAAACTTCCATTCAAGTGGTTTAACTATGGAAGAGTGGGCCACTACGCCTCAAAATTTCCTAATAATTTAACAAAGAATCAATCTAAAGGGAAAGAGAGAAGCAACTCCTATAATATGCAGACAGGGAAGAAATTTAAGAGAAAAACCTTTTTTCCCCAGTAAGATAATAGTGCATCTGAAAGCTCAGATGAATCCCCAGATGAAGATGGAATTTCAAAATTCGCATTAATGGGTATGGATGATCTTGAATATGATTCTCTGGAATATAATGAAGAAGGTAAGGTATACCTTGAGGGGGAGTTGGTAAGTGCCTTAAAGTAAATTGAAAGGCTTAAACTTAAGAGTAAGAAACAGAAAGATATTCTTCTGAAATATGAAAAGACAAAACCAGATTTAGAAGACCTTATTAAATTGAAATTTGAACTCGAAGAATCAAGGAAAATAGAGGATATTCTGAAAAGGGAAATAAAGGAGGAAAATCAGGAGCGTGAAAAGTTGGAAGAAGAAGTGGTAAGCTTGTGGAAGAAATTATAGAAGGCCCAAATTGAATTATGAATATTCCTCAAATGAAAAGCTATGGATAGTTGGACAAGATACTAAATGCTGAAATATCTCCTCTTATAAAGGTTGGGATAGGCTATGAATGAGAAACTAGTAAGTCCAAGATAGAGGACAACAAGGATATCCCTTTTGTGAAATCTGTAATAAAGGAAAATGATAACTCTCAACAATTTGAGGTTATTTTAGCTAGAAGACAGATAGAAGAAAGGATCAGGTTGTGTAAGCAACTCAGAGATGAGACTACCTCCATGGAGAACTCAGAGAAGGAAAACATTGAAAGGGATGATGAAGCAGCTCAAAAAGGATCCATAGAAGCGGAAGCCAACAAGAACTTGATGTGTAAATAAACAACCATAAACAAGTAGAAACATCAAGAGACAAAGAATGAGAGGAAGAAGAAAGCAGTTGCAAAAATCTTAATTGTTCATGAAGATGAATTGAACAAGTTCAGAAGATCTTAAAGGAGGTTCTTTCCTCCTATGAAAATTATCACATGTTTCTCTTGTCATAAACTAGGACATATTGCAGCACATTGTAAGACAAGGAATATCAAATTTAACCAACAAAAGATGCAGCAAATGAGAAGAGCCCCTCAAGCAAGAAGATGGAAAATAAAATATTTCACCAGGTACACAAATCATTTCCATGGCTATTGTTATTCATGCAATGACTTTGTACATGTAGCAGCTCAATGTAAGACAAATAAAATCAAGTTTAACTAGGAAAATATGCAGCAAATGAGAATATTACCTCAAGAAAACAAATGGAAAGGAAAATATGTCACCAAGTACATAAATCATTTCCAAGGCTATTGCTATTCATGCAATGAATTTGGACATAAATATGTTGAATGTAAACTATGTTAAAAAAAGATCATAAAATGTTATGCATCAGCTCAAATGTACCTAGGTAAAATAAGATGTTATGTATGCCACAAGTTTGGAAACAAAGAAGATGACTATAGGCTTCCATATACATTAAAGGACTCTAGACAGATGATGGGGCCAAATAAAATCAAACCAAAATGTGAATCAAAAGGAGATGCAAACATTATGAAGAATCCCAATAAAGTATGGAAGAAGAAGAAAAAGGGGGAACCAACTACTTCAATGACATAATGAACCCATCATAGAGTCAGGGGGAGCTTCTTGAGGAAGCAACACAATCATTCAGCCAAAGCTAGACAAGAATCAAAATCTCAGGGGGAGAGCAGTCAATCAAAGTTGTCAAAGAAGAGCTCCTTGGAATATGAACAAATAACAGTTCAGGATGGGAAATGACAATTCCTCTGGAAAATAACTATAGAGTAACAAAGGCACCTTGAGCATTCAATAGCCAACAGGTTGATGGAAGAAGAGAAGGAAACAAGCATCCATGGTGATAGAGGGAACATCATCCATGAAAATATAAGCTAATAAGACAACAACACACTAAGTGATGAATGGTTAAAAAAAAATTATGTTTCGAGCTATAGAATTGGAAAGGTCCACAGAGGATGATCACACTGTGCATCACACTGCGAGTGTTAACAATGAAACAAAAATAAGAAGGATGAATAAGAAAAACTTTCATTATCATTATATCTGTACAAATATTCATCAATTGGGATTTGCAGCACTCCTCCTATCAGTAGAATACTAAGAGTTATTATTGAAGCAGTGTTATGGTATGCTGAGCTTGCATTGAATTTGGGCATATTTTGAGAGGAGAATAAATAGTTGAATGAGACCATTACATCACTAACAATTTGTTTGTGCACTGGAGAAATGATATTGTTGTTGAACCAAGTCTTAGGGTACAACAGCTCTGGTTGCTCCGATTATTGGAAGGTATCTTCTGGTTGCAAATGCAGAAGAATGTCGAGTTTTATTATTAAAACATAGAAAGGTTTAATATGCCAAAGGATCATTATCTTGTTTCCATTAATGTATTATATTGAGCATTGAAGCAATACTTATCCTTGGATATAATTGCACTCCTCTTCAAGTCAGTGTTGATAGACTTTCAAGGCTTCTTTCTTAAGGTCATCCATAAAGTTGTGTGCAGTCTGTCTTATGAGATTCCAATTAAATAAACTGAAGATGTCTTCCTGAAGCTCATTACAAGGTTGTGGCCTGAGAACACTTCAGGGCAGCAGGGTGGTGCTAAGGCAATTTGTGGCTTGCACAAGGTGTTTTGACATCCATTCACTTGTGGCTGATAAACTAACAGGGTAGCGAAGCATCCTTTCCAACAACAGCTGGTAAAGAAAGTGTTGGGGAACTCATCAAGTTGTGACCTGATCTATAGGGCATTGTGGCATCCTTCTAGATGCAATAGGATATTAGGGTTTAGTAGTGTCTTACAGGTTGTGGCCTGTGAATTAGGGGGTTGATGAATCCATCAATTGTAGCTTAAATATTGAGGTAACTAATATTTCTTTTAAAGAGAGAAGAAGAAAATTACTAGAGAAGCATTCGGTGGTTTTGACCCGGAGGCAGTTTTCCACCTAAAATTATTTGTGTCTACTATTTTATCTTTCTGCATTGTTTTATGGTGTTTTTTTCTGTTGATTATTTTTTATAATTGTTGAATAACAACATTGATAATAATCGAAGAGTAAATAATGCTATAAAAAATGATTAAAAAGTTCTAATTGCTAATAAATATCGATTCACCCTCCCTCTCAACATTTCCAACAATTTGTATCAGAGCTTGGTTCCTTCAATAACAACTTAACCGCTGGAAGGCAGTTTTCAGAGCATAGATATGGGAAATCCAAAGAAGCGAGTTGCAAGGATTTCAAAGGAAGGTACAAGTGCAGCAAAATTTGAAGAAATCAAGTATTGTGTACCAATCCCTGATTTTGATGCAAATAAATACTGGATGTCGAAATCAAGGATGGAAGTACATTTGTAGGCACGTGAAGTATGGGAATCGGTTGTTTTTGGGGACACATCTATCGGTGAAGCTAAAAGGTACAATTCAAAGGCCATGAATATAATTTTGAATTTTTTTCCAAATTCTGTGAAAACAAAAGTTGGTCAAAGTTGAACAGTTAATATCTCTGGGAAAAGCTTCATAAACTCTATTCAATAAAGAAATCAGGTCAAGATTTTATTGAACATTTAGATTCTTCTAATCATGATGAAGAAATTGAAGAAATGACTCAGACAGAGTTTCAAAATGAAGTGATCAAGGTGATAAAGGAACTCAAAAGTCAAAAGAAAGGACAATACTTTTGGAAGAAAAATTGAAGACAACAAAAGAACTCATCAAGGAAAATGAAGATTATAATAAGATGATTAGCAGTCATATATCTCAATTGGAAGAAGTCAAGAATACAGAGACATAAGACTTCAAGAGAGAAGTCCAACAAAAGCAACAAGAACTTGACACAACCTTTGCAGAGATTAATAGGATCAAACAACAGATGCAGGAAGCAGAAATTGAAACAAAGGAATCTAATCAAAGATACATATCTACAGTTGACAAGATAAAAACGGAATTGGAAACCTCTTCAAGGATTGCTAAAGGAAGGTTTCTTGTCAATGGGAGCACATGCAGGTTACAGGTCCCCAAGGATCACCATTGATAGATTATTACAATAAGGCTTCTCATCAGGGGGATCGCAGGAAGATAACAAGTCCACATGAAGCAAGAAAATTCTCAGGGGGAGTAACTCTTTTCCATTGATTTCAAAGGGGTAGATCAAACCTGAGAAGGTGATTGAAATCTAGAGAAGGAGGTAAAGAATGAATTTAGGAGAGTTGAACTCACAAGAGGATTATGTGTGTTGCCATCAATGACAAAGGGGAAGATTGTTAGATGGTGTTATCATTGATGTCAACCCATGGAGATGACTGGTTTGAATTTTACCAAAAAAACCAGTCATTGATGTCAAATGGATAACGAATGCTTCTCAATAATTGTCAAGTTACATCTAGATAGCAGCTACATTGTTGGATGGTTGAAAACCCAAGTCCTAGGGTTTGGGTTCTATGGATTAAGGATGTAACTCGAATTTTTTGAGGGTTTTTTAAGGTTTAAATCATTGATTTTGGCTTGGATATACATTTCAATGGATTCTCCTTGAAGAGATCTTTCTGGTAGTATGTGGTACGCCACATGGTTCCTCCTAGTTAGAGAGATAAGTGAGTTTGAAGGTAAAAACCCCAATTGGTGGGCTAAAACCCAAAAAGAAGGTGACTTGGCACATTTCCAATATTTTTAGCCACCTAAAATTAATATTAATGGTTTCTTGCCATACTTTTTGGGGATACTATCCCAATGAAGGGCTTCAATCCACTATGCACCCATATAACTCGTACATTTCGTTAAAAAACCTAATATATTTAGGTAGTGAATCTTCCTTAGGGAATAAGAAAACAAAATACACAATATTTATCAATTATAATTAGCAATTAACAATGTGTTAAAATCCTAAATGTCTCATTCAACGTTCACTATAGAAGCCCCTCTCAACTCTATAAAAAGAAAGCTCTTATATCCTCCAAAAGAAATCATCGTGGAATTTTCATTATAAATTTGTTTCTAAAAAGCTTCAAAGGCTGAAAAAAAAACCCATTTGAGCTGAAATCTTGATAAACCTGATTACCGAATTTCAGATCTTGGTTTGCTATATTTTTGGAGATATGATTTGAGGAATTTAGGGTTGTTTGCAAGCTCCCAAATTCCATGTCAAATAGGTGACCTTGGGAAAATCCTCATAACTTTCTCTCTGTGCATTGGATTCAAATTTCATAATAAGTGAAAGAAAGAGGACACATTTCAGTTTGTTGGGTATCAGTTTCAGGGCCAAAGGTCAATAAAGTGACATGTGGCACTTCATACAAGTTCACTCTACTGAATCAATCTATAATCAGGTCATCATGGGAGATTGGGAATAACTCTTTCTTGAAGAATCCAATATTGATCAGACCTATGGGGTTGGAAAGAGGACTCATAGTAATACCTCATGACAAAATTTTAGACCTTGGAGATTCGAAATTACATAGATGCAACATATTCAATATCAATCTCCTAGAAGGCAACAAAAAGGTATGTTATTTCTCCATTCTTGCTAGATGTTGGGTCTAGTTTATTTCAAGGGTATGTCGCAGAATTTAAGGGTTGATTTAGTGACTGTTTGATGAATGTTACAAAAATATTTGGTGCCCTAACCAGTCACCCATATGACAGTAGTGAAGTGGTGTATGATTTAGTGCTATGATGATTAAAGTATAGAAAATACATTGAGTGTGATCTAAATATTTTCGGACCTGTGTATCCTTGTGACAATGAGGTAGTGACATTAATCTTGATTGTGTCTTACAATGATCTAAATACTAGAGAAGTTGGACTATGAAAATGTGCTGACACGATAACCTATGACATGTCAAAGACCTGTGACTCAATATTATGTGCAGTGATGTCACTTAGCATAACAGTGACAATTTCATCTTAACCTGACACTCAGACCTCGACATAATAAGTATGTTGACACCTTGATTTTGACTTTCAGAATGAACTTGACAATGGTGATTTGGCTTATGACATTATATGATAGTGGTATAGAATGATATTGAATCAGTATTGGTGGGCTATATGACATCTGATAAATAGAACTATTTCTTTGACAAGTAAAGACCCTTGGTGACTGCAATTCTTGACTTGACAATGATATAAAATATCATAATATGGATTGACATTGATATGATGTATTTAATTTGAACTTAACATATGGTAGACCTTGACATACTTGACAATAATTGACACTTGTGACTTTATGTTAACTTAACATGATGGATGAAGATAATATTGTTGAGATTCAACAAGATGATGAGCTTAGTGAAAAGAGTCACCTTCACTAAGTGGGCCCACAGGCTATTTTTGGCGCAAAGTCTATTTTTAGCTTATGTCTATTTTTAGACATGTCAATCATATTCTATGAGTTGTAGGATACTATTTGTGGATGGTTGGTCAAGTTGGAAAAATAGATGGACTTCTATTTTTAGACATATTGGGCGGAATCTATTTTTAGATTGCTAGTCTAAAAATAGATATGTCGAATATTATTAGCTCTTAATAATATTTGGACTCTAAACATTATCTTATTCTCTGAGCACTTCAATTAAGTGCAATGATATGGCACAACAAATGATAAGGAATTACGTTATTCCTGAGGGTTTATTGGAGTTATTGCATGGAGGACTTTAGTTATAACTCATGTGACAGAGTTTGGTGGAGTTGGAGAAGTAGTTGGTGGAGTTGTATTTAGTTTAACTCAGTTAAACTCAGTTGAGCTAGTTGTATCTAGTCTAACTGAATGATACAATAGTGAGAGTGGAGTGAATTAATTATTTGATTAATCTACTAAATATTAACTCATTAATCAACTGAAGAATACATCAATTAACTATAGTGCATGGATAGTTTCAGTGGAGACCAGTGGAGAGGTAGGTGAAAGAGAAAGATGACTATCAGTTGTGACTATAGTGATGCATTGATTGCATCCAACACTCAATGGAGATGCAAATGAGGATTGCGCAGTGCAAGCAAGGTGGATTTGAGTTCATTCAGAGCCATTCTTTAGCAGGGATTGCGCAGTAGAGTCAAGCTAGCAAGTGGCAAAGATCGGTGCATGGATTTGCTAGATCGGACCTAATTAGTGTGTAGCGATTGTATTGTACTGAGAAATTGATATGATCAGCTTTGTATGAGGATTGTTACATGATCTCTATGAAATATATTATATACAGATATTTGGGTTTTTCATCTTTAGGCTTTCCCGTTAAACAACTGTGTTAATGTGTGTGAATTTTTATTGTTTCATGTGTGCATTGCAATCTTGATTTAATTTCCGCAGATGATCAATGGTGGAATAGATTTTGTATTTTTCATGAAGTTAAAATAGTGTGAGATCAGGAGAATATTGGACATATAACACATAAGTTATATAATTTCTACATGGTATCGTAGGCCAATCATAGAAGATTGCAACTATTGAAGCGGTTGAGTTTTGTGCTGGTGGAATTCAAATTTGTTGCAGTGTTTTCTTGGTGTCGAAGTTGAGCATTCATTGAAATGTCTTTCAACGGATTGCGATTGGAGTATGACCTTGATGTTAGATCGAATTATATTTCATGGAAGGACAGGATGGAGGCGATGCTGGATGATAATGGGTTGAAGGATTTCATAGATGTTGATATTCCAAAGCCTGCTTTTAGTGATGCAGCCGCACTTGACGCATGGAAAAAGAAGGTAGCAAAGTGTCGAAGAATTTTGTTGGAAGGTGTGAAGGACCACATTGTGTCTAGCCTTCATTTTAAAGCCACTCCATTCTTAATGTGGAAGGCTTTGACAAAATTATTCCAAAGCAGAAGTGACCAGAGGAAGTTGGCGCTTAAAGACAAACTCAGAAAAATAAAAATGGAGAAAGGCGACAGTATTCCAAAATACCTCACAAAGTTTGTCCACTGCAAGGATGAGATGGGAAGTGTGGGGGTTAATATTGATGAAGAAGAGTTGGTGAGCTTGGCTCTCCTTAGGCTTCCGAAGAGTTGGCATAGCTACGAAGACTCTGTTAATGGACGGGAGAAACTGCCAGGATGGGAGCGACTTTGGTCGGATCTTGTGCAGGAGGAGATAAGGCAGGGTACCAGGGATGGATCTTCATCGAAGAATGAAGATGAAGAAAATTTCACTTTGGTTGCCAAAGCTCGGAAAGGAAAAGGGAAGAAATCTTCTAAATCTAAAGCTAAAGGCAAGAAGCAAGATTTGTTCAAGGTGAAGTGTTTTCATTGTCACCAGCACGGGCATTTCACCACTAATTGCCCACAGAAGAAGAAAAATAAGCAAGTTGTCGGATTCACTGATAGGCCTTAGCCTCTACATTTTGAGTCAGATTTTGATTGCATGCTTGGTTTCAAGTGTGATGGGATTGGTGTGGTTTCTTGACAGTGGTGCGTCTTTCCATATGACCGAAGACAAAGATTTGTTTAGTGATTTGGAGGAAAAGGATCTTGGAGTGCACATCGATATGGGCGATGATGGTAGATACAGTGCGACTGGTATTGGGACCATTTCCTTTGAGAGGGAGTCTGGTAAACCTTCCATCTTGAAGGATGTCATGCATGTTCCAGGATTGAAGAAGAATCTGATCTCCGTGGCGATGCTGGAAGACAAGGGTTATGATGTTGTTTTTAGTGAGGGAAAAGCCTTCCTTCGACATAAAACAACTGGTCAAACCAGGAGGATAGGGATTCGAGTTAAGAATATTTATCAATTGTAGGTAGATGGCTGCGCTGTAGGTAGATGGATACGTAGAAATGGTTATGCAAAGGCATGAGTGGTGAGTCGATGAGGCTAATTGTGGCACAAGAGATTGGGCCATCTTCACCATGGCACTTTGAAAATTTTGCAGCAGATTTCTACCAAGCTTCCCAAGGGTACACTTGCGCAGTCAGATCAGTGTAAGGGATGTACTTTGGGAAAAAATTTTAAGTCCACTTTTCATGAGAAGGATATTCGTGCCACGACTATCCTTGAGAGAATTCACACAGATGTGTGTGGAACTTTCTCAGTAGCTTTGACAGAAAATCACAGGTATTATGTGATATTTTTTTATGACTTTTCTTGTAAGTGCTGGATCTTCTTCATGCAGAAGAAGAGCAAGACATACTCAAAGTTCTATGAGTTCAAGGCGCTGGTTGAGAAAGAATCGAGGAAGCAGGTGAAAGCTCTTAGGAGCAATAATGGTGGTGAATACATCTATGGAAAATTCAAAGACTTTTGCAGCGCAGAAGGAATTCGAAGAGAGCTCGTAGCGCCTCATAACCCACAGCAGAATGGGGTCACGGAGAGAAAGAATAGAACGATCGTGGGTGCTGCACAGGCGATGTTGCATGATCAAGGCCTTCCCATACACTTGTGGGTTGAGGCATGCAACACTACGGTTTATGTGCAAAACCATTTTCCTCATAGAGTACTTGGCATGAGTACACCCGAAGAGGCGTTTTCTGGTAAGAAGCCTGATATTTATCATTTGAAGATTTTGGCTCACCTATTTACATTCATGTGACGAAGGATTCCAGGAAGAATCTCAAGACGACCGTAGAGGTTGGGGTATTTGTGGGGTACACAGAAAAACCCCACAATTATCGTGTGTATTTGCGAGACAGTCGAATGACTGTTGTGCGACGGGATATCAAATTTCATGAGGAGAAATCCATGAAGTTGTTGCTTGATAGGGAGCTACACTTGCATGCAGATGAGGAGCTACTTGTTCCTAAATATGAGCCTCAGGATGTGGATCAACCACAAGAGGAGGTTCATGGAGTGGAAGAAACCACTCATGCAGCGCCAAACATCGCAGGGCGGAAGCATACTACATAATCCGAGTGACTCGACCTGATGTAGCAGAATTGGAGTTCCTACATCACAAATACCATGGAAAGACAAATACCCGACCACTGACACTGATACATGGCTGGAGAGAAAGTATCGTGATAGTAGCCACCCTCTTCTAGAAGTCAGAAGGATCCCGCATGGGTAGATGCCATGGTGGAAGAGTATGATTCGATTGTCAGAAACAGTGCATGGGAGATTGTCCCAAGGCCGGAAGGGAAATCAATGGTAGGTTCAAGATGGATCTACAAAGTGAAGCAAGCTGCTGACGGGAGTGTCGAGAAGTACAAGGCAAGATTTGTTGCCCAGGGCTTCTCACAGATTGAGGGGATCGACTATGAGGAAACCTTTGCACCTGGAGCAAGGTATTCTTCCATACGGAGCATCCTAGCTCTCTCAGCGCAGATGGGGTGGCACATCCATCAGATGGATGTGAAGACTGCGTTCCTCAACAGAGTCATTGAGGAGGAGGTGTACATAGATCAGCCCGAAGGTTTCTAGATCTTCAGCAGTGAGTCGCATGTGTGCAGACTCAAGAGAGCACTGTATAGATTGAAACAAGCACCTTGTTCTTGGTACACACAGATAGACAGTTATTTCACCGGACTTGGCTTCTCCAAGAGTGAGGCGGATCCAAACCTATACCATAT
The DNA here is from genome assembly GCA_034641835.2 of Pinus albicaulis. Lineage (NCBI taxonomy): Eukaryota > Viridiplantae > Streptophyta > Pinopsida > Pinales > Pinaceae > Pinus > Pinus albicaulis. The sequence goes on along the minus strand of CM076578.1, from coordinate 307,021,351 downwards.
TGTGGTGGAGGGTAAGCTTTTGATCATTATGCTTTATGTAGATGATTTAATACTAACGGGTGATGAACTGTTGATACACTCATGCAAGGCAGATCTTGCAAAGGAGTTCGAGATGAAGGACTTGGGCCTCCTTCATTATTTCTTGGGATTGGAAATTCGGCAGCGGAAAGGTGAACTGTTTGTGTCTTAAGGAAAGAATGCCTGGGAGATACTGGAGAAGTTTCACATGCAAGGTTGCAAGCCTATCAACACTCCTCTTCCTGGTGGTTGGAGGAAAGAGGAAGCTACATCGACAGAGGTAGTGGATGCCATTGTTTATCGACAGTTGGTTGGTTCGGTCATGTATTTAGTCAATACACAACCGGACATATGCTATGCTGTGAACCAGCTTTCACAAGCGATGGTGAAGCCTACCATGATCTTTTGGAAGGTAGGAAAGCATGTCCTGAGGTATCTCAGGGGAACATATGGGTATGGATTGTGGTACAGACAGTTGGATGAGTTGAAGTTGCATGGCTTCACAGATGTAGATTGGGTAGGAAGCCCAACGGATAGAAAGAGCACATCTGGAGGGATTTTCAGTATCTGATCTATAGAAATTTCTTGGTACAGCAGGAAACAAAGATCCATGGCACTCAGTTCAGTGGAGGCCGAGTACATGGCAGCAAGTTTGGTTGCATGCGAGGCTGTATGGATGAGGAAGATCCTGGTCGAGTTGTTCGATTCACACTTAGATCCTAGTGTGATATATTTTGATAATCAAAGTTGCATTAAACTCTTGGTTAATCCAGTATTTCAAGATAGATCTAAACATATTGACATCTGGTACCATCATATCAGAGATTGTGTGTAGCAGAAGATCATGTTACTATCTTACATTCCTACAGAGGATCAGGATGTTGATATTCTGATTACAAGGCCACCAAGAGCGAATTCAATAACCATATAGATAGGATAGTGTAGTGCAGATAATCCCTATCTTGTTGAGAGGGAGTGTTGGATATTCAACAAGAGTGATGAGCTTAGTGAAAAGAGTCACCTTCACTAAGTAATCTACTGGCTATTTTTAGACTATGTCTATTTTTAGACATGTCGATCATATTCTATGAGTTTCAGGATGCTATTTGTGGATTGTTGGTCAAGTTGGAAAAATAGATGGACTTATATTTTTAGACATATTGGGCGGAATCTATTTTTAGATTGCCAGTCTAAAAATAGATATGTCGAATATTATTAGCTCTTAATAATATTTGGACTCTAAACATTATCTTATTCTCTTGGAGCACTTTAGTTAAGTGCACAAATGTGGCACAGCAACTGACAGAAGGAATTACGCTATTACTGAGGGTTTACTGGAGCTATTGCATGGAGGACTTCAGTTAGAACTCATGTGACAGAGTTTGGTGGAGCTGGAGAAGTAGTTGGTGGAGTTGTATTTAGTTTAACTCAATTAGACTCAGTTGAGCTAGTTGTATCTAGTCTAACTGATTGATACACTAGTGAGAGTGGAGTGAATTAATTAGTTAATTAATTCACAAATAATAACTCATTAATCAACTGAAGAATACATCAGTTAACTACAGTGCATGGCAGTTTCAGTGGAGACCAATGGAGAGATAGGTGAAAGAGCAAGTGTGACTATCAGTTGTGACTATAGTGATGCATTGATTGCATCCAACACTCAGTGGAGATGCCAATGAGGATTGCAGAGTGAAATCTTGGTGAATTCGAGTTCATTCAGAGCCATTCTTCAACAGGGATTGTGCAGTAGAGGCAGGTTAGTAGGTGGCAAAGATCAGTGCATGGATTTGCAAGATCGGGCTTGATTAGTGTGTAGCGATTGTATTGTACTGAGAGCTTGATATGATCAACTTTGTATGAGGATTTTTACATGATCTCTATGACATATATTATATACAAATAGTTGGGGTTTTCAGCTTTAGGCTTTCCTGTTAAACAACTGTGTTAATGTGTGTGAATTTTTATTGTTTCATGTGTGCATTGCAATCTTGATTTAATTTCCGCAAATGATCAATGGTGGAATATATTTTGTATTTTACATGAAATTAAAATAGTGTGAGATCAGGAGAATCTTGGATATATAACACATAAGTTATATAAATTCTACAAATACTCACCTTGACTTTGAAATCATAAGAATGACTTTGACACACTAAGTCATTACACGTATAATGACATTTTGCCTTAATTTTGACTCATACCACACAGGTTGATCTTTTGACTTTGACTAGTAGAACCTTGAGTTGACAATCTCTATGATAACCTAGGATAACTTGACTATAACCTTGTAGGGTAGCAATTAGTGAAGGGAACATCCTCCAATTATACAACCTATTGGAAAAGGATGGATTCAAGGGTTTGACCAGTCAAACAAAGTGCTTATATATATGTTGGTATCTCTTTGGGGACAAAGTTTGAGAACATTGATTGCAAGGCATCGGGATGACCTAAGACACCTTGGATTATGCCATCATTTGATAGCAGTCCCAAATAGTTGTTGCATTGTGTGCAACCTGATATGATGATGATATTGATAAAAAATTGATGAATATTCATTCAAGAGCAATGTGATGATAGTGTTTTGATGACTATTCATTTGTGAAGTGAAATTTTGTGGTAACCATCAGTTATACAGTGATTTGCAGTGGTAATGATATATGGTGTGTAGTGACAGTGATACAGAGATAGCTTGATATGTAGCTTTGTGCAATGATCAGTTTGTGGGAACAATGATCAGTGGCTACCAGGATTCGATATTTATTCTACATATTCCTTACAGTTATTCTACATTGATTTAGAGTACAAGGGTCCAATGTGAAAATTATGAAACGTGATCTACCGACTCTTCTAGGTGAGCATAGTCATCTTTAGGTTGTGGCCTTAGAACAGTTCAGGGTGGTAGGGTGGTGTTGGGGAAATTTGTGGCTTTCACATGGTGTTGTGGCATCCATTTAGTTGTGGATGATAAACTGATAGGGTACTGAAGCATCCTTTCCGACAGTAGTTGGTAAACAAAGTGTTGGGGCACTCATCGAGTTGTGGCATGATCTACAGGGCGTTGTGGCATCCTTTTGGTTGCAATCGGATATTAGGTTTTAGTAGCGTCCTACAGGTTGTGGCCTTTGAATTAGGGGGTTGACGCATCCCTCAGTTGTAGCTTAAATCTTTATGTAACTAATATTTCTTTTAAAGAGAGAAGAAGACAATTACTAGAGAAGAGTTTGGTAGTTTTGACCCAGAGGTGGTTTTCCATCTAAACATCTCTGTGTCGATTGTTTTGTCTTTCTGCATTGTTGTATGTGTTGTTTATTTTTGAAGAACATTGATAATAACTGAAGAATAACTATTTCTATGAAAATGATTAAAAGTGCCAATTGCTAATAAATATTGATTCACCCCCCTCTCAGCATTTCCAACAAACTTATCCTCGTAATGGTGCATGGTAATCTTTGGTTTGATACTTTTTTGCACCACCATCACCTTTTTCAGTCTCCTACACACGGTAAGCATCATATTTCTTCTTTCACATCAACTCTAATGCATGACATGAGTGTATATTGTGTCTGACAGACTTGTGAAAATCACTACATGGGGTCTGTGTCAAACTTTGATATTTCTACATCACGGGGGCACACAATAGGTAAGTGGCTCCATAATTGACAAATATTGCAACATAACCCTCTCCCTTGGTCTAAGGAGAGAGGATTTGTTTCCCCTGTAGCCATATAATATTTCATTGTCAGGCATTCATTTCAGTGGTGACCTTCTCTCCTACATATGGTGCACCACACCTCCTCACACTTTTCCTTGCCCTTCATTAGGTATTGTAACTACAATGTTAAAAGTAGTTGATTGTGACTACACTTGTGCCATGCCTACATTACTTTCATCACTTAAAAATGTAGCTTGCAATCACACGAATATCTCTAATGCTTCTGGCTAGGAGGTTACATTTTTCTGTGTCAATGGAATCTAATATATGGCAACAACCTTGCTATAAACCATTCTTGGTGTTGTCTGTCAGGAATCTGAAATGTTAGTTTATCCATCAATACTTTAAATCACTATTCACAGTCCTAGACAAAATCGCCAGTGTCCTACTTGATCTCCTTGATCTTCATGATGCATTCTGATTCAGGCTTCAACTTCTAAAATTCCTTCAGTAACACTTGCTTTATATTCACCAACGTCTTAGGTTTTCCTAGGGGAACTGTAGCCTTATACTTCATATACCAAGCCAAAGTGAAATCCCAAAAATTAATCTCCAATTGTGCTATCTTTTTCCACTCTTTTGGAATTTTCTTAATAGTCCAGACTACTTCATGAAAAATCTAGTGTTGTTTGAGATCCTCTGTCTCGATTCCATGGAACAATGGAAACCTTAGTGTAGAATCAACACTAGCCATTGTCAATCGTATGGTGTCTAATTGTTCATAAATCAAATCCTTTTTTGTGAGTGGGGTAACTTCTACTACTTCTCTAACCAGTACTCTATGTTTTCCTCGTACGATTTCTTCGTCTTCTTCCCTATTGTTGCTCTCACTATCTAACTGTCATTATTGAACTAAATCTGATAACTAAAAAAATATATCAAACAATGAAGAATTTACGTCTAACTCTGAAGGTGTGTGCGAGATCATCGGCTTAATCCAACATATGGCCAAGGCATGCACAATGGGATGCAAATAATATTCAGCGTTGAGCTGGTACTCTTACTCCTTTATCTCCCCTGTGTTGATACCTCGATTGTGTGCTTCCCTACCATCTCCTTCACCACGATAAATCTCTCCTTTGTCTTGGGTGGAGGGCCCTCTCCAAAGCACAATTCTCTACTCCTGGTGCAAACACTCATCTACACCAATATCTGCTCTCTCTCCCTCTTAGTCTTCCGAGTGACCTAGATCATCCCTATTTTGCATACTGCAATCTTGTTCGACATACCTCTTTCTAGGTCTTTCATTGAAGATAGGCTTTGTCACAGTTCTCTTCCCTATTTCTAGACTACATACATACCTCATCCCACTACGCAGAGTGCCAACCATGTCACTCGCTAATCATGCCTCCATTGTTTCTATACCAAGTGCGAAATTGACACTCTGGAATCTCTTGGGAGATATATTTCCCCTCTGTAGGCATTATTGTTGCATCAAATTGATTACAACTCTCTTTAGTTATATTTTTCTCAGAATATTCCTTTATCCTTCCTTTGAATCTTCATCTCTTCTATCACGCATAACTTTCCTTATCTACCTCTCCTTGCATCCCTTGTGCCTTCAAACTAGGCCATCCTCTGATTAGCTCCCTAATTCCTCGTGTCTCCCAAAGTTTTAACCTCTCATATCGTTGGACTCTAGTGACATAAATGGTTGTCACATAAAAAAATCTTAATACATGTGGATTATACTTTCAAATAAAAACCATGTGGTCCTCGAAAGAAATCTCTTTCAATTGTGCTAAAATATTGAGTAGATATTTCTGAAAACTCTACTACGTAACCTTCTAAAACACTAGCTAGCCAAAAATAAATGGCTCAAGATAATGTATTACTCATTGTGTTCACCTTCTGTAGTAGATCTAGGGTTCATTGTATCCCTCCAAAAACTCCAAAATCCTTGTCGCTTGCTTGACGCTTCAACCACTCCCATAGGATGACAAGGAAAGCCACAAAGAAAATCTCATGGAAATCAGTAAAATGTATCTGTGTAGCCATTCCTCCATATTAAGATGCAAGTCCCTTGAATGTTCCACCACAAACTTATTCCTTCTATTGCACAACCATCATTTTATTTCTTCTCTCTACAACCTCCACATCCCCTCCTTAACACAGACCTTATGGTCCTGGCAAAGGAACCATTTGTTGGTGCATAAGGGTGACGTAGAGTCCATATGTAAGCCAACAAATACCCCTTAGAAATCAACATTTTCAACACTTTTGGGTAGGTGAGGTCTTGCCCAAGGTACTGATGGGTTTTGAATAACCTTTGAAGATTATGCAAGGGAAATGGGAAAATAAAAACAACTCCTATTTTTAATAACCCACCCTGAACTAAGGTATTTTCCATATGTTGCAGTTGTCCCCATTAAACATATTTACAGCACAAGTTGAATCATTCCCATTAAACTACGACATACATAGGTTGAGTGAAAACACATTATTTAACTAGCAACGTAACTATTCAACATGAATTCATTATGTGAGTGAAAAACTAACTCCGACATATAGGGGAACATAGATTATTCATATATAGAAATAGTTATTGACATTATGTTTAAACTACAAACATTTAATCTAGAGTATTCACCAAAACCATTTGTACAAAAGGTATCTACTATTAAGCCATGAAAAACTAGCACAAAACCTCTAGATACTTCATACTAATGGAAAATCAAAAAAATCCACATTTCAATGTGGTATCATTCAATACAGGGTTGCGGGGGAGCAACCCCACCCCCCGAGTTATCTCGTGAAATATGCTCCCAAAATTCGCTCCTGCATGGAGTGAATTTCGAGAGAACGCTCCCTAATTTTTTTTCGCTCCCTATTTTTTTGCACATTTGTTTTTTGCAAACATGTTCCAAACACAATATGTTTTCAAAGAAACAAGAATTTTTGTGTGGGGCATTGTAATGATCAACCCTTTGGCCCTAATATTGATATGAAAACCACAGTAATGTTAAATTATTAAATTAAAAGGTTCATTTCCATCCTTTTAATTAAATTTTTAACATTACTATGAAATGGCTTGGGATGTTTGAGAGTGGTTCCTGTTATCACTCCACCAGATTCCCATGGCTGAAGGAGGAATCCCAACAGAGGTAACCACATACCAAGATTTTGACTTGATAGCTAGCCCTATCAAGTCGGAGAGGGCTCTCTCCAAAAGGTCACAACCAATTGGTCTGGAGGATTTTTAGGGTTTTTAGGCTAGATATTGAGTGCAGGGGGTTTTTTTAATTTGATTTTCGGTTGGTTATCATTGGATGAAGAAATTAGGTCAAGGAAATATAGGTCAGGGAAAATGAGATAGGGTTGCAGGGATCAATGTGGTAAAGTAGGCATAAGTCTTATCACTTAAATGTTATTTTGATGGAATGGTTTTTAGATTGAAGAGAAGCTAGGAAGAGCATGGGAGATGTATTCTTCCTACACAGAGGAAAATGGACAAACTATGATCAATTCCCCAAAACAGAGCATAAGCAAGAATGTGTTCTGATTATCAAACTTGAAAGAGATCATACCATAGAGATGAAGTGAACATGAATAAAATACATTCTAACATATGAAACTAAAGAAAATACAATGATAAACATCATACCACAAGTATCCCATAAAATAGTTGCAACTCCTCTTTATTAGTTGGCCAAACTGAATACAATAGTTCCTTGATAAATAAGAAAACATAAAAACTGATTCCAAAATTTGAAAATGACTAAAAAATGACATGATATAGGCCTCAAGCAACCTCTCCCAACCTCAGGGGTTGAATCCCTAAGTTGAGGAGCTAATCCACAATAATCTGAACTGATAGCTAGAGTGTAGGGAGCTCTAAGTGACTCCTCCATAAATACATTCAAACTAATTCATTTTACTTAATGAAAAAATTTACCTAATGAATCTACCCCTAGCTAAATTATCCACAATATAATTACATTTACCATCATTAATTACATAGGTAGAAACATGAATTTATGAAGTAAAGTCAAAATTTCACTAAAAAGCCAAAAAATATCAGCAAAATGGTAATTTGTGCCCTCCATGTTCAAGTATGATTTTGGGTGCCTTCCCGGTGTCAAAATTGGGCCCAGGATAGCTCGTTGGAAATATTATCCTGTCTAATTTCCAAATATGCCTTTATTTTTCATAATGGACGTGATTTGACCTGTCAAAAATTGATTCTCCCAAGACTAGTCAAAAAGTGTAGAATGAGGATGCAAAAATGCAGTGTGTTGTTGCAGGAAAATTTTGGTGGCCTTCCTCAGCTCCAAATTAAGCTGAAGTTAACTCATTGGAAATATATCTCTGTCTAGTTATAATTTGACTCATCAAGAAAGTCATTTAGACACTCCAGTGAGGATAAAAAATTAATTTCCCAAGGTCACTCCAGAAGTGCAGAAAACCTCTTGTAGCAATAGGCTAGGGCTTGTGGAAAAATGATGATTTTGAGGGATATGATGGGAAGTGTTTAGGAATGTACATTAAGGATAGGGGAAGGTGTAAGAGAATCAGGATACAATTCTTGTTGGTTTTTTAACCATGTAAGTCATGAAACCAATAAAAATGTCATCAAAACCCTAGGAGAGGGAAATGAGCTTTCCAAGAACAATTGAGAGAGAAATATGGTAAACACAAAACCACTTACTTGTAAATGATAGTTTGGAACCTGAAATTGTTGAAGACCTTTGACTATTACTATTCCTTCAAAAGATGAATTTGATGGTGAAATGACCAATTTTCATGATTTTGACCCTATGACCTAATCATGGCACAACATGGAAGTATGAGCTTAATGATGACCATAATGACTATGGAATCTTTCAACAATGAATGACCTGATAATGATGATTTCCATTGACCATGGAGCTGAAAGGAGTAGTAATGACCTCCTTTCACCTCCTAATTAGTGACCAAATATTTGCATGACCTAGTGGAATGATAAAAAGATTTTGAATGAAACCGTACTATGAATATGAAAAGAATGATTTTGATCACTGATGGAAGAATGAAAATTCCAACACTAACAGTTCCAACCTCAATGGATTTCATATGGAGAAAGTAGAATTTTATATCTCACTCAAAATCCAACAGACTTATCTGTTTTTTAGGATTTCGGGATTGATGGGATTGCAACGTTTCCATTGGATTTTGTCATGTACTAGGGTATGGAACTTGTATTTAATCAAGAGCACCAATCCCTTGATGTAATCTGATGTTAGTGACCTTGGTTGTCGAACCCCTCTACCATGACCCCTACTAAAAATTTACCCATCCCTCAAAAGCAACCTTGACTTAACATGTTATGTTTTTTTTTCTATCTTATGTTGATACTTAGAGGGTGATATTAATGACAAAGATCCCAAGATAGGAAATCATTTTGATGATATGTAGGTATTTGTTGTAGCATGATTTTTTTAGATGTTAGAAGCAATCTAGAGCTTGATTGTTGATGTATTTTCGGTTCAAAGATGAATTTCACTCAATGCTATTTTTCTTATGTGCACCCTTGCATTCTATATAAACGAAAATTGTAACTTGTGGACCTGTGGTGGAAAGATCCAAAGGAAGTAGTAGATAATAGATTCACTTTTCTAGTTTCTAGTAGTTTTTATCATTGCGTACTCTTTCATATTTATTATGATATTTTTTGTAAACAATATATGATAATTTAAGTTTTAAGTTTGAAGTTAGCAATTATAACTCATTGGTAATTAATTATGAATATGATGCTTCGTGAAAGTTGAAAGTTGGAAACATTTAATTTCATGTTATATATTCTTTGTTATCATTTGGTTACTTGGTAATGGTAATGGTTACAAGTAAAAGATACAATTTTAGTGATCAATGATGATAAATGTTATATATCATATTTTGAAATCTTGAAACTTTAAGATTGATGAATCATGAGACTCGACTTGTTTTATGTTACTAACTTGTGGACATGGTTGTGTACTAATTTATCGGGTAAGTTCCTTAGATCAAACACTAAAGGTCACCGCTCACAAACAGATCACAGATCAGTACACTAGTATTTAACATGGTTAAAACCCTCGAAGAGGGAAAAATTCCGGGACCTGAGCCAACGCGGCCACTTCAGGCAATTTATTAATATAAATAAAGGAAATTTACATAAGCTTCTCTCATAAACGGTCACTGGAAAAATGACCCTCCATGCTCTTTAAATATAGATCATGGACCAATTGGGTGTTAAGCTACGGATTAAGTGTCGGTAATACTAAGGAGAGAATGAACCGTCAGATTATAAGTTACAAAAGTACATAGTAAAGAAACATGTTTTACCTAACTCTACGCTAGACCAAGTTATACTTAACTATTTCCTATGTGTCGAAATATCCTAACATCCCCCCTTAAGAACAACTTGGGATAGGATTGAAGGATTTACAAAGGTGACACAATAGGAGAAGGAAGGAGGCATTATAGCCTATACCCCCTTAATGATAACTTTCTTGAACTCCAAGCATAGATCGAAGTTTGGTAAACTTTGCTTCTGTGAGAGCCTTTGTAAAGATATCAGCAACTTTATCCTTGGTTGAACAATACTACACTTCAAGAACATGATCATGAATGAGCTTTCCGATGAAGTGTATGTGTAGCTCAATGTGTTTCATGCACTGATGTTGAACTAGATCTTTGCATAGTTGAATGGAACTTTGATTATCACACCAAAGTGTAGTTGGATGCTACTGATGAAGACCAAATTTGGACAAGATCTAAAGAATCCACAGGGATTTCTTGTTGGCTTAGACAACACCATGATACTCTGCTTCTGCGGAACAAAGAGAGATGGCACTTTGTTTCTTACAAGACCATGTAATAGGTCTTGAACCAAGAGTGAATACATAAATTTCAGTAGACTTTTGATCATCAAGGTCACTAGCCCAATCATAATCAGTGAAACCAGTCAACAATGGAGATGCTCCTGCACTGTAATGAATCATAAACTGAATAGTACCTCGAATATATCAAAGTATTCTTTTAGTTGCTTTCTAGTGACTTTTAAGAGGTTTGTGCATAAACCGAGCAACAAGACCAATGAAAAAGGAAAGGTCAGGAAAGGTATGGGTTAGATACAAAATTTTACCAACAATTTGATGGTATAAGGTAGCATCAACTTCAGGATAAGTACAAGTGACTAAAATCTTGACTCCAAACTGAAAGGGAGAAGGGGACGGCTTACATTCTTCCATGTGAAAGTGTCGTAGAACATCACAAGCATACTTGGACTGAGAAATGGTAATACATTCTTTGGATTGGAAGACTTGAAGACCAAGGAAGTAATGCAAGTGTCCTAAGTCTGTCATTTCAAACTTATTTTTTAGGCTAGAATTCACATGGTTTATATGGTTTGGATCACTACCAATAAGGATAATATCATCAACATAAAGAAAAAGGATGATCAAGGACTTACCCACTTTTTTGGTGCAGACAGTGTTCACAGAATGACATCTAGAAAATCCATTATCTAAGAGAAAGCTATCCATTTTGGTATACCAAGCCCGAGGGGCTTGTTTGAAACCATATAGAGACTTCCTAAGGCAACAAACAAGGCGGATAGAATTCATTTTGGAAACAGGTGAGAGGGTTTCAGTATAGTCAATGGCTTAAACTTGTGAAAATCTTTTAGAAACAAGACGAGCTTTATGTTTATCCACTTTTCCATCTGGTCCAAACTTTGTTTTGTAAATCCATTTGCATTTGACAAGTTTTCTTCCTTTGGAAGAGGAAAAAGATCCCAAGTATTGTTTGACAATAAGGAACGATATTATTCATTCATATATGCATCCCAATCTTGATAAACTAAAGCTTCTTCAAAGGTATGTGGATCATGATTTTCTGGAACTTGAGCCAATAAGGAAGAGGCTCTGTTGAACTAAGAACATGTACGACGTTGATCTGCGCGGTCACCTGCAAGAGAACCTATGACATCCCGAGTAGAGCGAACCCATTTTGGAGGTTGTGGAGCTTAAGGAAGATCCTAAGGAGGTGAAGGAGGATTTTCATCCTCATTTTCATCATTTGAAGTAGAAGGAGTGTTATCACTCCCAGCTGCTTCCCAAGGCTGAGAATGGAGCTGAAGGAAGGTAATCACAGAACAACCTTTAGGTCAAATAGCTAGCCCTACCTACTAAGACCAGAGAGGGCTCTCCCAATGTAACTTTGCAATAAAAGGGATGATTTGATATAATTTTTTAGGCTAGTTATGATTCTCAATTGATTAAGGTTTTTTTTATTTGGAATTTTGTTGGATAGAAATGAGAGTTAGGAGACTAGGTTTAGGGTTTTGATCTGATTTCAAATATTTAGTTGTAGAGGTAAGGGTGAGTCCAGATAGGTAATATAAGAAGCATGATTAATTTTTCATTGTATATCGAGTGAAATAAAAGGGAATCAGAATGAGCACTAAACTAAATTCATTCATCAAAAGAGTAAGATAATTTCATGAAAATCTTATGAAAAATAGAGCATGGAAAGCATGTTTTCTGTCAATACATTGATAAGGATTAGCATAAAGAAGCATATATGTGAAATATGAGTAACATAACATTCAACATCATGGGTTTACAGAGGAAAAAAATTCTCAAATGCATACCACAAGATTCTCAACACCATGTCTGCAACATTGTCCTTGATTTCATTAGCAAAATCTTGTACAATAGCTACACTGCAAATAACAATTATCCAACCTATAAAATGACTTGAGTGGACTAATTATATAAAATAGAGTTCATGACACCTCATAGGGTAGAAATACTATCCAAAAATCATCATAATTACATCATATGAGTCACTTCCTAGAATCTAGGGAAGTTATCAACTTATCCCTGAACTTTAGCTAAAGACTAGGAGTGTGTGTCCCCACCATTAAATTACATGTTTCCTCGTGGTAGAGGCAAAAACAAACTCAAAAAATTAACTACACCTCATGGGACAACTAGAATCGAATTTATGGAGTTTTCTAGGCAAGACAGTTGTTTGAAAGTAATACTATGCAGAAACGCCGTGCCAGATTTGCAGAAGCGTCATGTCAGTTGAGGGTTGTTTTGAACCACTTAGGAGCATCCAGATCCAAATCTAAACTTTTTTCTAAGTAGCCATGTGATTCTAGTTTCTAGAACACTTTGAATTTTTTGAAAACAGCCACAGGAAGGCCTCCAAAAGTGGTCTTCCCAACCTTACTCTAGAAGCACCACGCCTACTCCAAAACAGTGGCTGAAGCGTAGAACTGAGGCAGTTTATTGCATTTTTCTCCAAAACCAGAGCTTGTCATTGAAAACCAAGTACAAATATGGAATCTACTAGTCAATATTCACCCATAAATGTAATAAAAACTTCATTTGGATTCTCTAAGAGAAATCATTGCGCCTTGGTGCGACGCTTCTGTGGTGACCAAATTTCCAAAATTTCCAAAAAATCCATAATTTTCCAAAAAAATTTATGAAAAAATAGGGCTTAAATATGTATCAATGTCTCTCTAACCATAATTTTTTTTGTAAAACGTAGAGAGGTTTTTTTTTCTTTGGTATGTTGTGAACAAAACCCTCCTGCAATGTTTCAAAATACTTTCCCATTTGTTCAGAATCCAAGTTTGAAGTTGATCACTAAACATTTTCAGAAGCATCACACCACTTTGAGAGGGAGTTTTGAGACCTTCCCAGAGTATTTTTGGGATGTAATTGGTATGGTTTGAAAGCTTAGGATGGTTGCTACAAAATGGATTCATCAAGCACAAAAAATTCCTACTCCAAACAACTAAAAAATTGACTTGAATTTAACATGTTCAAAAGTGCAGAAAATGACCTGGAGCAATTGTATGTTTGGTATTTCTCTCAAATCATAAGACCTGTGCATAAAATTAAGGTTTTTTTTGTTACTTAGCCTATTATTGACAAAAACATCTTTCACTTTCTACAAATTCATCCCCATTGCTTCATAAATTTATTTTGAAGAAAAATTGTCCTTGTGTGCAATGTAAACCCTAGCAAATGATCACGAAGCTCTAAAAATGATGCCATGAGTCTGAGTTAGCTCAAACCTAGAATTATGGCCTCCCTTATGGGAATTTCTCTTCTCCCTCAATGGTGTTTGTCAACAAGATGAAAACCCTAGCTAGATGAAATGGGTAGGGGAGGTGTAGAATTAGGAAAAGAGGGGATAGTGGTAGGGTGATTTTAGGGGTAGAAATGGGATGGAAGGAAGTCAAGGGAAAATCCCAAAAAAAATTGGGGAGGTAGGGTGATGAGTTGGCTACAATATTCAAGTGGAATTTTTGGAAATGGGCATGACGAAGGTGCCCAAAAGTTAAAAACACATATTTTTCCTAGTTTCCTTGCAAAAACCTAGTGAAAACTAGGGTTTGAGTGAAAATGTAATATTCCAAAATTTTCACCTGTTTATTGGAATATTAGAGTTCTTAATAAACTTAATTAAGTAAATAAAAGGTTGGAGGGACCCATAATCCTCAAAGATGAATAAGATCCACTTTTTATGTGTGAATGTGGATTAATTAGACATAGATCTACATAAAGGAGTAGTGGAGCAGCTCATTAATGATAGAGTGGAGATCATGTCTCGTTTATGAGAAAGATCATGGAGGTTGAAGTAGTCGACTAAGATCATGGAGGGAATCAAATGTAATATCATAGAGCATTCATGATGAGATGATGGAGGAAGTGGTGCATTAATGCACACAAGATGGAGAGAGTGGCCATTTAATGCAAACATGATGGAGGACATGGAGAGACAGCGCAGTCAATCATGGAGACTTATGTCCACATGCACAACGCAGTTTAGAGGTGGGCCAGGACTTGGGAAGGCTCACTTCGTATATAAGGAAGATGAAGGCATAATGGAAGAAGGATTTTTATTATTGATTTGAGATTTGTTTAGATATGGATTTTGTCATTTGACATTTCTATGCACGCTTAAGATGTTTAGCTAAGTCTGCAGTGATGTTTAGCACAGTGCATTTCCGAGCAGAAATCCCACTCTTACCCATGGGGGACTTCGAGTGCCTACTCTTGGAAGGTATTTTGAGCTTCTATTCATCATTAGGCATTGGTGCCACACTATTCCTATTCTCTGTAGAACATATACACTTAGAAATTACGCATTTCTAAAGGAGGGTTTGAGAGGAGGAGGTTGTCTTCAGTATTTCAGCTGAGGAACCGGTGAAGGATTTTTCCTGTCACCTTGTACTTCAAGATAAGCATTCCCAAAGGCTCATTTCAGATATGGCATCAGGCCAACCATTATTCACCTCCTATCAGTAGCAGTCCCATCAAGGATTGCGCAGTCCATCATTGCAAATCCAGAGGAGGAAGGAAGTTTCTAGCACTTCAGCTAGGAATACGGTGATGGATCATCCCCTCACCTTGCCATCATTGTTTCCATCATCCTGGAGCTTATTTGCAACATATTTCAGCAAGCTTGAGTCTCTTCCTTTTGTAAAACACATTTTTTCCAGCAGTTGCAGATTCAGTCGTTGCATTTTGAGGAGGAGGAGGAAGAAGAGACAAGATCTCAAGCTTTTAGCTTGGAGATCTAAAGGAGGGATCAACCCTCAAAGCTTAGATTTGTTTGTACATCACATTTCAGCCATCATATGATCAGATCTAGATTCATATCTGCATAACCCAACAGTCAAGGGATCAAACCCCAAGAGGGTAAATTTCCAATCTCATAGATCTATAATTTCCTTTCTGGGTTATCTTGGGTTTCCATCATAGCACCCAGATCTTGAATCTTGGCATCATCAGAGCTCCTGAACTCCATAGATATGCATTTCCATTTTAGCCAGCAGCTGTAAGATCATCATCAGCTGAAGGGACAGTGCAGTATTTCTTCCAGCAGCTCTCCAGTTATCTAATGCCTGTCTTTGCATGTTTTCAAGGTCATTCTAGCCTATGTATTTGGCTTGAGTGCATCTATTTTATGCACTGTTGTATCCGAAATCCATCTCCTATGAATACAATTTCTCATCTATTATGTGTATATCTATGTTGTTAAATCATTTATGTATACTTGTTGTAGTTTCAAATATTGTGTTTGTGTATCAATGCATTATTCCATTTTTGGATACTACAAAAAATGATAGCTATGAGAGATATGAGTGATAGGTAATGATTTGATAAGGCATTGGGATGATGTAAGGATGATGTATGAGTGTGTTAGCTGATGAAATTAGGGTTTTTCCAACTGAAGCAAGCTAAACATCAATGAAACCAAAAATGTATTTGAAAACCATAGAAGAGGGAATTCGCCTTTTTGCTAAAGTATTTGACTTGAAAGAGGTGTGAGGAAGTATCCAATTATTGATAGGAGATAGCTGAACCTTTGAGAAATATTTTTTGACCCTTATATGGTTGTTTGGACATCATCTTGTACTTTGAGAAAAAATTATTTTGAAAAAATTTGACCATGTATCATACTTCTTAAGAAAGGAAAAGTTGCTTTTTCTTTATTTCCTATCTTTGCTAACTCCTAATGAAAATGACTTGTATGGTGAAAATGAGGTTTTGTTCGCCCTCTTTCATGACATAATTAACTCTTATGGTGGTGAAACAAATGATACCTAGACTCTGACCTAAATGAAGGTGGGATGAATGACCTCAAACCCTAAATGATTTGATGGATGACATGACCTCTGAGATGATGATGACCATGAATGGAGTGACGAGAGTAGCATTTCAAACCTAGACACATTTAGTGAGCTAAATTTTATTTGAAAAATGACTTGAAATATGAAATTTTTACCTAGGACCACTACTAGAAAAATTTGAAAGAGTACATATTGATCACTGAATATTGGACACTAACAAGAAGTAGAAGAGATATAGAGAGGAGGTGCATATGTCGAATCAGGATCGCAGGCCAAAGGTGGCACACCGTCGAACTAGGCTCGCAGGTCGATATATTTTCATCAAATTTTACATCTTTTCTAATGATTACACTTTGGATTTGGGTTGAAGAAGTCTATATCCTTTGACATCTTCGGAATATCCAACAAAAATGCATTTTTCACTCTTAGGTTCTAAGGCTTTATGTTTCTCATCGGGAATATCGGCCCAAGCTTCACTTCCAAAAACACGAAAGTGACTTACATCTGGTTTGATTGAGCTCCATGCTTCTTCTGGAGGGATATTCTTGTGGAGTATACGGAACAATATGTTGCAATTGAATGCCATGCTCAGTGCAAAAGTTGATAAATTTATTGTTAACATATTCTCCTCCATTGTCAGAACTTAACTTAAGAATGTGATGTCCGGATTGTTTCTCAAAAAAGGCCTTAAAGGCAAAGAACATGTTAAAAATTTCACTCTTGAGTTTTAAGAAGTATACCCAAGTGCATCTGGAAAAAGCATCAATGAAAGTTAAGAAGTACTTGTAGCCAGAGAAAGAAACAACTAGAAGTGGACCACATAAATCATTGTGCACAAGCTGCAAAGGGGTTGAAGCGTGTCAAGAGACACGTTTGTCAAAACTATCTCGATGATGTTTTATGAGTACACAACCGGAACAAACACCATCTCGGAAATATACCATAGGAAGACCTGTCGCCATATTTTCTTTACATAGATTTTGAAGAGAGTGATAGCTTAAGTGACCAAATCGCTCATGCCAAAGTTTTCTCACTTCATTATTATGAGCAAAAAAAAGGGAGGGAATACATGATGACCCAAAGTTGTCAAACTTATAAAAACTTATGGAATCATCAGCAATGCCAGTAGCTAAAATATGTCTAGGATCTCTTAGGTCCTTAATTACAACATCATGAGGTGAGAATTCTATTGTTTTTCCTTCACTTGAATGAGTCATCTAATAAACAGATAAAAGGTTGCAGGACAAATTAGGCACACATAATACATCATTAAACTGGTCATTATCTATATGAATTGTTCCATACCCTACAACACTAAGATATATATTATCACCAACATAAAAAATTTTGGTGTTACAATCATTTAAAGAAGAAAACATGGGTTTATTTTTGGCCATGTGGTAAGAGGCTCCAGAATCAATGAGCCACTCATGAGAATGAGAAGAAGAAGATACATTCAATGCATAACTATATCTTGATGCTTGACAACCACAAGCAGAAAGTGCCATTCCCGAAGATGAAGTTAAAGAGTTCTCCAAATGGATGTTGTGCTTCTTCATTGCTACTTCCAAGGCTTCCATATTCTTAAAACATTTAGACTCTATGTGGCCATCACAATTACAAAATTTTCAATGTCTATCTATCTTATTCCCTTTTTTTTTATTTTCCTTATCACTTTTTTGAGTTTCTTTTTTAGTTTGCGGCTGAAATTGCTTAAGACCCTAGTTTGGTTTAGGACCATTATTTTTAGGATGTTGCTTCTTAGGATTCTTTGGATATGGTTGTTGTTGGGTTGCTAAGGCTTTCTTAGAATATTTTTCAGTATTAATAAGACCAAGGTGTAAGATTTTTTCTTGTTCTCTTATCAAATAATCACAAAAGGCATCAAAAGAGGGGGACTTGTAGGTTGGTCCTTGAGAAATGTGGGCTTCTCTAGTGGAATGGAAGGTGTAAAAAAATACAGAGTATGCAAGGCCTAACTTAGCAAAAATGGAATAGATAAGACTAACATATTCCTTTTTGGCCTTACAACCTTCTAAAATAAGTCTAAGGGTCTTGAATTTGGACAAAAAATATTCAATAGAGGAGAAATTATTGGGGTCCAAAGTAAGAAACTCATTTCCAAGCTAGTGGGCTTTGATTTCATTTTGAACGCCAAAAACAGTATTTAGCCTTTTCATAGCTTCAACATGAGAGTCAATTTCTTGGAAATGAAATCTAATATCTTGAGCAATGGAAATTTCTATCAACCCACGTGCTTGATCTTGTTTATTTTTCCATTTAGCCTTTTTTTCTACATCAATAGGTTTAGATTCTCGTCCTAGGGCTATTATATAAAGCCCTTTATTTCTAAGTCTACCATGTAGGATAGTCATTGGAAATAATTGGTATTGTTAAGAATAACTGGGCATGCACTTTCCATTTTTAAAAATTGAAGTTGAAAAGGTTGAAACTAACTGCTCCAATGGAAATATATCGAAAAATTAGGTCGGTTAAAAAAAATGGCTCTGAAAACAACTTCTAGCTAAAGAATTTATATCTTTTTGAAGAAAAGTTGTAGTAGATGCCGAGTAATCACATGATAGGTTGAAAGTTGATGATGAAGTGGTACTTTTTAAAACAATTCCCCCCCCCCCCCCCCCCATTTTCCAAACTTAATATAATAATATCACTTTTAAAAAAATATTACTTTATGTGACCCATTTTTATAAATAAGTGAGAGTCACTTTTACAATGTTACTTTTACATGTGTTTTTTAAATAAACTTTTTTTTTTTTAAAGGAAACTTGCCAAAAATATTTTTAAGAAAAAATAACTTGACAAAAATATTTTTAGAAAAATAAGCTTGACAAAGAGACTTGAACCCAAGACCTGTATTCTCATAAAGTAACTTTACACCAAGTGAGCTAGTAAAATAATTATGTAATTGTTTGAAAGGAGGAAGGCTTTTTTTTTTGCACTTAGGTGTGCGTGCTTTTTTCTGCAAAAAAACAAACGTTCAAACAACAACAAAATATACAAGCCTTACAGCAAAACTTTAGATTTCCTTTTAATCCATCTGGCAACTATATATTTTTCTCATTATTTCTGATTTCCCAAGATTGCACAAAGTTGCGGGAAAAGAGCATATGTAGCAGAAAAATCTTGTCTTCCTATTTTGGGTTTGCCAGATCGCACACAGCAGGGAGAAAAGAGCATATATAAAGAAGAGGGTATAGATACAGTGATAAAAAATACTATAAACCGAAATAAACAGAGGGATTAATAAATATAACTGCAAAAAAATACTTTATACCTCAAGATCTAAAATGACATAACTTGGCCAACCGGAAACCTTTTCGCATGAAACGAAAGGGTTTTCTCACTAGAAATGAGGCTCTAGACACAACAGAGCAGTTCTCCCAGCCCGAAAGTGGTCAGAAACAGTAGATCTGGAAAACGACAGTCGCATGCAGTCAAACCGGCTTCGGATTTGGATCAACAACGAATTTGGCCCTCAAAACAGCTCTAATATCATGTAGGAATTTACAGGGTAAGTTCCTTAGATCAAACACAAAAGGTCATTTCTCACAAACATATCACAAATCAGTACACCAATATTTGACGTGGTTTAAACTCTCAAAGAGGGAAACAGTCCACGGCCTCAGCCAACGCGGCCACTTCAGGCAATTTATTAATATAAAGAAAGAAAATTTACATAAGCTTCTCTCATAAATGGTCACCGGAAAAATGAACCTCCATACTCTTTAAATAGATATCATGGACCAATCGGGTGTTAAGCCACAGATCAAGTGTCGATAATACCGATGAGAGAATGAACAGTCGAATCACTACATATAGTGACTGTTGGATTATAGGTGACAAAAGTACATAGTAAAGAAACACAATTTACCTTACTCTATGCTAGACCAAGTTATACTTAACTATTTCCTATGTGTCAGAATATCCTAACAAGTTGATTAAGATTATAACTTCAAGATGATTGATGTTATATGGTTCAGTCCATGTTTTTATGCTATTTATATCAATCATCATTTTACATGCATTTGTTGACATATATGCATCAAAATATATAAAATATATGTATTATATAAAAAAATTCTCTCGATTTTCTCCTAAATCGAGAGCTTTTGAAAATGTTTCTCCTCACTCCTGCTTCCACTCCCAAGCAACCTTGATTCCCTAAAATGGAATAAATAAGACCATCACTAGCCATGTTATATTAACTACCTAACCCAAGTACAATAAGTGTTTAGGAAGGTCCCAAAATATTAACCATTAAAAACATAAACAACATTAAGTTGAACACAATATACAAGGAACTGTCATTATGTTAACAATAGAATAATGCATGCTAACAATAGAACAACAAATGTGAATAATAGTAGAAGAACCATTATTGAATTGAATTGTCCATATTTTGAAATAAACATTTATGTAATGTTAGCCTTCAACACTGTGTTGTTGAGAATATTTAGCCAGCTCACCCTGATGAGCTATCCTCATATATGTCGAGCCACAAACGATTGCTTCACCCTACTAGGCCAAATTGCAACTAATTGTTTCCTGTAACTAACCAACTCACATAGCTAGAGAGTGTAATATTGATCATTGAATCTTTTTGTTATGTCGCGGTATTCACGAATTTCATTGCACATCTGTACATTCTGTCAGATGTATGTGTTGTATCCACCAGCCTATGTTGTGTGTGATATTCCCTATCTCCTCTTTATCATGTGATATCCCCATACTTAACCAAAACTTTAAAATTTTCTCTTTTTTCCGCCTTAACCCAACACCATTTTGGGAAGGCTATGCAAAAAGAAGTATTGAACATTCAATGGCTTTTCCCTATGAAAATGTTGCAATACCATGATATGATAGAAATAGATGAGGCTAAATCTTCCTTCACAAGGGATGTATTTTTGTACTAGCAAGGTGATTTCATCCCATGAATGCTTGAGCCAATTATTTGGCATCCCTTTCTTCCAATTAGGATTTTTCCTTGACTTTTTAATAAAAAATGTCCATTTTTTCCCTTCTAGATGGCAAGTTTTAAACCATATTTCTCATTATTGGGACAATCCTATGATTTGGGCTATCATGTGTTCTGAAAGATGGATTGTCACATTCCCTACTTGAGCACACTCACCATTAAATGAGAACACGAAATATTCTGATTATATCCTCTAAAATTTGAGAACTCTACCCATTCTCTTTCCTCCAAAATAGTTATTGTGTCATTATGAAATTTTTCCATTTCAAACCCATAAGGATGAACCCTAAAATCCATACTTTAACTCTGTGAAAAATTCTATGACCAGTCTTTGTGTTGATGCAAGCACTGTGTACCCAAATTCTTTGTATGACTCCTTTACTTTGAGAAAATGTTGCATGTTTGTAACCTTTGTAACTTCCCTATTTAAAATAGAACAATTCACTGTGTTCTTATTTCTATGAAAACACATGCCAAACTTGTGACTCATTCAACTACGAGAAAACCTTGAATTAATAATAATGACAACAATGTAAAAGTTAATGAACTTTGAGGAAGATTTATGAGTGATAAAAATGATAATAGTTATGTAAAACCATTGAACTCTTCTAAGTGGTTTCTTTGAAAAAAATGTTGGTATAAATTGTGATGTTTTTTTAAGTATTTCATCCTATAATTCTAATTTTGTTGTCTCCATAAAATCGATTTCTCAAACCCAAAAAAATATTAATTCATATGACAGAGAATGAAATCAATTTCACAAGAGAAATTTCTAGCTAAATCAATTTTCATTTTTAAGTATAAATGTGCTTTTCAAAGTGTTTTTCTCTATGTCATACCAAACAACTCTGAGCAATATTTCAAATTTAACCTTGAACTCAATGAAATTAGTTTTCTGTGCATAGATTACTTTATTCAAAATTGAACTATGTACATGATTTTGAACTCTGGTTGTACACATTTTGGAGTTAGAAATTCCCTATAAATACCATATTTCCATTTCAAAATGGTGGTTGCAGATACCTTGATCTCAACATCTTGAAGTGTCAAATTTTATTTCCTCTTACAACTATTAATATGCCCTCCAAGTCTCTAAAACTTGTGCCTTAATTTTTTTTGAAAAATCATCCTCTGTGTATGTTTTTATTCCTACAAACTTTCAATTGTCCCTCCTTGAAATGGTTCACAATCTCGTGTTGTTTCTAGGGATTTTTCCAACACAAATTCTCTTTTATCGATGGTTTACAAGCATATATTCAAACAACAATGTAGTACGCACAATATACTTGAGATATGAGTTAGATCGTTTTGAAAACATAGTAGTAGAATGACTCAAAATAGACTATATAAAAATAGTACTTTTCCTTTTGTATATTTTCTCATTAAAACACTTGCTTTTAACCACTTGCCCTTGTGGAGAACTCAATTTCCTTCATGTATTTCCCATTGAAATTTACTCTTGTCAATAATCATATTTCTATATGACATATTATTTTCCAGAAGTTTGAGACTTGATTACTAAAATTTTGACTGTCATAACAGTCATCATGAGTTTGTAGTATCACTCTATTGGATTTTCCATGTCATTATACCTTTAAGTTGTCATATCATTACCCACCAATTGCAATATCACTAGACTTTGATTGTCATTACCCAACATGATTACTTGCCACTTAAGCTTTATTATTTTCCATTTTGAAGTCATTATCATATCCTTGATTTGGAAATCATTGCTATGATTGTAGTTTGAGGTGTGAGGAATATATATATATATATATAATGATGGAAGCAGGACAAAATTAGGTTATGAAAATGTTTAAAATATAGATCAAATATACACTAGGGTCTTAACTTTTGGAGAAGTTTTTAAGTAGACTAGGATAGGAATATTATTGTTTTTTTCAAAGTAAATCTAAAATACCGAGGTTCCAACACCACCAAAATTTTGGGGTAAACTAGAATCCAAGTAAAGGTATTTTTTATGAAATTTTTAATAGTAAAATTATAATGAAATAATTAAATCATTGAAAAAATTACCAAACCTCCATTCCTTTATTCTAACTAACTTTTGTATTGATACTTCATGCTGACGTGTATCTTCTTGATGTGTGGAAAGTCAGATTGTTGAGAAACCAATAAGCTAGAAAATTAGGGTTGATTTCTCTTACTTGATAATTTCTTGTGAATATATGTTGACTCCAGGCCAAGGAAAAACACCACAAGGGGGAAAACCCAAACAAATCCTCTTCTTATAAAATCAAATCAAACTAAGAAATGTAAGACCCAAAAACCAATACCAAGACCAAGACCTCCCACAAGACCCATGTCAACCCTCCTTCAATCCTTTCTCAAGTAAGTCAAATCAAACCAAGTCAACGTTGGTTAACATCCTTCAAATCCGATCGAAATCTAAATTTTTGGCCCTCGCAAAATATATGAATTTGTTTTCCCTTGTAATAAATTTGAAATTTTTTGCCCCTACAACAGTATGAAAATGTGCACGTGTGGAAAATTCTAGGGCATAAAGCACAATTTTCTCACTCCTTTTAACTTTTCTCTCTCTCCTTTTACGTTCGCTTTTTTTCCTTAGACTTTCACCATTTTTTATTCTCTTTCATGGCACAAATTTCAATGGGATGAATTGGTGATCAAATGAGGTCAAATTTCTCTATGTATATACACATCCATGAGGTTGAATATGTCTCTTTCTGGGCCAACTTGTCTAGGCAGGGCCGACTTGGTCTTGTGGGTGAAAATTTGACTCTTTTTACTCAAAATTATTTTCCCACATTCTTTTAAAATTCCAAATGGGACTTGAATCAAGTACAATATATTCACTGATGAAAAATTTTATTTTGACTCAATAAACCATATAATTGTGAAGAACATGCTTTAACTATAATAATAATAATAATAATTGTTTTTTCTTCATTTTGTTTTTACATGGAATACATAATGATACAAGTACAATGATAATTATGAAGACCTAACCTAGTTACATTTTCAAGACTCCCTCTTAACTGTTGAGAAATCAATAAGCTAGCAAATTAAGATTGATTTCTCTTACTTGATAATTTCTTGTGAATATGTGTTGGATTCTTATTAACTTTATTATGTTATTTTCATCAAACAATTACTAAAAGATAAACCATTAAGATCACAAAAGACAAAGAACACAAGGTATAAGCTCTAAACCAGGAAAAAACCCCACAAGGGGGAAAACCCAACCAAATTATCTTCTTATAGAATCATATCAAAGTGAGAAATCCAAGACCCGAAAACCAAGACCAAGACCTCCTCACAAGCACCAAGTCAACACTCTTGCAACCCTTATTCAATGAAGTCAACTTCAACAAATTCAACGCTAGTCAACATCTTCTAAATGAGGTAAAACATTGAATTTTCGGCCCCTATAGCAACCTTGAAATTTTCGGCCCTGAAAAAATTCAAAAATATTACACGTGTGAGAGAATCTAGGGTATAAATCATAAAAATTATCTCTCCTTTGACCTTCTCTCTCTCTCCTTTGACTTTTCTCTTATTCCTTTGATTTTTTATCTTATTCTTGTTGTTCTTGGAACAAAAATCGAAGTTATGAGTTGGTGTGAAAATGAGGTCAAACTGAACTCTATATGTACACAATCAGGAGGTTGAATTTGTCCCTTCGAGGGCCAATTTGTAAAGGAAGGGATGACTTGGTCTTGTGGGTGTCAAAATGACTATTTTGACTCAAATAAAATTCCTTTTCATTTTTCTTTCAAAATTCAAAATGGGACTTGACTAAAGTACAATAGATTGAATCATGAAAATTTATCTTTTGATTTAATAAACCCTGGCATCATGAAGAACATGTTAGCTCCCTGTAATTCCGAGGCTGAAGACAGAATCCCAGAGGCAACATCAAAATCACTCCGGGCCTTGGATCTAGCCCCCCTAGACCTAGAGAGGTATCTCTCTATTAGTTAGAGCTTTGTTTGATTTGGCATTTTAGGCTAGTTAATGGGCTCAGAGTTTGGATTTTGAATTTGGTTTGTTGGGGAAAGTAAGGGAAAATTTCCATTGGGCAATGGAGTCAAAGGGCTTGGGTGATCAATTTGCAGAAGTAATCAAACATGAGTGAAACGAGGTAAGTTGGGTGTACAAATTTGGATCTCTGAGAATAAAATGGAATGGGAAGATTAAATAATAGTGGAATCCGGTATAAATTGAGGAGCAATTAAGAATTCTTCAATTAGACTAGAATTTAAAATTCAGCAGAAACTGGGGAGAAATTAAGAATTCCTCAATTTGGCATCAGTAGAAAACATAGACTATTGTAAACACAACCAAAATAGGGTGCTCTAGATAAAAAATCCTATTCATCATTTTCTTCTTTACAATAAGAGTTCAGAAATACTAAGAAAGGAAGATAATGGAAAAACACAAAAAACAGGAGAAAACTTCACCATTTCAAACACCACATGAATTCTAAACAGCTTCCTCTTGTATTAATTTTCAAAACTATCACTTAAAACACAGTGAAAACATTTCTAGAATAGAAAAGTTTCTCATTACAATTTCCCCCTTCATACTTCGACTGGACAAAGCATATATGCTAATCCTACTAACTGATTACAATCAATGCCATAACTAACAGTTAATTTCTTTTACCTACATAACAAAGAAGGACTAACATCATTTGACATATGAAAATAAAGAATTTGGAGTTATTAAGGACATTTGGACATATGGCACTGTCTTGAACATCTGGCGTTGCTTTGATTCCCTTTAAACACTCAATTTGATCGAAGCTCCCATATTCTTTCTAAAAATAGAAAAACTCTTATAAAACTAATGACACGTGTATAACTAATCATCATTCTTTAGGGGTGACATGTGTAAAATTTCCTCCTACTTCTCAGGATGTTGTTATTAACAAGATAGACTTTTTCATTCAAGAGATGGACAACAAATAAGAATATTGATTTGCATTCAGTGTTTGATATCTATGATATCTTGAGGTCGAGTAAGCGTTGGGACAGCTGGAAGATACACCTGTAAAACAACCTTGAATATGCCATGTCACCTATTGACCTATTCTCTGTAGAGCTTTTCAAACTTGATTGTGTTTTTAGTATTCTGCACATAGTTAAATTTCTGGTAGATTCTTTAACAAACTCATCTGCAAGCCTCAATGTCAGAGGTAACACCGTATACATACTCCTTTATAAGCTTACCTAGGCTCCATACCAAGTAGAAACTAAACCCATGAGTTCTTCAATCTTAGGCCTCTATGCTTTGACAACAACCATTTGACCAAATTATCTAAGGCAAGCTCTATAAACTCAATCTAAAATTGCAGCTGTAATAGGAAATGTTGATATAATCGAGACAATTTACTCGAGTGGAAGTCCCACCTCCCTTTACTGTGTGGTGTTCGTAGAACGAAATAAATAATCCTCTGTTGACTTGGGAAAAATAGACAATGCATGCCCAACATTAAGATGGATATTTTTGAAATTCAAGTCCATGGGTGACAGGACCTTCACATTAACTTGAACCATGTGTTTCCCATATTAAACCCCCAGCGTGGTTGTATGAAACGAGAACATAATTTAAAGAGCTGCATAGGTCTTCTGTTATACTCCTTTTAGTTTCAAAGATAGACTGTAGTGGAGCTGCAGTGGCGGGTGTTGTCGCGACGTAGCGGTGGCGGTGGTGGTTGTGCTTACGGAGAAAAACGAATTTTAGGGGGGCGGGGAGGGAGGGGGGGTTAGCAGAGTGGTAGGAGGTTTCAGGGCAGGGGGTTGCAAAGTACCTTGGTGCCACCACGTAGCAGGAAATGCGGTAAGGGATACCGCCCATTTCGAACCCCCACCCCATGGTGAAAGCTCGGTGGCTGAGGGGGGGCCAAATAAATGTGGACCATCGGATGTGGAGATGGGGAGCAGAGATGGCAAAGAGATGTGGGGAGTTTAAGGTGGATATGACGTGGGATGTAATGGTGTGGTCGGGGGTAGTTGACATGGAGAGGGTTAATATGGGCGAGGATATCACAGTGCTCTCTATGATGCGATGAGATTATGAATGGGAGGAGCAAGGTTTATATCATAAACATATGGAAAAGTCTGAAAATTTTATATTATGATTTTGAAGGCTTAATGAGATGGATAAGAATTGAATAATACATTAAGGCTTAGCTTGGTCTATATGGAAAATGATGCAGTTAGCCATGTATTAGAACTAGGATAAGTTCTAAAGTCTTTTTCAAAGTATTTCCTTCATGCGATTTTAAAGGGATTTCCAAGCCTAAGAGAAGCCATTATTTGCCTTTTTTACCAGCAGTACCTACTAGGAAATAAATGATATTCATGTAAAATTATTTTCAATGTGAAAAATCTGAAGAAAAATAATTAGTCGCCTTGAGATCCTATAGATTATAGGATACTGATAGTGGCTCTAATTGGGGATGGAAGCTCCGGAGAAGGTGTCAAGAACACCATAGATCAGTGGCCTGATACGTTGCGCTAATCTCAAATATGAAACCTGGTCTGTTCCAAAACCTCTGCAGCTGAAAATATTTAATCATTTGTTCTAAACCTCAAACAAGAATCTGGTCTGTGTACTCCAATCTAAAACGAAACTATAACTGAACTTATGCACTGCACACCATCAAACTGAAATCACTGCTACATCTAGTCTGATAAAAAATTATCCCATCAAATAATAATCAGACTTCCAATGTAACCATTCAAGCAAATGAGTGCTTAACTGAAACTAACCCTCCATTTCCTTGGGTAGAAAAATGGGCTCAAAACATGGCAACTTAACTCTTCCACTGAATTTAATAGCTCTATTACTCAGCCTCGTAGACTCTTCCTTCACTTATGATTATAATAAACTACTCAAATGATCTAGGTAAACATGCAATATGAGATCCCTAAGATGATTAGTGATATAAAAACATACCTCATCCTAGATTGTTCCCTTGCTTCTGTGTTGGCACTGACTGTCTTCACATGGCAAATAAGACACTTTTTTTTCTTCTCTTTCCATGATAATCAGTTTTTCTTCATCATTCCCTTTATCATTCAGAAACTTTCAAGGAAGTTTCAAACTCCAATCATCTCAGGCAAAGGGTCATTAGCTATAATATCAATATGTTGTGCAACTTTTTCAACATTCCAAGAAGAAAATAATGGAGAACCGTTGTGGTCCTTTTCAAAGTTTGTAGATTCAGAAAGAGGATCAGAGATGTCTTCAATCAGCAAAACTTCTTGGTTTTCATTAGAAAAACTTTATTGGTGTTCAATATTTGAATAAAAACTGCTAGATGAAGATTCTCTTGTGGATTTGGGCCATCAAACTCTGCTTTTTTTCTTCTAGATTACTAGACTACAAGAGGCTTTCAATGTTGTCCTCTGCTGGATCTAGTCCAGGGAGCTGAAATTATTCTTTAACCATCAACTGACCAGATGCTCCTTGTGCTACTAGGGATATTTCCTATGATGAAACTTCAAGAACTTTTGGACATCATATATCATTTCCTTTTTCATGATGAGAAGACATTTTAGACAAAACTTCCACTTTCCGAAATGGTCTTTCTTCTAAAACTTCTAGTATTTCATCATTCATAAACCGGTCATCATCATAGTAATCCTCCATATATTCAATAAAAATTTGAAATTTATCACAACAGTATTGAACTAGTGAAAAATAGGGATAATCTTCTTTATACTTGTCAAAAAACACATCATGAAAACACTTTAAATAAATTATACTTGCAGCTGGTAGATCTTCATACCAAATCCTATATTTCTATTCTAAACTGGCCACAAACATATTCATAAGACATTCCTCTGGAAATTGAATTTTAAATATTTGGACACGCATATGAAATATTAACAAATGTATAATATCATCATCTCCTTTCTTATCTCTAAACACAGGAAGATATTTTAACCAATCAATGTTTGGCATGGGATTTGGAAAACCTGAGATCTTAGCTTTGTCCAAAGAAGCATACCTGTGTTGTATTCTTGAATTCATCTTGACAATCAATCAACGATAAAATGGAGACACTATAAGTTCTCTGCAATTCTTGATTCTTTTTCCAGTGGAGTCTTTAAATCAACTGAACTTTGTGCAATCGCCAAGTGGATGATTTCAACCTTCTTGTGTCTAACTGTTTGTCCACCATCATCAGTCAGATCTGAACTTTATGTGTTACTGAGGAAGATAAAAATCTCCCCCAGTGGAGTCACCACTATGTTAGCTCCTCGTAATTCTGAGGCTGAAGACATAATCTCGAAGGCAACATCAAAATCGCTTCGAGCCTTGGATCTATCCCTCCTATACCCAGAGAGGGATCTCTCTATTAGTTATAGATTTGTTTGATTTGGAATTTTAGGCTAGTTAATGGGCTCAGAGTTTGGATTTTGAATTTGGTTGGTGGGGAAATTAAGGAGAAAAGGTCATTGGGCAATGGAATCAAATGGCTTGGGTGATCAATTTGCAGAAGTAATAAAACATGAGTGAAACAGGGCAAGCTAGGTGTACTACTTTGGATCTCTAAGAATAAAATGGAACCCCCCTTCATACTTCGACTGAACGAAGTATATATGTTAATCCTACTAACTGATTACAATCAATGTCATAACTAACAGTTACTTTCTTTTACCTACATAACATAGAAGGACTAACATCATTTGACATGAGCAAATAAAGCAGGTGGAGTTATTAAGGACATTTGAACATCTAGCATTGTCTTGAACATCTATCGTTGCTTTGATTCCCTTTAAATTCTCAATTTGATCGAAGCTCCCATCTTATTTCTAAAAATAGAAAATTTTTATAAAACTAATGACACATGTATAAATAATCATTAGTCTTTAGGGGTGACATGTGTAAAATTTACACCTACTTCTCAGGATGTTGTTATTAACAAGATCTTCTTTGCCATTCGAGAGATGGACATGATATAAGAATAATGATTTGCATTTAATGTTTTATCTTTATGATATATTGAGGTCGAGTAAGCGTCGAGACAACTGGAAGATACACCTGTAAAATAGCCTTAAATATGCCCTGTCACCTATTGACTTGTACTCTATAGAGCTTTTCAAACTTGATTGTGTTTTTAGTCTTTTGCACATAGTTAACTTTCTAGTAGATTCTTTTAGTGAACTCATCTACAAGCCTCAATGTCGGAGGTAACACCATATACATATTCCTTTATAAGCTTACCCAGGCTCCATACTGCTAGTGTGAATTCTAATTGCAATCGTACGAAAAAAAATCACTTTAGTTGTGCATAACAAACAAACCTAACATCAAAGATGGTTGCCAATTTCCTTAGATCTCTAGTTGGTGATCAGAATAAATCTACATAAATCCAGATCTATACAGTTAAAGACATTAAATAGAAAATAATAAGCAAGAGTTACTCCATGCATCCAATGAACAAGACAAGAATTTTTTAATAATTTTTTGTATTATGACACTTGGGAATGGAACATAGAAAGATGTTACCAGTCCCCATCAATGGGATGGCTTCTTGTATATCCTCAGCACTTCAAATCTAAGATCTCTCTCTCTCTCTTGATGGTGCAGAAAACCCAGACAAAAATGGATCTCAAAGGGAGCTCACAAGTAAAAAGTAGAAAAATATGACAATGATGGAGGACCAAAGTCAGACCAAAAGTATAGACCCAGAGTGATCTTTAGGCAAAAAAAGGTAGTGAATGAATGGAAAAACCCTTCTATTTATAACAAAATATTGAGTTAGTCTAGATATTGGTACATAATTAAAATATTATTAACCAAACCTAGATCCAACTTTTATGGAATATTTTATTATTTTTGTTGGAGGGAAAAAGAATTTGAATTTGGTCAAATCCCTTTATTAATAAATAATAAATAAATATATTATTTATTTATTATTTTAAGAATTTAGTTGAGTAATAATTAAATAAATAGTGATTTATTCGATTATTTTTAAATTATTTAGTCAAATTTAACAAGGAATATTATTTAAATAATGTTTTAAATAATTATTCCTAGAAAATAATAAGATAAATAATGGTTTATCTAATTAATTTTCTTGTTTTGGGTTAAATATGACTAGGAATATTAATTAAACAGTGGTTTAATTAATCATCCTTTGAGGAAAATCAAACCAATAAGGATTTATTCAATTATTCCTTATGGGGTTTCCTGTTTAGACCAGAAACAACTTAATAAATTATGGGTTATTAAGTTATTTTTCATGGTGAAAGCAATTTTACTATGGTAAAATTGGTCTTACATGATGTACTTTAGTCCATCTAATAGTAACTGGTTAGATGGCCAAAAATTGGTGTAGGATTGCCCCCTAGCGTCCGAGCATTAGGAGCTAATCATATGACTGAAGTACGTTGTAAGAACTCAATCACTAGACACTAAAGGGGGAGTCAAAGAGAGAGAAATATAAGGTAGACTAAAGTGTGAGAGGATAAGACCCTGAGGAGGCGAGACTTATAGGTGTGACAAGTCTCTTTTATGATTGAGTACTTGTTCTACATAAGGCGGGGGAGGCATACCTATGCCCACTGAGATAACAAGGTACAAAGAATAATGATGCGTCCAAAAAACAAGGGACTGAACTATATAGTACATGTTGGCATAGACATGGGCCAGATAAAAACATGATAAAGGATCCCATATACATACTGTGTCTGGGACAACAGCCAGGACTTATACAATAATATCTGAGTACATGAGATATAAGTGCAATAAAAGAGGCCTTGTAAAATAGGAAAGGGCTCTGAAAATATGAATGATACATGCAAACTAAAAGGCGTTGCAAGCGGTTGAGGCCAGAACCATCAAATATATGGAACTGCATCCAAGTTTGTAGTAGAGAGATAATTCGGGCATGTGGGGGGCTACCTGAAAGGCCAACCCCTCATGACTTCTGAAACATCTCACACACACCCAGGGATCACCAGTATAATCTGCTGCATCACTGAACCATCAAGTATATGGATATCAATCATGCCATAAAGAGATGGAGCTGAGAAACAATCAATTCAAAGGGCAATAAAGGGTCCCTTTTCCTAATCTGAGGCATCGAACAAGAGTGGAAGCTGGAAGCAAGGTACACCACCCTCTGGACCTGTCTTCTGGAATGAATAAGTTGATGTTGACAGAAGGAGGTCCGTCATAGGTGAGGAAATAATGGATCCTCAACTAAGGCATGAGGGATAATAGTAAAGCGACTGATAGACTGACACTAGGGATTATGGTGGAATGGGGGTACTAAGTAGCGAGCTGACGACTTCCCTTGTTAGAGCATAAAGGGCATGGATGACATGGAAACTACTGACTCGACTCTGGAGGGATAGGGGATAGTATGACTGAAGGCCACAATATGCAACACGAGAGAGGAACCAAGCAATGAAGGATGGAGGACTGTGGTGGGATACAAAGGGACTCGGGATAGACTCCATGGATGCAATGATGACTCAACTTGAATGTTCTAAACAAGGGTGACTCGATGATGCTGTCACACAGAACAAACTTGGTGGGGACCATAAAAACATGAGTACAAGATGGTTATTCATGACTAAAATGTACACGAGCATGGACAAGTATGAAGGCAATGTCGTGCCCCAAGTACAAGGATTGCAAGTGAATAAATTCAATTTTGAGGAGCGGTGAAGTGACCCTTCTTGGAAAAAGTTTGTCCGGGTGAAGTATCAAGTCACCAAAAATGAAAGGATACCCATTCCAGAGCTTGGTGAGATATTTCCAACGGTGCAAATGGTTTGTCGAACTGTGCTACGATTTGGTCGTAGCTAGCAGAAGAAAAATTTGGGGTTCTCTTTGGTTCTCTTTTAATAAAGCATTTTCCCTCCAATGTGATTCATTTGCAAGTATCATTGTGGTGAATGTAGAGAGGATAAAAGGCCCTAAATCTTGCAGCGATCGTAGCGAAAAAACCGACTATTGGAATCGAGATCCATCAGTTGTAGGTAAGAATTCGAACCATACTATTTTAATTCAGTGGATTAAAGTTTCATATTAGGCACCCAAAGCCCAAGAACAGGCCAGGTCACACTTTTTGGGGTCTATTCTGTGACCTAGGTAGTAGGTACTGGGCAGAAAACTACGACCTATCCTAGGAAATGACCTGAAAAGTGTGACCTGTCAGAGAAAGGGGGTTTGTTACACAGCAATTTGTCACCATCCCTACCATTCCCCGTCTCGCACATTGGAGGGCTTATTTTGTGACCTGTGAGCAGTGATATAACTTGAAAATACTTTCATGGCATTCCCTTAAACATGTACTTTCATCCCCCTGAAGACATCTCCTGTTGAAAAACCCTAAAAACACTTCTTTTTGCATTGGCGCGGGTACCCAGTTTAGTACCTGCGCTAATGGGGGGAATCCTTCAAAGAGGGCGCGCCAATTGGCGCTCTGTCCCAGAGTCGCACTCGCGCCAGCCAATTTAAGCTGTGTTTTTTAAAAATAAATGGCGGAAGTTTCGTTTCAACAGACTCAGAAATTGTTATCTATCTTGAGTTGGGAGGTTTGGCTCCGGGAATTCCATGTAAGGGAAGTGGTTTGCCACCTCTCATGGAAGCTTCCTTGAAGATAGGGCCAATCCCACAATTATAGGGATCCCAACTCCCCTTCCTCCATCTATAAAAGCTTGCCCATCTCCATAGCAAGCTAGTTCCAAAGAGTGGCAGAATCTCCAAGTTCCCAAGAGCTTTCACATCCTTATGCTGCAAGAGCCTTCTTGATTCCCTTAAGGCCAAATCCAAGCAAGGTGACTATTGCCAAGTATCCGAAGAGAGAGGCTTGTCCCATCCTTGACAGGCTTTATCGAGACATGCTCTGCTGTCGACCCGCCAAAGGAGAATTCGGTGTCGAAGCTTTGATTGTATTCTTATTTTTGACTCATTAATATTAAGCGACTACTGGTTATGGTTCCACTCTTGTTCTTGATCATGTTCATGAGCTATGTCCTCTTCGACTGACATATAGTTGTGTATTATGGGTTTTATGCTTGCATTTGTATTGTTTCTTGCATGTGCAGGTGTCCGATCACGGAGATCGTGAGGATTGTGATCTGCCAGGGCAAACGAACGGGAGCACCACCTCTTCTACAAACAATAGCGTTGGATTCCAGGTAAGCCTTCCTCGCAAGTCGGTTTATTTATGATTAGGAACCTGCACTGTAGCGTGTTTGATTGTTGCTAGACCCGATCTGGGCTAGTAGGGATCGCCTCTATCCGCAGAGGGGATTTACCTCCTCAACAATTTGGCGACTCCACTGGGGATCGTTAGCTTGTTGTTGTTCATTTTATAAGCTATAGACGGAGCCTGAAGTTGGCCAGATAGCCTTCGAAACGCTATTGCTCTGCATTAGCGAAGTAGATCAAAGCTGCTTTAGTCAATCTCCGGTTTAGTTTGTAAACTGAACACTCGGAGCTTTGTCTTGTCTTTTCGGTAGATTCTTGATTCTGCTTGCTTGATCAGCTCTTTGGGCTGGCTCTTTCTGTGAATTTGGATTTTGGATAGCTTGATCATCATTGGTCTGCTTGTTGGATTGCTCTTTTTTATTTTTGACTGGTAAACTCGACTGGCGCGCTTTTCAGCTTGACAGTCGCGCCCATTGGCACAGGTTGCTAGTGTATTACCCGCGCCAATTCTATTCTGGTGCTAGTTTCAGCCTTACAGTCGCGCCAATCCTGTAAGGTACTGGGGTTTGCTCTGTTTTGAGCTTTCTGAGCTTGATCTCTGTGTTTAGCTTTGCTCGCTTTGAGCCTAGATTACATGGTTCATTTGAGTCTTGGAGATTCATCCTGAAGTGGTGAGTCTGGTCTTGGTTGGGAGAAATTATTTGTTTTTTCATTTTCACGCATTGGCACTTGTTTTCAGTTAGCAACCCACGCCAATTGGCCATTGGCGCTAGTTGTCAGTGTACAAGTCGCGCCAGTTGGCGCCAGTTGTCAATGTACAAGTCGAGCCAATTTCAGGGTGTGTGAAAATTGAGATTTGTTCCCTAAATCCTTCACCAGTGTGTCTTTCCCTTCCGGTCTTTTCCTCGTATGAGCATAGATTACATTGCTCATTGTTTGGGATGTCTTCTTGCTATGATTGTTTGATGTAAAAGAGAATGAATGCCTTGTTTTGATCTCTTGCTTTGGAAGTCCTCTTTGTGTTTGACCTCATATGTCTCGTCACCTTTTGAGGGATTTCGTGACAAAGTGTTTGAAACAACGATTACATTCTTAGTGTTTGTTTACATCTCTTTTGCATTCATCCTTCATTAAGGAGATTTGCGTTTATTTAGTTTTGTCTCAAAGTGTCCTTTTTGTTAAAATTCATTAGATCACATTGCATTGAAAAGTATTTTTGAGATTTATCATTGAACTTAGATCACATTGTTTAATGATTGAAAGCTAAAAATCGCTATGAGTGCATTCTCTTTCATTGAAAGCATGCATTAAGTAGATTCTCATTTCATCGAAAAATGCATTGAGTGAATTCTTATTATTTGAAAAGAAAAGGAAATTGTGCATAGATTACAATTGCATAGTTTTCGGAAAAAGAATTTTGCATAGATTACATTGCATAATTCCCTTCGTTGAGTGTTTTAGAATACTTTTGGATAGTGAAAGTCATCTAGTTTGGAAAAAGTTTCGTTTTCAGTGTTGTTGTTTGTTGCATCATTGTTTGAAGCTCTTCCCTTAACTAGATAGCATTCATCGAATTGAAAAGTTTTCTTTTCTCATATAGCTGCATATAGGAGATTGTCATATGACATATGGTAGGGCCTTGAAACCGAAACATAATTGAAGATCAACCATAAAATTTACTCAATTTACCTAAGGAAGCATTGAAACATTAACGAAATATTTAGAGGTCTAGGCTAGAGACGTGTTCCGGCGTTGTTAAACCTAGTAGCTGTTGTTCGCCTCTTAGCTTTAGACAACACTAGTACGGACTTGTGCTCCCCATACCGTCGCGTATATAAAGGGAGACCCCACTAGGTTGCTATCCTTTATCCGTAGGAAGCTGAGTCTGCCGCCTTATACCCGTGATACACCGAACACAACATTCGGGGAGATTGCCTGCACGTATGTTAAGTCCTTGGTTGATTTCTCTTTCATTTTGAAACCAAGGTGTATATTGCAGTTCACGGTTATTTGGTACACCCTTTGCCTAGCATTCTTGAGTAGTCATTTCAATCTTTTCTGACTCTTTAAATTTGAAAAGGTCATCAAGCGCTTGTCCTTTCACGCTTGTTTCCAATCTGAAAGTGATAGAGTCACCTTTTTCCTGTTTCTCGACTCTTAAAATATGAAACGGTAGAGTTTTGTTTCAATGTCATAAAAATTAACTGCCCACGAAATATTCCTGGTTAAAGTTAGTTTCCTTAGGGTGTTGTTCTGAAGATCATTTCTAATGGCAACTTTTCCGGAGTTCACCAACCAAGGAATCCCCTCTGATGGGAATCCTGGTCCTTTTCCTCCTTTTGGAAATGTTGGTGCTCCTTATATGGCAACGTTGTCCCTTCCTGGGTTAACTGTTGGGTTGCCTGTTTGGTTGTTTTCGACCTCTGTGGTCCCGAATGTCTCGGCTACTGTTCAATCAGTTCCTCCGCCTGAACAACATCATGTTGATTCCAAGGTGGACCTCTCCCCTTCTTCGCCTGTTTCTGCGTCCTCCTCTTCTACTTCGCCTGGTGAAAGTCTGGATTCGAGTAACCGGGTGGCTAAGAAGAAGAAGAAGAAGACAAAGAAGAAGAAGTCCGATAAGAGAGAGGTTAAATCTGCAGCTACGGCTTTTGAAACATCTCCTCTTGATAAACCTTCCAACCCTCCTCGGAAAGTCAAGTTCCCTTGCATGTTGTGCACGGGAGACCATCTTCTTCAAGACTGCCCTGGCATTCCCAAGGTGCTTGAAGCATGGTCCAACGGTCGCCCGCCGTTGCCTTTGGCTTCCGGGAGTCAGGTTGGGGGCACATCTTCAGCTAAGGCTCCTAAGAAGCAGGGTAAGATTACCAATCCCTGTAAGTTGTGTGAAGGGCACCATGCCATTCACCTTTGTCCGTATATGGATGAAGCCAAACGAGTCTTGGATAACTCGGTTGTTTCTACACCATGCCTCCCGACTGGTTATAAACAGCTTTCTTTGAGTCCTCCACCAGCTGATCCTATGATTGGTCAAGAGTCATCCTTGGTCGATCCTGCTCCCTCAGAAATTCAAATTCAGGAATCCATCCCCGACCAACCATTGGTCGTGGGATCAATTGAACTGGCCCCGTCTTCGGTGCACCAGGTCTTTTCCGTTGAGAGTGGATCTCACATCCCTCAGGTTCTTCTTGTTTCTTCAGATTCCTCGGACTTGGAGAAAGATTCTCCTGTCCCCGTACCTCAAGAAGCGGCTCCTCCGCCTCCCGTGATGGAGGTCCTGGAGGATTACCCTCCCACCTTCGAGATGGAGGTCATGGAGGATGCTCCTTCTCCTTCCGTAACACCAGGGGAAGACCATCTCAGTTCGATGGTAGCCCCTCCGAGTAGTTTGGTCGCTTCCTTTGATTGGGAACGATTTTCAGGATACCGCCTTCCGTCTTATGTGCCTTTCGAGATCACAGTATAGGCTTTTGGTCTGGTTGTACCCAGCACTATTATAGACGAAGGCGCATCTGTTAGTGTGCTATCCTCGACTACCTGGCAAGCTTTTGGTTCGCCACCGCTTGCGCCTGTTACGCAAAATCTGTTGGCATTTAACAGAAGAATGAGTCAACCGTTAGGGATCTTTCCAAGGTTACATGTTACTTTGGGAGGTAAAACTATCCATATGGACGTGATGGTTGTTCCAGGCCCTTTGGATTTCAATCTGCTTTTGGGGCGCGATTACACCTACACCATGGGAGCACTTGTCTCCTCCCTTTTTCGTGTGGTCTGTTTTCCACATGAAGGGCGGATCGTGACCATTGATCAACTTTCATTCTTTGGTCTTGATGTGGCAGTTGGCTCGCCATCATCCCTTCCTGGTTTTTATCCACCTGTCGTATCTGCCCCACCGCAGGTCAACTATGTGGCTACCTACCCCGTGCCTGTACTCAATGACGACGCCGTCGTGCATAGTGTACTGGGGGCATTGGGTCCTGATTTCCAAGATGTCGTTATCCCACCTGGTGTGGGACTCTTGGAAGCCATGACTTATTTTTCATTATGACGAGCACTTTGCCGGAGCATGGTTCTTTTCCTATGTCAAGCTCCTTAAAAAATGAAACCAGGCTGTCGGAGCATAGTTCGTTTTCTTGTGTCAAGCTCCTTAAAAAATGAAACAAGGTTGTCGGAGCATGGTTCTTTTCCTGTGTCAAGCTCCTTAAAAAATGAAACCAGGTTATGTCGGAGCAGAGTTCCTTGTCTTGTGTCAAGCTCCTTAAAAAATGAAACAAGGTTGTTGGAGCGGAGTTCCTTGTCTTGTGTCAAGCTCCTTAAACCATGAAACAAGGTTTCTAAGGATAGTTCTTTTAATGTGTCAACCTCGTTAAAATAATGAAACACGTTCTTGTTCAATTCGAATCTTTGATCAGACCTCGTAAAATCCCAGTCGAGTCTTTCTTAGATCTCGTAACTTGAACCTTCACTCCCTCCATCTGTTTACTCAGGTGAATGGACTGAAGCTTCGGGGGCATGTACCTCGAATTAAGACACCATGTTGGGGTCATGCTTACTTTCTCAAGCATGGTTTGTTTCCGTTTCAAGCTTGTGTAAAAATGAAACCGGTTTCAAGCATAGTTTATCTTTGTTTCAAGCTTGTGTAAAAATGAAACCAACTTCAAGCAGAGTTTCCTGATTTCAAGCTTGTGTAAAAATGAAACCTTTCTCATGTTACCTCTCATGATGGCCATTTTATCAGCCTGTTTCTGCTACATGAGCCTTGGTTTTCTCACTCCATCGTCACTATCTGCTTGGCCAATCATATGCCTTCACTTGGTTGTTTTACCTGTTCCTGAGGAACCACTACGATGAGTGGTCTCGTTAGCCAGCCTGTTGAC
Organism: Pinus albicaulis; assembly: GCA_034641835.2. Taxonomy (NCBI): domain Eukaryota; kingdom Viridiplantae; phylum Streptophyta; class Pinopsida; order Pinales; family Pinaceae; genus Pinus; species Pinus albicaulis. The sequence continues at coordinate 306,981,953 of CM076578.1, read as the reverse complement.
CTTTATTTGTTTTGAGCAGTTCCACCATTACCGGAACCAGTAGCTACCCTTTATACCACTCGTTCCTCCAGGCGGAGTCATCTTTCAGCTCTTTTCTGACTCTCTGAACATGAAAATATTGTCGAGGCCCTTGTCGTTTCGATCTCGTTAAAGTGGACACGAATCGACATCTACCCAGTATACGTTTACCCCTTTTTCGGGCTGGGATGGATTATTTATGAAAAAGGAATACCCTAGCCTATCGCGACTAGGAGGTTTTCTCGGATATTGTTTTCTACCTTTTCGGGTCCGAGGAACTATTTACGAAAAGGGACCGCTGGAGTTTACTTTTCTGCTGTCTTTTCAAACTCTCTAAATATGAAAAGACGCCGAGTTCTTCCTTTGTCAGACTCGTTAAACCCTGATGACATCGGATTCAGTCGAAATGACGTTATTCGAGTCACTCCTTCCTAGGGCTCGTTAAATGTACTAGGATGGATTCGTCCGAAGGACGGATTTATATGACAAGCATATGGTATCCTCTTCAAGCTTGTGTAAAAATAAAGAGGTACTCACCGAAATGGTGGGGAAAATGGAACCAACATCATTGTCGTGTCGGCAGTATGTCGCTCTTGAACATGGCACTTCTCTGCATTCGTGTCGGGTTGGGGACATCTCATCTCATTTCTTCACTTGCCTCCGTCGTTTTGGATAATCCCTTTTGACCTCTCATCTACTCATTGCCTCGTCACCATGACCTCTGATCCGTTGATGTCAAATACTTCCAAATCCACTGTCGTGCCGCCAATATGTTCAAGAGAAGTTGACCTCTGCAAGTACCAACCTTCCTCTGATTCTCATCTGATCCTGATTCACAAAAACATTATGTTCCTCTATCTCGTGTCGATGATGTGGGAAACACTATGGCCCACCTTTGATCAAGGTCACTTCCTGTCGACTTCAACTTATTATCCAGGAAGTTGGTCTAAAGACTCCCTTCTGTTACCTTGGAGCCTGCATGCCTCAATGGCAGGTTCTTCGCATTCGACGTGAGGTTTTCATTATTGGCCTCCGATCGAGTGATTCTGTGGGTGTTTGACGTCAGCTCATTGTTCACATGCCGTATATTGTACCTGTAGTACCTTGAGGACCATCGGCATTAATGGTGGTACCTCTCGCATCTGTTAACAGCTTTCATCATTGCCTGGTAATCAGGCAATGTTCTTCCATGTTCGACTTCAGCTCACATATTCGCATCCTTGAACTTGTACTTTTTTCGGGTCGAGATGGAGCGCAAGACCCTGGATTGTGTCTATTGTAATCTAGGCTGCAATTTTTTAGATTATTATGATTATTTACATGACTCACTTACTGGATGGTTGCGACCATACCTGAGTCTATTTATCGATCCTCAATGGATGGCTGCGTCCATGCCATGCATCTGGATTATTGTATACTTTGTTATGGATGGTTGCGCCCATACCACATATATATCATGCATTTGAGACATTAGTTGTACTTCTTCACGCAGGTTTTCCGACGGCGGAGTTTTCAGTTGGACACGTTCTCGTAAAGCATTTCACCCCTCTCTCTCTCGAGCCTCATGCTTTAGGGGGCATCTATTACATAGCAATTTGTCACCGTCCCTACCATTCCCCATCTCGCACATTGGAGGGCTTATTTTGTGACCTGTGAGCAGTGATATAACTTGAAAATACTTTCATGGCATTCCCTTGAACATGTACTTTCATCCCCCTGAAGACATATCCTGCTGAAAAACCCTAAAAACACCTCTTTTTGCATTGGCGCGGGTACCCAGTTTAGTACCCGCGCCAATGGGGGAAATCATTCAAAGAGGGCGCGCCAATTGGCGCTCTGTCCCAGAGTCGCACTCGCGCCATCCAATTTAAGCTGCGTTTTTTAAAAATAAATGGCGGAAGTTTCGTTTCAACAGACTCAGAAATTGTTATCTATCTTGAGTTGGGAGGTTTGGCTCCGGGAATTCCATGTAAGGGAAGTGGTTTGCCACCTCTCATGGAAGCTTCCTTGAAGATAGGGCCAATCCCACAATTATAGGGATCCCAACTCCCCTTCCTCCATCTATAAAAGCTTGCCCATCTCCATAGCAAGCTAGTTCCAAAGAGTGGCAGAATCTCCAAGTTCCCAAGAGCTTTCACATCCTTATGCTGCAAGAGCCTTCTTGATTCCCTTAAGGCCAAATCCAAGCAAGGAGACTATTTCCAAGTATCCGGAGAGAGAGGCTTGTCCCATCCTTGACAGGCTTTATTGAGACATGCTCTGCTGACGACCCGCCAAAGGAGAATTCGACGTCGAAGCTTTGGTTGTATTCTTCTTTTTGACTCATTAATATTAAGCGACTATTGGTTATGGTTCCACTCTTGTTCTTGATCATGTTCATGAGTTATGTCCTCTTCAACTGACATATAGTTGTATATTCTAGGTTTTATGCTTGCGTTTGTGTTTTTTCTTGCATTTGCATGTGTCCGATCACGGAGATCGTGAGGATTGTGATCTGCCAGGGCAAACGAACGGGAGCACCACCTCTTCTACAAATGATAGCGTTGGATTCCAGGTAAGCCTTCCTCGCAATTCGGTTTATTTACAATTAGGAACCTGCACTGTAGCATGTTTGATTGTTGCTAGACCCGATCTAGGCTAGTAGGGATCGCCTATGTCCGCAGAGAGGATTTACCTCCTCAACAATTTGGCGACTCCACTGGGGATCGTTAGCTTGTTGTTGTTCATTTTATAAGCTATATACGGAGCCTGAAGTTGGCCAGATAGCCTTCGAAACGCTATTGCTCTGCATTAGCGAAGTAGATCAAAGTTGCTTTAGTCAATCTCCGGTTTAGTTTGTAAACTGAACACTTGGAGCTTTGTCTTGTCTTTTCGGTTGATTCTTGATTCTGTTTGCTTGATCAGCTCTTTGGGCTGGCTCTTTCTGTGAATTTGGCTTTTGGATAGTTTGATCATCATTGGTCTGCTTGTTGGATTGCTCTTTTTTATTTTTGACTGGTAAACTCGACTGGCGCGCTTTTCAACTTGACAGTCGCGCCCATTGGCGCAGGTTGCTAGTGTATTACCCGTGCCAATTCTATTCTGGCGCTAGTTTCAGCCTTACAGTCGCGCCAATCCTGTAAAGTACTGGGGTTTGATCTGTTTTGAGCTTTCTGAGCTTGATCTCTGTGTTTAGCTTTGCTCACTTTGAGCCTAGATTACATGGTTCATTTGAGTCTTGGAGATTCATCCTGAAGTGGTGAGTCTGGTCTTGGTTGGGAGAAATTCTTTGTTTTTTCATTTTTAGGCGTTGGCGCTTGTTTTCAATTAGCAACCCGCGCCAATTGGCCATTAGCGCTAGTTGTCAGTGTACAAGTCGCGCCAGTTGGCGCCAGTTGTCAATGTACAAGTCGAGCCAATTTCAGGGTGTGTGAAAATTGAGATTTTTTCCCTACATCCTTCACCAGTGTGTCTTTCCCTTTCGGGCTTTTCCTCGTATGAGCATAGATTACATTTCTCATTGTTTGGGATGTCTTCTTTCTATGATTGTTTGATGTAAAAGAGAATGAATGCCTTGTTTTGATCTCTTGCTTTGGAAGTCCTCTTTGTGTTTGACCTCATATGTCTCTTCACCTTTTGAGGGATTTCGTGACAAAGTGTTTGAAACAACGATTGCATTCTTAGTGTTTTTTTACATCTCTTTTGCATTCATCCTTCATTAAGGAGATTTGTGTTTATTTAGTTTTTGTCTCAAAGTGTCCTTTTTGTTAAAATTCATTAGATCACATTGCATTGAAAAGTATTTTTGAGATTTATCATTGAACTTAGATCACATTGTTTAATGATTGAAAGCTAAAAATCGCTATGAGTGCATTCTCTTTCATTGAAAGCATGCATTAAGTAGATTCTCATTTCATCGAAAAATGCATTGAGTGAATTCTTATTATTTGAAAAGAAAAGGAAATTGTCCATAGATTACACCGTATAGTTTTCGGAAAAGAATTTTGTATAGATTACATTGCATAATTCCCTTCACAGTGCTTTAGAATACTTTTGGATAGTGAAAGTCATCTAGTTTGGAAAAAGTTTCGTTTTCAGTATTGTTGTTTGTTGCATCATTGTTTGAAGCTCTTCCCTTAACTAGATAGCATTCATCGAATTGAAAATTTTTCTTTTCTCATATAGCTGCATATAGGAGATTGTCAAATGACACGCGGTAGGGCCTTGAAACTAAAACATAATTGAAGATCAACATTAAAATTTATTCAATTAACCTAAGGAAGCATTGAAACATTAACGAAACATTTATAGGTCTAGGTTAGAGACGTGTTTCGGCGTCTTTAAACCTAGTAGCTGCGTTCACCTCTTGGCTTTAGACAGCACTAGTACGGACTTGTGCTCCCTGTACCGTCGCATATATAAAGGGAGACCCCACTAGGTTGCTATCCTTTATCCGTAGGAAGCCGAGTCTGCTGCCCTATACCCGTGATACACTGGACACAGCATTCAGGGAGATTGCATGCATGTACGTCAAGTCCTTGGTTGATTTCTCTTTCATTTTGAAACCAAGGTGTATATTGCAGTTCACGGTTATTTGGTACACCCTTTGCCTAGATTACCAGAGTAGTCATTTTGATCTTTTCTGACTCTTTAAATTTGAAAGGATCATGAAGCGCTTGTCCTTTCACGCTTGTTTCAAAACTAAAAGAGATAGAGTCACCTTTTACTCGTTTCTCGACTCTTAAAATATGAAATGGTAGAGTTTTGTTTCAATGTCATAAAAATTAACTTCCCACGAAATATTCCTAGTTAAAGTTAGTTTCCTTAGGGTGTTGTGTTGAGTTTTTTCTAATGGTAACTTTTCCAGAGTTCACCAACCAAGGAATCCCCTTGAATGGGAATCCTGTTCCTTTTCCTCCTTTTGGAAATGTTGGTGCTCCTTACATGGCAACGTTGTCCCTTCCTGGGTTAACTGTTGGGTTGCATGTTTGGTTGTTTTCGACCTCTGTGGTCCCGAATGTCTCGACTACTATTCAATCAGTTCCTCCACCTGAACAACATCATGTTGATCTTGGGGCGGTGGACTCTCCTCTTCTTCCTCTTCTACTTCACTGGGTGAAAGTCTGGATTCGAGTAACCAGGTGGCTAAGAAAAAGAAGAAGAAGACAAAGAAGAAGAAGTCCGATAAGAGAGAGGCTAAGGCTGCAGTTATTGCTTCCGAAACATCTCCTCTTGATAAACCTTCCAACCCTCCGCAGAAAGTCAAGCTCCCTTGCATGTTGTGCACAGGAGATCATCTTCTTCGAGATTGCCCTGGCATTCCCAAGGTGCTCGAAGCATGGTCCAACGGTCGTCTGCCGTTGCCTTTGGCTTCCGAGAGTCAGGTTGGGGGCACGTCTTCAGCTAGTGCTGGTAAAACTCTTAAGAAGCATGGTAAGCTCACCAATCCCTGTAAGTTGTGTGAAGGGCACCATGCCATTCACCTTTGTCCATATATGGATGAAGCCAAACGAGTTTTGGACAACTCATATGTTTCTACACCATGCCTCCCGACTGGTTATAAACAGCTTTCTTTGAGTCCTCCACCAACTGATCCTATGATTGGTCAAGAGTCATCCTTGGTCGATCCTGCTCCCTCAGAAATTCAGATTCAGGAATCCATCCCCGACCAACCATTAGTCGTGGGATCGGTTGAACTGGCCTCGTCTTCGGTGCACCAGGTCTTTTCCGTTGAGAGTGGATCTCACATCCCTCAGGTTCTTCTTGTTTCTTCAGATTTCTCGAACTTGGAGAAAGATTCTCCTGTCCCCGTACCTCAAGAAGCGGCTCCTCCGCCTCCCGTGATGGAGGTCCCGGAGGATTCCCCTCCTACCTTCGAGATGGAGGTCGTGGAGGATGCTCCTTCTCCTTCCGTAACACCAGGGGAAGACCATCTCAGTTCGATGGTAGCCCCTCCGAGTAGTTTGGTCGCTTTCTTTGATTGGGATCGATTTTCAGGATACCGCCTTTCGTCTTATGTGCCTTTCGAGATCACAGTACAGGCTTTTGGTCTGGTTGTACCCAGCACTATTATAGACGAAGGCGCATCTGTTAGTGTGCTATCCTCGACTACCTGGCAATGAAAAAAGCAAAGAGGAGCCTTTATAGACTCCAGGTGAGACACTGTTTGGAGGTTCGACTATCTGTTTATTGGCCACTGAAGAGATAATGGACTTAGGAGAGGTCTAAGACTTATGTTCATAATATTTCAACTGATCGATGGTGATGATATTTCCATTGTGAGTAAAGCACATCTTACGGTGAACTGCAGATGGGACAACAAAAATTGCATAAGTGTAGCTATGACCCAATATAATTTTGTAGTCTAAGGGGGCATCAATGACTTCAACGTCAACAGAAACAATCTTTCCCGCGAGAGTAATAGGAAAATTGCGACACATGCCAAGGGGATGGGAAGAGTGGCCATCCCATGCACGGAGGGTGATAGTGGAAGGGGCTAACTCAGGATATCTGAGTTGTGTCCAAACAGAAGTAGACATCACACAAGTGGATGCCCCCTCGTAAATGATATAAAGGGATACGTTGGCATTCCAGATCTTGACAAGGATTTGGAAGGCGACAGAACAAGGAAGGGGGGGATTAGTCGCACTCTACTATGCATACACCTGACCCTGAGGGGTGGGTGGTTGCTGTTACGGAGCTCGAGAAGGAAAGGAAGGCTGAGGTGCTAATGTTGGAGGAGCTGGAGCACTAGGCTGTGGATACGGAAAATAAGAAGGTTGGTCAACATTGGGGTAAACAGGTTGGGAAAACAGAGGAGGCATGTCGTATCCTCGATACATGTTGCTGGGAGGGGGTAAAGTGCTGGAGGAGCTGGCCCCTCCTTGAGGGAAACCAAAACCCATGGGAGAATTAGTGTACGAATGTGAAAGGGATCCAACGATACTTTCGGTGGCATGGGATGCCCCCAGTGCGTTGGTACCACTGGGCCTAGCGAGATTAGGTGAGATGATATAAACATAACCATATTGTGTGTAGATCAGGTCATATTTCAACGCAATCTAGAGGGCATCTTCCTCGGTCTGAGGGAAGTAGGATGCGACATCTTTGCCAATAGCAAGCAAAAGGGATCTGTGAAACTAGTCCATGTAGACACAGTCTTCGAAAGCAAGGGCTCGACATAGGCTCATCCATTTGCACCATTCTTGAATATGGTCAGATAGGTGGGTAGCAGAAGTTTGACGGAAAGAGTTTAATAGTTTGGTACTAGTTTCATAGTGAAGGGGAAGCTGGAAGTAAGATAGAAAATCCTTAGCAAGGGTTGCACAATTAGTATGAGAGGAGTTCTGGTCGACATACCACTTTGAAGCTTCTCCAATATGTGTATGCTGGAATAACTAAAGACAAACGAAGTCAACACTGATGGAGTTAGATGAACACCACATGTGGAAAGAACGAACATGGTTGGTAGGATCCTCTCCAGCAATTCCTTCAAACTTGGGGATGTTTGAAGGGAGCTTGGTTGGCATAGCAGGCCAACCAGGATCATGGTGTATGGGGTCATTGACCATCATGCTAAAATCGGGAAGGCTTAGGCCTGCCATATAAGGAAGCAAGGGAGCAACTGGAATAGTTCCTGTTGTGGCACCACTAGTAGCATTCCCAACATTAGGGTCAGGGTTGCCACCAGCAGTAGGTCCTTAACCAGACATGATGAAGGTGAAAGGTTGAGGAGAGACGGGGATAGAACCAGAAGGGGAACCTGATGAACCAGAAGAAGAGTCAGAATAGGGACTCAGTGGAGGACAAACACGAACCCTATGTGGTGGAGTAAGTCTTCCTAATGAAAACTGAGGATGCAGGCCTTGGAGTCTCCAGGATAAACTCCTTCGGGGTGCAAAGATGGTAAAGAGACACAGAACATAAAAAGGAAGAGGCAAACAAGGGCAGGGAGTTACAGGATCAATTGATTACAATGTTTAGCAAGAGAGGTAAACAAGGGTAGGGAGGTGCAGGATCAATTGATTACAGTGTTTAATTCTTTGCCAGGCGGTGTAAACCAAGTGCTCTTCACTTAGGGTTTGCGTGTATGTGATAAGTGTGTTAATTTTAATCAAGCCCAGACATGTATAGAGAAAAAATAAAAAATATGATGTATAATTGTAAATAAATATGAGAATGACGATAAAGGAAATTGAATACGACAGTAAAATAAACGAGCTAAAGATGCATCAATTTAAACCCAAGGAGGAGGGCTTCCCAAAAACTAGTCTATGGGTGGGCGAAATCTAATCAAAACACACAAAATGGCCAATGGATCTAAAGTCGGGAGGGATAGAGATCTAAAGGTCAGATCTGCTAGAAAGAGGAGAAAAAAACAACAAAAAACAAGAGGGAAAAATGCTGCAAAAAAGGTGGCGAAAGGCTACAACCTAAAGGGAAACGGAGGGGACCCTAAAGGAGGACAAAAAAAAACTGAAAAGAGGTGTTTTGGATGGATGAACAACCGATCTGAAATGGATCTGAAAGTACAGGTTTGGATATGAAAAATGGTTGAAAACACTGAAATCTCAGGGGACCTGCTTCAGCTAAACTCCTCCTAAAAAGGTGGAAGAGTACTGAAGCCCTAAAGGGGCTTGGTTTTTACTTCGATGGGTAAAACTAAGAAAGTACAGGTCCAAGACAGGTGAAGAGGGAGTTCAAACAACCCTAAACAGTGACCCAGACAAACCTAGAAAAATCATAGAAAAATTCACGCAAAAAGTACAAGTCGCAGTTTCAGACCTGTTTTCAGTTGAGGTCACAGTTTTCAGGTTGTTTCCCGCTTCCTAGGAGGTGAGGTCGCAGTTTTTGGCCCAAAAACTACGACTTGCACTTCTGGTTGTTTCACAAGTAGATTTCATAAACAAGTGTCGTCTCTGATGCGGTTGATACCTATTACTTGCGCAATAGGCCCAGAAACACACGGAAGTTAGAAGTTTTACTGTTTTAGGCTTTTAAAGGTTAAAAACAACATCAAGAAATTCAAAAAAGGAAGCTAAAGAAAAACCCTAGGGGTTGAAGCAACTGGTCATGCAGGGATCTAAAAAATGACAGCGGTCATAATTATAAACCCTTGTGGAGTCACCAGTTGTTAGTGTGAATTCTAATTGCAAGCGTACGAAAAAAGCTCACTTTAGTTGTGCATAACAAACAACCCTAACATCAAATATGGCTACCAATTTCCATAGATCTTCAGTTAGTGATTAGAATAAATGCTACATAAATCGAGATCTATGCAGTTAAAGACATTATATAGCAAATAATAAGCAATATTTTCTCCATGCATCCAACGAACAAGACAAGCTATTTTGAAGAATTATTTTTATTATGACACCTGGGAAGGGAACATAGAAAGATGTTACCATTCCCCCTCAATGGGATGGGTTCTTGTATGTCCTCAGCACTTTAGATCTAAGATCTCTCTCTCTTGATGGTGCAAAAAACCCAAACAAAAATGGAACTCAAAGGGAGCTCACAAGAAAAAAGTATAAAAATATGACAATGATGGAGGATCAAAGTCATACCAAAAGTATAGATCCAGAGTGATCTTTAGGCAACAAAGGTAGTGAATGAATGGAAAAACCCTTCTATTTATAACAAAATATTGAGTTAGTCTAGATATTGATGCATAATTAAAATATTATTAACCAAATCTAGATCCAACTTTATGGAATATTTTATTATTTTTGTTGTAGGGAAAAAGAATTTGAATTTGGTCAAATACCTTTATTAATAAATAATAAATAAATAAATGATTTATTTATTATTTTAAGAATGTGATTGGGTAATAATTAAATAAATAGTGATTTATTCAATTATTTATAAATGATTTAGTCAAATTTAACAAGGAATATTATTTAAATAATGTTTTAAATAATTATTCCTTGAAAATAATAAGATAAATAATGATTTATCTAATTAATTTTCCTGATTTGGGTTAAATATGACCAGGAATATTAATTAAATAGTGGTTTAATTAATTATCCCTTGAGGAAAATCAAATAAATAAGGATTTATTCAATTATTCCTCATGGGGTTTCCTGTTTAGACTAGAAACAACTTAATAAATTATGGGTTATTAAGTTATTTTTCATAGTGCAAGCAATTTTACTATGGTAAAATTGGTCTTACATGGTGTACTTTAGTCCATCTAATAGTAACATATTAGATGACCAAAAATTGGTGTAACACATACCAAGTAGAAACTAAGCCCATGAGTTCTTCAATCTTAGGCCTTTGTGCTTTGAAAACAACCATTTGACCAAAGTATCTATGGCAAGCTCTATAAACTTGGTCTAAACTTGTAGCTGCAATAGGAAATGTTGATATAATCGAGACAATTTACTCGAGTGGAAGTCTCGCCTCCCTTTACTGTGCCATGTTTGTAGAGCGAAATAAATCATCATCTGCTGAATTGGGAAAAATAGACAATGCACGCCCAACATTAAGTTGGATATTTTTGAAATTCAAGTCCATGGGTGACGAGTCCTGCACATTAACTTGAAAAATGTGTTTCCCATATTAAACCCCCAACACAGTTGTATGAAACAAGAGCATAATTGAAAGAGTTGCATAGGTTTTCTATTATACTCCTTTTAGTTTCAAAGATAAACTATAGTAGAGTTGCGGTGGCAGGAGTGGGTAGGTGGAAGTGGAGCAGCAGTGGCGAGAGTCGGTAAGCGGACGTGGAGCAGTGGTGGTGGGAGTCGTCGTGACGCAGCGGTTGCAGTGGTGGTTGTGCTTGCGTAGAAAAATGGATTTCGGGGGGGCAGGGGGGAGGGTAGCAGAGTGGTAGGAGGTTTCAGAAAAGGGGGTGCAAAGTACCCTAGTGTCGCCACGTTGCGGGAAAGGCGGTAAGGGATACCATCCATTTCAGACCCCCCCCCCCCCCCCCCCAAGTGGTTAAAGCTCAGAGGTTAAGGGAGGGCCGAAAAGAAATCTGAACCGTTGGATGTGGAGATGGGGAGCGGAGATGGTAGAGAGGTGCGGGGATTTTAAGGTGGATATGATGTGGGATGTAAAGGTGGGGTCAAGGGTAGTTGATGTGGACGGGGTTAATATGGGCGAGGATATCATGGTGCTCTCTATGATGCGATGAGATGATGAATGGGAGGAGCAAGGTTTATATCATAAACATATGGAAAAGTATGAAAATTTTATATTAGGGTTTTGAAGGCTTAATGAGATGGATAAGCACTGAATAATACATTTAGGCTTAGCTTGGTCTATATGGAAAATGAAGCAGTTAGCAATGTATTAGAACTAGGATAAGTTCTAAAGTCTTTTTCAAAGTATTTCCTTCATGTGCCTGTAAAGGGATTTCCAAGCCTAAGAGAATCCATTCTTTTCCTTTTTGACCAGTAGTACCTACTAGGAAATAAATGACAGTCATGTAACATTATTTTCAATGTGAAAAATCTGAAGAAAAATAATTAGTCACCTTGAGATCCTTTAGATTATAGGATACTAACAAAACATTCTTAACTAATGAAATAATAATCATAATAATATTTTTCTTCTTTTTTATTTTTACGTGAGATACATATTGATAAAATTACAATGATAATTATGAAGATTGAAATTATTACATTCTTCAACACTGCCTCTTAAATAGGGAAGTATTCATAATTACACAACATGATACAGGGATACTCTCGAATTGAAATATTCTCATAAGAAGGGTTCATATTAATAAGCATCATCAAACATCATTATCATAACCAACATTGTCAATTACAAAATCAAAAGGCCTTTATTGGCAAGCTCTAACTCTCCACTATATTAGAGCACAATGTTGGGAGACATACATTTGGACACCACCACCACTAAAGGCACATACCCCATCAAAATGTTCACCAGGTCTGTCCTTATAGGGGTATTCTTATCTTGAATTCCTAATTCTCAAAGAACATTGGTTCTCACGAATGCTCTTATCTTGGATTCCCTACCCCATCCTCAAAGAGTATTGGTCGTCAAGATTACTCCTATCTTGGATACCATTCCTCAAGGAGTATCGATTCCCAAGACTACTCCTATCTTGGATACCATTCCTCAAGGGGTATTAGTCCCAAAATCTTATCCAATCCTCCATTCTCCCTATCAGTGTATTCACTAGACTTACGGTTGTTAGTCCTGGCTTAGTGCATGATACATGGAGAATACGGTGTCCATCCTTACTCCCTCTCAGCCAGGGAGGAAATCCTTACTCCCTCTTAATCAGGGAGACATAACAACAAGCCTTAGCTTGTCTCAATAATTGACTACTTGTTCTTCCATGGGGATCTAGTTTTAGCTTGTACGGATTGTATCTCACATCACATCATATCGAAATACGACCTTTGTAGGGATCCCCCCCTATACTCTAGCATGATGAACACTATGCTAAAAAAAATAAAAGATAATACAGTAAATCAAAAAATTATAACATAAGCATACAAAGCTGGAAACAAAAAAAATTAAATCACTTATATCAAAGTTCATAAATTTAACTTCATACACATACATCTATTTAACTTGTTTATCTAGGCACAATGAAATCATCCTAAATAAAAACAATTCTAGGCATCATGAAATCATCATAAATAAACACAATATAACTAACACATGTACCATTCACCCTTAGACGAGAGCCAAACTGGACTTGCCACTTCTTGATCTCCTTTGTTGTCATCTACCTCCAAGCCTGAATGTTGTCGTGCTTAATCCGAATGTAATGACCCACCAGTTGACTTCCCAGCCTACTCCTTGGGTACTCTCCTTCCCCACGGACCCCCAAGCTACAATGGGGTTGTACAACGAAAGAATGTGCTAGCTAATAGAGGTGAGCCTATCTTGGCTCAAGAGTCCCCTCTCTATAGTACTCTATCCCACCAAACTTAACTATAGTTCGTTACCACTCAAAATGACACAATCTCCTCCATCCAATAATAGGGTAAAGAAAAAATCCTTTTCCATTCCATTTCCCTTTTTTTTATAAAATGCTTCATAGGTGACACTTGGAATTTCATGCATAAATAATTATTTTTTTAACCAAAATTTGATTATTCACCCACCCATGTGTCACCCTCTCATCAAGACTCTCCAAAAATAATTTACTTAATTATTCATTTAAAAGAGTATTTTCCTCAACCCAACAAGACTTCCTATTTCTTCTCCTAGTTGTCTCTTGATTCCCCCTTTTCTACTCCTTAATTTGTGTTTATTACTGAAGTTAATTGATAAGTATCAGATTTGGTCCCCTAAACTACCTCAATTTGCCTTTATGATGAATATTCTTATGTTGGCTCTTGCCACATGGAAGTTCTCTAAATTTTTCAAATTTTAATTTAATAATCTATTTTAATTCACCACCCTCTTTTCTTAATGAAGTTTTTTAATAAATATTTATACTTAACTCTATGTCCCTCTTTCCCCCTTTTTCCTAATTAAGTTACATATGCACATTATCCACTTAATATTTTGTTTTAACATGGAAAGGGTAGAGTTATCATGGTAAAATATTTTATCTCTTCCTATTCCTCCCTTACCCTAAGTTTTATTCTTGATTTAATTCCTTTGGTTCTAACCTCATATATCACTTGATATGAATTAGTTGGATTTTCATATATTGATTATATTTATTAGTTTCTTTAATGATGTCGAGGGTGTCAAGTTGGTCATGCCCTTCAAGAACTTCCATTCGAAGTTCCAAGGGTGTCATGCCTAACAGTTTATTTGTGATGCCAAGGGTGCCAAGTTAGTCGCACCCTTCAAGAATTTCTCTTGAAGTTCCAAGGGTGCCACGCCACTTTCCCTTCAAGCATCCAGTGGCTACGAGGGGAAATTATAGGTGCAACGACATAGCCCACTATCATCGTGTATGTCACCTGCTATAGTGAGACTAATGGTGTTGGGGATCAATGAATCTGCCTTGATGCGCGCCCCCCAGAAAATCCTCGTGAGTGAACCAAATTTGGAACCTACCCCCATGACATTGTGATCTTCGAGGCGAAGGCATTTCGACCTTTCTAGCCTAAGTCACGATGGGAGTGCTAGCGGGTGAGATCAGGAACATTGTCCCACCCCTCCCATGATGTTCCATCCAATTGTACAACCCCATCACCCATATGTGAGTCATTCGGCCAAGAAACTAACACGTACCTACAGCCACTGACATATCATCAGAGTATATATATTTAGCAAGTTTCAAATGGGACTTAGAATTTCAAAGAAAAAATATTAATTTCCATCAAACCAGATGTCATCAACTCATCATATGCGAGTGCCTCTGGCGGTTTCCTGTAATACTCAATAATCATCAGTAACCAAGTTTCTTAGTGTTAGTCATTGTCATAACAAAATCGTCAACATGATATAGTTATCCACATCATTGTTTATCGTGAACCAGAAGTAATGTAAGTAGATAGCATAAGGAACACATCCATCACAAATATCATCATCATAAAATCAATAGAAAAATATATATCCATCAAAGCCACCATCATCCTAACACCAACTAGGAAATAAACACATCCACTAATAGTAGAGTGAAGTCTCTGTATCCTCCACCTGAGGTCCTCAAATAATAAGGTGTGAGCCTTAATACTAAATCATTGTTAATGTCATATCAAGGTCGGAAATCTAGAGTGGGGCACTACAACCTTCCTAGATCTTTGTCAATCTTTACATAGTTCTATCATGTAATTAAAAACATATCATGGAGCCAAAAAAATTCAATGTTAATCACACAAGCATTCATGTACTCTATATTCGTGACATGGTTTTTACCTTCATCCTTCTTCAAGAAATTATATTGTATTACATTAATCATCAATAGTATTTCTTTCATCAATAATACCTGTCAAACTAATCAATGTGGAGCCAATTATAGCTCCCTATTTCCATATGAGGAAAGTGAACTTCTCCTATATCAGTATCAAACCCATCATATCATCAAACTATTTCATGGCGTCCTGTATCAACTTGTTGCCTCTCCTACCTTTATAGTGTACACACTTTTACTATATATTCTTCATGGAGGTCATATCATATCCCAAACATTAAGATGTCATTCATAATCAGAGTTTCCAAAACAAGTGATGTTATTCCAAATTTCAAGTTGTAAGGTTCTTCAAGTTATTTTTTGCTTCAAGCTCCTTCTGAAGTCAACATTACTTTATGATGATCAATATTAGACAACCATATGGAAGAGTCTTGAATTTCTTGTCTTGTCAAAGAGATATCATGCTTATGTTCCCAATTATATTTTTGCATCATGCCCTTCCTTCAACACTCTCTAATATGAAACTTTTTCTAGATATCGAATAAACATACTTCTTCCTTTCATACTACTAATTATTTGAATTCTTTTCTATTAATTGCTACTTTAACCTTCCCTAAAAATGATGTCCATAAATGATGAGATTCCTTCTTTTGAGAAGTGTTTCTTTCATGATGCTACTAGAATATTGTAGAAATTAATGTGTAGATTCTAAACTGCTCATGAAATTTTCTAAATCAAAATACTAGAAGTTACAATGTTGATATGCTGAAGCTAATCCATGATTGAGAACACATAACATTAACATGCAAGAAGAAACATCACATGCAAATATATTTATCTGGGGGAAAGAAACTGCTCAAAACCCCTTACTATTTGTATTGCATTAATCAAAGAATAAAGATGAAATACAATGCCTGCTCAATCATGAGCACACCCTGCAAATGTATAGTCAATTTCTCTTCCTGACTGACTGAACCTGGCCAATACTTAGCCAATTTTTCAAACTTCCAAGCTCCTAATTCCTCGCACGGTTATTTGAGGAATTATGCACCTATTAAATAGGAAATTCCCTCATCTGGATTGTGAAATTTCTTTAGGTCCTTCCTCTAACTACATGCACCACATACACAATGGAATAGTCTACAACTGATAGTACACTACATTTAAATCTCCATCTCAACTGGGTTACTCAAATTCTTTGCAAGCTAATTTAGGTTTATTGATTAGTTATCTAGATGATCATTGAGTGTGGTTGAAGTTCCACTTCCACAACTTGACCTTCCACCAATTCCTCGAACAACTAGAACTATTTTAACTGACCATAACTCGATTTAACTAAATTAAATTTCCACAAATGAAATTAACTCAAACTAGGCTTCTAAAATTTAGGAAACCACTCCACACAACTGAACTTCATGCCCGTAACTAGAATTAACTAAGCTAGAATCCTATTTTTTCGGAATCAACTCAAGTAAATTGAACTTGAACTCATTAACTCGAATTTATTGTTCCTAACTGAGTTGCACGAGCCATATCACCTCAGTTAACTCCTCCAAGTTGTCTGCTAATGTGGACTTTTGAATTTCCTTAATTTGATTAAGGAAAAATCAAAATTGAGACTTTCTTGAAGCATTTTAAACACTCCCTCTCAGCAAGAACAGGATTATTAATCACCCTAGTCTTGCACTTGTGGAATGTACAACATGAAGCACCTCTCAATGTTGTCATTGATACTGCAACACTTTCAATTGAGAAACATCCAAAAAAACATTGAATCAACTTTCTACAAAAGTCTACTGGGAAAATTGTGCTACTGTTGACTCTGCTACTAAGCCTCCTGCTCTGTTGTCACCACTCCTATACACTCCTTAATATCTGAATAACTTTGATCCTCTTTCTACTGAATACTATGGGCCCTGTAGCAAGGTAATGATCCATGAGGAGAATGCCTCAATGGTCCCTATCCAAATTTCTGCAACTCTTGGAATAAGGATTTATATCGCCCCACCTCACTCCTGGAGGTATGGTTGAATGCATGGAGAAATCTGATCTACTCATACTACTGCTACTAGTTCTCTGTTATTTCTTCCACGTTGCTGCTGCAACTACTACAATAATGAGTATGATCTCCTTCAATCCTAAAGTACTAGCTTCCAGAGGGTTGTTCCTTCTGAAACTAGACTCCCTCTGAGTCTCAATCTCCTTGTGGGAAATCTATCTACCCCTCAATCTTCCAATATCAATGATCACAACTCCCTTTTATGTCACTAAAAATTTGCTAACTGATTTTCCCACTAGCAACCTTCTTGCCCAATTAAGAAGTGTGCACGTAGGGTCTTTTGGATCTGCCCTAAACTAGGGCTCCATTAACTCTGCCTCCTAATAACTCATTAGTTCTTCAAAGATCAGTGCACATGATTCTAATGTGAATCCTGCTTTGATACCATGTAGAAATTAGTGTGTATATTCTAAATTTCTCATGAAATTTACTAAATCACAATAATAGAAGTTACTCTACTAATATGTGGAAGCTAATCCACAATCGAGAACACATAAAATTAACATGCAAGGAGAAACATCACACATGAAAAAATATTTATCTAGGGGAAGGAAACTACTCAAAACCTCTTACTATCTGTATTGCATTAATAAAAGAATAGAGATGAAATACAATGCTTACTCAAGCCTAAGAACACCCTGCAACTATATAGTCAATCTTTGTACCTGACTCACTGAACTTGGCCAATAATTAGCCAAATTTTCAAGCCTCCAAGCTCCTAATTACTTGTGTTGTTCCTTGAGGAATTAGGCCCCTATTAAATAAGCTGGATCCACTCTTTGGGGGATAATTGTGTAATTGCTTTAGGTTCTTCCTCTAACTACATACACCACCTGTACACATTGGAATAGTATACAACTGAAAGTACACTTGTTTAGTTCCTTCCTCTGAATACATGCACCACCTGTACACATTGGAATAGTCTACAACTGATAGTACACTTCCTTTACATCTCCATCTCAACTAGGTAACTCCAATGCTCTACATGCATGAGCTAATTTAGGTTTATTGATTAGTTATCTGGGTGATCATTGAGTGTGGTTGAAGTTCCACTTCCACAACTTGATCTTCCACTAGTTCCTCCAAAAATTAGAACTAGTTTAACTTACCATAACTCAATTAAACTAAATTAAATTGTTGCAACTGAAATTAACTCAAACTAGGCTCCTAAAATTTAGGAACCACTACACACAACTGAACTTCATGCCCCTAACTCGAATTAACTAATCTAGAATCCTATTTTTTATGAATCAACTGAAGTTTAACTCATTAACTCGAATCCAATGTTCTTAACTATGTGACAAGATCCATGTCACCTCAGTTAACTCCTCCAAGTTGTTTATTGATGTGCAATTTCGAATTTCCTTAATTTGATTGATGCAAAATCAAAATTGAGACTTTCTTGTTGCATTTTCAACAACTATCTCCATACCTTCATACTTTTAGATTCCTCTTGATGCTACATACATGTTCTTATTATGATTCTTCCATACACTATAGAAACTTATATAACGTTGTTTAATGACCTTGATCTTGATAATGGTTTTGCTTCTATAGTAGATCCTTGTAGTCCATTTTCTACTGAATGACTGCTTCTAGATCATCATAAAAATTTAATTGTTGTGTTAATTGTAAAGTGCTTGATGGCTAAAATCCTTCCATCCTTTCTGCTAGGATTAGATGATTTCATCCAATATTATATGATAAGATGCAACTGACTATTTGGACTCTAATTCTTCCAATGCTATTTTCTTTCTTTCCATGATACAATAATTTGAAAATCCAAGACTCTTCCACGAATGTAACTACACATGTTATTATAACTGACATCTACTAATAAAAGAGAAAACAAAATACTTGTAAAACTGGTAATAGTAGAATCCTTCAATAATATAGGTCCTTATGATCTTCAGTCTTTGGTTTCTTTATATGTTCTTCTTCTTCTTTTGAAATGTGAGCTCCACTTCTTTCTTTCCTCTTGTTATTCTTCTTATTCTTAGGATCCTTTGGAAAATCCATTTTAAAGTGTCAATATTCATTTCATCCAAAGCATTGTACCTTGGACATGTCTCGACCCCCACGTGGATGATTGTTGTTGTTATTGTTGTATTTCTGAAGAGATTCAAATATTCCAAAACTTCCAAACTTTTTATTTGATCTAGTGGAAAAAGATTGAGATTGTTCCTTGTTGGGTTTAATGTCATCCTTGGCTTTTAATATTTTCTTATAGAACACATAAATCTCATAGTTCATCAAAAGATGGAGTATATTTCCTTAAATAGATGATAGCCACAAAATTGATCCAATCTAGAGGTATAGCGTTGAGTACATGGGTAGTTAATTCGCAATTAGATATAACTTCTCCAAGTCTTTGTATTTGATCTTTTAGTTTTGATATTTTCACAAGGTATGAGGCCAAGTCTTAAACTTTTGACAACCTTGTTTTATAAAGTTGATTCCTTAAATATATTTTTTGACCTGTATTATTGACAATGTATAATATTACCAATTTTTCATCAAACGCTTTTGATGTGGCTAAATCTGCAACAAAGCGATAAGGTGATATTTGATGGATTCAATGATAATTCTTTGAGCTCTAACTTCTCCTTTATTTTCATGGCCACCTCTTGAGTCTTGTCCTTGTTTGGTTCTGGAAATTTTCCTAGAACATATCCATGACTTCATTCTCTATGAGAGCCAAATCAATTCTCTTCTTCTAGGCTTTTAATTTTGATGACCTGTCCTATTTGTTGTCTTCTTTACAAAAATATTTTGTTTCATTTGAAGATTGAGACCTGGATTGTAATATAATGCTTACTTGTCAAAAGAGTGGAGTGCTTGAAGGATGATGATCTTTCTAAGAATTTTGATGCTTCCAAGAGTCTTCAAAGGTATCCTTGAATGATGGTTGTGTTACCACTAGAACCAGCGGGGGACCTAAAAGGGACTCCTAAGAGGGCAACTCCTAGGTCAAGGGCAATGACGGATACTCAGCCCACTGTCACCACAGTTAAGACTCCCTACTATTTACGGAAGTTCACTGATGGGAGGAAACCCAGTAATTAGGAAGTTACTTATAAAATATGGATCAAAAAATAGATGTGAAGTGACCTTAAATACCATTTCCCTATGATAAGATTGAGAATGGAGCTTGATTTCTCTTTAAGAAAGGTACAAGACTTTCTAGGGAAAGGAGGTGAGGATTTGAGGGTTGGGTTAAAGGAACATGACTTGAAAAAGAGTTTCCCAATCCCTAAAATCCTTATAGAACTTGGATTCCCGAGTTTCCCTTAATGAATTGTATTTGATAAGAAATGGGACCACACAGGGCCAAGTGGACCCAACCCAGGTTAACAGGATGGAATCTAGCAACCAATGATATTTTTAACTTGACCAAGGCAATAGGAAATGATCAAACAAGAATTTTCACCTAAATATGTCAAACTAATCCTATGACATACTAGCCTTGGGAACACTAGGGAAAATTTTAATCCTAGACCTAGGGCTTGGGATATATCACAATCCCACCATCATAATCCCTTCAAATTCGAAGCAGACCTTGAGGACACACCAATGCAATATGGCCTAGGAGATAAAACTTTTTCTCGGTATAGTTTCTCAGGAAATTGATGCCCTAAGTGGCCCAGCATGGCTAGACCTAGAAAAAAGAGGAATAGGTGAAAGAATATGGTTTAAATGACCACACTTTGATGGATCAGTGACTAATTCCTCTTGGGGGTATGAAGTTAGGAGAATTATGAAGATGGACTTCGTTTCTTGTTCAAGGAGGCTCTCAAAGTCGACTTCATCCAATGTTAAGGGCAAGAGAAGAAAAGTGACCTTGAAATCATTTATACTTCATTTCAAATGGAATAGGCTTATTGATATAACTCGATATCTAGGAAAATTCATTCATCAAACATGGACCATACATGGAGATAAGCTAAATAGAAACATAATTTCGCATTGATGTTGTAAATTCATGCAGCAATTAGCCTAAAATAACGAAAATATCATAACCAATGTATGCAGAAAAATGAAAGAAAATAACATTAAAATTGCACTTACATGTAAGAGAATATATCCAACCATCAACACATTCTCAATATAGGAAGCTCCAAGATCAGAAAAACCCAATCCATACATAAAAATTCATTCATTATCTAAAAATATCCACTAAGGAGAAAGTGTGAAGCTCTTTAAGGAGAGAATGATTCAAAAAAAATTCATGTCACTCTTATCGATACACTTCTTAGGAGTTCAAATTACCTAATTGGGCCTACATTAGCTCCTAAAATAAAATAATGTGCAAATAACTAACTTTTGGTGACAAGCCCACCAAACTAGCTCATAGATAAAATAATAAGCCTCTCAAGAGGTCAAATGATAAACAATGCATGTCATTGGGCCCTCCAAGAGGCCTGATGAAGTCCATAAGTTCCATAATGATTAGAATGGCCCTCAAAAGTGATGGAAAAGGGGGTGGTCCTTGTTCTCCAAACAATAAATCTATGGTGCTCCTAGTGGGTGTGGGGGCACACCAATAACCTCATGGGTCTCCAAGTAATTCAAAGATGCATGTAGACCATTTGTAAGGGCTTAAATGATGGAATAAATTATACCACATAAATTTACAAGTCCCAGGTCACCTTCCAAGTGTATAGTGCAACTATGGGGCCGGTTAGGCATGGTATACTAGGTGCATCTTCCTCGTCCAGTAGGAGGATCTCTAGAAATATCTGAACATCTATGGGGATATATGGAGTGTTTTCTACTATTGTGGAGGCCCATGGCTCTCTGTACACACCCTAAATGTGCCAATGTAGACCTCTGGAGAGTTAGGACCCCATATAGGGAGACCAAACTCAAAATGGAAACCATCTGAAATACTGCATAACAGCTAATTCATCCTCTAGCCTTCCAACACAACAAGTCATTAAAGTAATCGAGTAAAAATAACTTCCAAACCATGGACAACAAGTGGACACTTCATAATAGCATACCCTTCCATAGTGGGATTTGGCATGTGCTGATGTCTCCAAGATCCAAAGGGGTTAACCAAGTGCCATATTAGGTGGTTTCTGCCTTTATAGGGGATAGTATGTGCAAGTTACATCCCTCAAATGGTGGTGGCATGTGATAAAGAGGTGAATGCAATAGGGAATCATAGGGGAAATCCTGAGCCACATATCCAGGTATAGGGGTCGCTAGAAGAAGGGAACCCCACACTTTGGTATATAATGTATAGGAAGGATAAATCATGGTACATGAGGTGCCCCTGCCTTTATTTTTCCACCCTTATTTATATGCCTTTGTACTTTTATGATTTTTCTTTTATTAATTTCTCGAGGCTCAAAGGATAACAACATGATGTGTAAGATAAAACATTCGATACCCCCTTTTAGGTGGGGTGGTGCATTTCCCTCTAGAGGTTGGGACAATAATGGGTTCTTTAATGATAAAGGAGGCTTATCTAAGGCCTATGGAACCAGGGTGATGACCATGGGTATGGGGTAGATCTCATGTATTTAATTTTTCCCACGCGCTAAATATGTTTTCCCCGACCATATTTTTCATTTTGTGGTAAATTTTCGTGTTGAATGTGGCCATTTATGCTTTTAATTTTTCTTTTCAGCTGCTTCAACCTCTAGGGAATCATTCCAAGTCTGACCCAAGGTGGGGGAAAGGGAATGGAGAGGCTAAACCTATGTGGACCCAATGAGGAAATGTGGACCTAGGTGAGAAATATGTTGAATGGGGCTATAGTAAGTGGAAGGGGAGTGATATATGTTGATAAGGGAGCGGGACCACGCAACCAAAGTCGGGGTTTCCCAAGTAGTACTACCCTAAAACCAAATGGATATCCCATGGGACTAAAATCCAAGGGTAACATCCAAAATAGGTCAAGGGGACAGGAGCACAAACTAATCCCACTCTTTCAGTCGATTCCCCCCATTAATCCATGCCCATAAGTGTCCATGATAAGTAAACCCAATACTCAATTACCAAATGACAAGAAATTCCTTTGGGTTTGGGAGGCACACCTTCAAACATAGGATCAATACAGATGTGTGAGGGAGCACATGGTTGGCTCAGGTGGTGACGAAATGGCACAACTATCTATTTGATGGTTGCAAAGGGTTGTTGGTTGTTGGTTGAGGACCAACATGGAGAAAGAAAAATTATCCTAGGGATATCACCCACAAAGTCGTGGGTAACAATTGGCTCCAATTGGGACACAATCTCTCAAAGGAGTGGGGAAAGCTACTCAAACGGGAGGTCACGAGAACTCCATCAATCTCTTGGTCATCGCATACCTGTTACTTGCACATATCAATGACTAATCCAATGGGGTAGCATGTTTTTCAGTGTCTTATGATTACCCATGCTTAATGTCTAGCCATAAAATAAACAAGTAATAAAAATATGCATATTTAATCTAAATGCAGCTAATATACCATGAGAAACATTATATGAGATTAATTCTAATGCATAAAATCAACATGCAATGCATCTGACTCTAACATGCATATGGTACAAAACTAATACTAAGTGTAATCATAAAGCCAGTGAAACCAACATATCATCAAATCGATATAAATATGTCGGCCTATAAGATTACTTATGTAATAAATTTCAAAGCGAATGTGGAAAAAATCACATGGATGATAACTCTGGTGGGAGGTAGGAAAATATAATGCCCACACACGAATGATCATGTGAGAAGAGCTAAAAAAAAGGTGCAATATAGTCCATAGGATCCTTTCTTCTAACCAAAATATAGAGATGTCAATGATTAGGATCATGCAATTTTGATGGATGGAAACATCAGAAATATTATTTCCATTATGGTCGTTATCATTTATGTCATATTTTATGGCCTCTAAGGGGTTATGATTAGTAGGAAATAAATATTGATGAGATGGAGTAACAAAAGTAGGTTTCCCATGATGATCGCACTGGAAAAGGGAGAAGATAAATTGATCATGATCCAAAGGGGGGGTGCCCAAGGAGATAAATAATATTCAATGAGGGGTTCTTCCTCGACACTATACTCAAAAAGGGGAGAGGGATTGAGGTCTCTTGAGATCATATGAGAAGATGCACGAGGATCACTTTCAAAATGATGAACAAGAGAATAAGGCAAAGGGGAGGGAAAATAATCATATTCAACGAGTTCTTCTTCCACAATATCATAATATAAAGGCTTGAGATATTTGAATATGGAGTCATAAGGAGGGTAGGTAGGAGACTTATCGATTTCCTCGTTATTAATATCAAATATTGTGTCTCCCCTAAAAGAAGATTCAATTACTTCGAAATCCCCCTCTTCATGCAAGGGAAAATAATAATTCTCCTTCCGAGGGGTATGAATTGATATGTCATCATAAATAATTCTTGAGAGAAGGTGAAGGCCAATATCATCCTCATCCTCCTTGTCAAAATCATAAATGGGAGCACAATCAAATCTAGGACCAACAATTTCCCACTTTTGTTTTTCAAAATGAAATTATTCTCTAATATCAACTTCTGTTAATTTTTGCAACTAGAGTCAAATTCCACTTTGGATAGCTCAGATGGTTAAGATTATGTTTTCAATAGACTCCTCTTTTCAAGAGGACCCAAATCGACCTATAGATCGCCTCAATCGGTTAAGAAGAAGTTAAGTTATGAATTATTTTATTATTTTATGGGTTAGCCTAACCACATGTGGATTCGGTCAAAGCCTCGAGCGGTCCCTCACAAAATTATAAATATAAGTGACCCGAACTTAATTTGCACACATTCGTTCATAAGATCTTCTTCATGCTATTTTTGTATTATTTTGTATTTTTATGTTTTTGGCTCACACATGTAAATCAAGAGAAGCTCACGCAAAGGATTGGGATCACAGGCAGAGTCTCACATTTGATATGGGTGTTCTAGACCATAATCGCAAGCAGGCCATGGGCAGGTAGTAGTTAAGATAATACAAAACCGTAGGAAGGGTTTTTATAGGTCGCGGTTGAGCTCGTAATGCCATAGGCATATTGTCTTCTGGGCACGGTTTTGGGCTGATCAAACCCTTGGTCGTGGGCACAGGGTGCTCAGGTCACGATTAAGGGTGTTATAACCGTGGGTTCACAATGTTAATGCCACAATTGAGGAGTTTTATGGGAAGATCTAATTTGTGTAATAGTAAATAGCTTGTGTAGTGTATTCATTCATACGTCATGTAGTCACAGTTGCTTCAGAACAATCATCGACAACATCTTGGATTTAGATCTAGGACTTGGCAGCTGAGATCACTTGGTTTTGGTGATACATCAAATCCGTGTTTTATGATATTGTAGATATGCAGATCTTTAGATCTGATCTATTTATTTTCATTGCATATATGTATTGGGCTCATTGTACTCTTTGTTGAAAACTTTTTATGATGATTTATCGAAGACGAAGATTTGAAAGGGTTTCCCCCACAGTGGGGTTTTTCCCTGGTCTTGGACCAACCTGCTGTCTCTTATGGTTTTGTTGTTGTATTCTTTGTCATTGCATGCATTTTTCTGTCTTAAGTTATTGTTTATGGTTATTTACACTCCTTATATTTGGATGCACTATTTATCAAAGTAAGTTGGGCTAAAGTAATTGATTCAACATAGAACAATATTGAAAACTTAACATGGTTTCAGAGCTAAGTTGAAGGACAAGCCCAAGAGAAGACAAGTAATGAATCCCTCATTATCAGAAAGTATATATATGTGAATCCATCATTATCAGAAAGAATATCTACAAGCCAAGGTCAAGATGTCTTCCTCTACCTTCAAGGAGCACGAGAAACTAGGTGATGCATCTAAATTTGTTGCATGGAAAGTTAGAATGGAGATCATAGCTAACAAAAATTGTGTGATGGAATACATTCAAGGAAGGATTTCCAAGCCTCCACAAGATGCCTCCGCCACTGTTAGGAACAGATATAAGAAAGGCAAGTCCAAATAAAATAAAATCATAGCTTATGCTTTACAAGAGAATTTACTTGCATATGTTTGGAATTTAAGAAAATCTAAAGGCATGTATGACAAGATATCTGACATGTATGAAGTTAAAAATCTAAATGAGATCATCACCTTGAAATATAAACTCAAGGAAGTGAAGGTGAACAAAGGTGAAATTATTTATTCTTACATTATGAGGATCTCTTGTCTTAGAGATCAACTGCACAGGGTTGGAGAGAATGTATCGGATAACGAGCTAGTTGTCATGACTCTTAAAGGTCTTCCTTCTGTTTGGGAAACATTCATCACTACTATCAGTAATAGTAATATTCTTCTGTCATTTGGTGAGATTTTTAGAAAGCTCACTCAAGAAGAATCAAGAATGATAGCAAGAGGGAGGATTCAAAATCATGAAGAAGGAGAGCCTATTGTATATGTCACCCACAAAAAAAGGAAAAGGTCAAAAGGAGGCCCTTCAAGAAGACCTCCTCCCCAAAGCTCAAAAGGAAGGAACGGTAGGTCACTAACCCATATTGAATGCTACAATTTCCACAAGAAATGACATTATGCTCGTGATTGTCCCGAAAAGAGAAAGAGTACATGATATAGCACCAGAAGAAACTATAATGATAAAATAAGAAGAGACAATAAAAGGTACAACTGTGACAGAAAATATGAAAGGAGAAGAGATTCTTCAAGTGGCCATGAAGAAGAGCATTATTCTCGTAATAATTCAAGGGCTCCTAGGTATGAAAGTAATTTTGTGAATAAAACTGAATATATTCTCATTTTTGCACTTACTATTTCTTCTCCACCGGATTCGTGGGATAGTTGGTTGGTTGACAACGGGACCACTCATCACTTTTGTGGATACAAAGAATTCCTCTCTAATCTGGTAGAGAGGGAGACCAAGTTGAAAATAATTCTTGGTGATAACTCCACTCATCCCGTAAAAGGATTTGGATATGTCAAGTTCCAGTTGAACTCTAGGGAATCAATATTGCTGCATGATGTTATATATGTGCTAGCTCTAAAGAAGTATTTGATTTCTATATCTGCATTAGAAGATAAAGGGATGAGGGTTTCCTTCATCAATGGAAAGGACTTATCTTGGCCTGTTGATTCACATATGAAAGATGCATTCACATTAGGCCTGAGATCTGAGGGACTCTACAAGGTCACAGGAAGGCCACTTTTAGAATTGGTTCACAACACCAATCATCTCAGTGAATTATGGCACTGCAGACTCTCTCATCTACACTATGATGTTCTTCTGAAATTGAAGAGACTGGAATCTGGTATTCTCAATGTTCAAGCTTAGCATGATGGAGTTTTTCAAGGTTTCACAAGTTTCAAGAAAATAAGGGGACCATTCCCCTCCAGTAAGAACAAAACAATTGACATCATCCATCTCATTCATTCAGACATATATGGTCTGATGCGTGTACACTTGGTTGGTGGTCATCTCTATTACATTACCTTCATTGAATATTTCTCAAGAAATACATGGTTTTACTTCCTCAAGCACAAGGATGAAGCCTTTTAAAGATTCTAGGAATTCAAAGCTTTGGTCTAGAATCAATCAGGGAAAAGAATCAAAGTTGTCAGGTCTAACAATAGAGGACAATACATGTCAAAATAATTCACAACATTCTACAAGAAGAAAGGGATCAATAAGGAAACTATTGTACCTTACACACCTGAAAAAAAATGGATTATTTGAAAGAAAGAACTGGTCAATAGCGCAAGTTTCTCGCACCATGTTGCATGATCAGAAGGTACCAAAGTTCTATGGCTTGAAGCCACACATGTTGTTTGTGTATGTTCAAAACTGAGTGTCTCATCGAGCATTGAGAAACAAGACTCTAGAATAAATATTTACAGGTAACAAACTCGACATCAGTCATCTTCGCATATTTGGATGTCTAGTATTCTTGTTGAAGTCCAACAATAAATTGCAGCACCTACACTAGTGTGGGATTAGGAGGTCCAGGCAGCACCTACACTATTGTGGGACCACATGTCTTGGCAACACCTACACTAGTGTGGGCTAAATTTGGTGCATGTATATTTTAGTTATCCCTTAATTAAGATGGAAAATAAAATGTAATCTAATCTCAAAATAAATTGTAATAGTTAACTGAGTGTGATAAACTCAGTTAACTCATGAATTTCGAGTTGAGGGTATTTGGTGAGGCATGCAGAGTAATTTGAGTTCGAAGTGAAATGGTGCATTAGTTACTGCAGGTTGTAATCAGTTTAACTCAGTTAAGTGAGTTAAATTCAGTTGTGCTAGCTGTAACTGTTTGATACACTACTGAGAGATCAAGTGAATTAAATGTTATTTAATTAACAATCAGTGACCTCACATGCAACTGAGGATTTACTATTATTAGTTTCATGCATGTCAGTTATAGTGGAGAATCAATTGAGATCTAGGTGAAAGGGATGTTGACTATCAGTTGTAGGATTATTGGGTTGCACCCATACAACCAAACACCCATTGGATTTCCCATGATCCTTCCACAGTCAAGGAAAACCAAAATTCATAAAATATAGGGATTTCATTCCACATGAATTGCGCAAGCAAGGCAGGTTGTGTAGAGGTTGAAAATTGGCTAAGTGTTGGTCAGTTTTTTCCAGGACAGTGTGAGACAATTATTTGAGTACAGGAGGGCTCTTGTGAGAAGAGTTTTATGTAATTGTTTCATGTATCAATGTTGAATATACAATAAAAGTTAGTGGGGTTTTGAGCAGCAATCTTTCCCTAGGAAATTATCTGTGTTGTGGTTTTATTTATTCTTCTTTGCTTCATGTGATTGGCGATTGTGTTTTTAATTCTGCAATTGATTTGTAGAAGTGATTCAGTATCTAACTTTAGTACATTGTTAGATCGGATTGAATCCATGATATACATATATGTTTTATAATTTCTACATGGTATCAGAGCACAACAAATCATAATGGTGGAGGAGGATCTGAGTTTGTGAGTGAATAGAATTCGAATTTGCGGAAGACTTTCTTAGGGCTAAAGATGATTCAGCATCGAAATGGATTTCAATGGCTTGAGATTGGAGTATGCACTCGAGGGCAGCTCTAACTATATTTCTTGGAAAGACAGGATGGAGGCAGTACTTGAAGACAATGGCTTGAAGGAATTCATTGGCAATGATGTTGCTAAACCCGTTGTAATAGATGTTGCAAATCTTGATGCATGGCAAAAGAAAGTGGCAAAGGTGAGGAGCATCTTACTGGATGGAGTATGAGACCACATTGTCTCAAGTATCCATGGTAAAGACACACCATATGCAATTTGGAAGGATTTGATAGATCTATTTCAGACCAACAGTGACCATAGGAAATTGGCACTGAAAGATAAACTCGGGAAGATCAAGATGGAGAAAGGCGACTCCAAGCCAAAATATTTAACAAAGTTTGTCCAATATCAAGATGAGTTGGGGAGCATTGGCATTACTATCGCTGATGATGTTTTGGTGAGCCTAGCTCTTTTAAGACTTCCCAAGAGTTGGCATAGTTATCAAGACTCTGTCAATGGAGGGGAAAAGCTTCCAGATTGGGAACGACTATGGTCGGATTTGGTGCAGGACGAGTTTAGATGGAATACCAGAATGAAGATGAAGAAGATTCTGCCTTGGCTACCAAGGCGAAGAAGGGGAAAGGAAAGAAGTTCCATTCCAAATTTGAGTCCAAATATGGCAAGAACCGTAACATGTCCAGAGTGAATTGTTTTCACTGTCACGAGCATGGGCATTATGCTACTAACTTTCCACAAAAGAAGAAGATCAATAAGCCTTCAGGATCTGTAGCTGGTGAGGCTTTGGCCTCACAAATTGAGCTTGACTTCTCGCTCATTGCATGCATGGTGTCAAGTGTAATGGGATCGATGTGGTATTTGGATAGTGTTAATCCTTTCACATGATGGGAGATAAAGAAATTTTCAGTAGCTTGGAGGAGAAGGACCTCTAGATGCATATCGAAATGGGTGATGATGAGCGGTACAGTGCTACCGGGATTGGTACCATTACTTTCCAAAGATAGTCAGGTAAACTCTTTCAATTAAAATATGTAACGCATGTACTAGGCAATGTTGGAGGATAGAGGCTATGATGTTGTTTTCAGTGAAGGAAAATCTTTCCTACGACACAAAACAACAGGACAAACCAAGAATATTTGGATTCAAGTTAAGAATCTCTACAAACTGGATGTAGATGGTTGCGCAACATTGATGGGTAAGGTGGACAAAGTGGTGAGCCAAGATAAGGGTGAGTTATGGCACAGGAGATTGGGCCATATTCACCATGGAGCCTTAAATTCATGCAGTAGATTTCTACGGGTCTTCCCAAGGGTACACTTGCACAGTCAAACACATGAAAGGGATGTATTATGGAAAAATATGTAAAGGCCACCTTTCATGAGAAGGAGAACTGAGCCTCGGGGATCCTTGAGGGAGTTCACTTAGACGTGTGTGGACCATTATCTATTGCTTCGACAACAAAGCATAAGTACTATGTGATATTTGTTGATGGCTTTTCTCGGAAGTGTTGGATCTACTTCATGCAGAATAAAGATCAGACGTTCTCAAATTTTCTTGAGTTCAAATAATTGATGGAGAAAGACACGGGGAAGCAAGTGAAGGCTCTTCGAAGCAACAATGGCGATGAGTACATCTCCAAGGAATTCAAGAAATTCTGCAGCAAAGAAGGAATTTGGAGAGAATTGATAGTGCCTCATACCCCACAGTAGAATGGGGTTCATGAAAGAAAGAACAGAATGATTGTGGGTGCAACAAGAGAGATGTTGCATTATCAAGGCCTATCGTTGCATCTGTGGGAGGAGGCATGCAACACAGCGGTATTTGTGAAAAATTGTTGTCCTCATAGGATACTTGGCATGAGTACAACAGAAGAGGATTTTATTGCTAAGAAACCTGATGTTTCACATTTTAAGATTTCTGGCTCATCTGTTTATGTGCATGTGACCAAAGATGCCAAGAAGAAGCTGGAACCAACAGCTGAGATTGGGATTTTTCTAGGGTACACTGAAACTCCCCACAACTATCAGGTGTATTTTCCAAATAACAGAATGATTGTTGTGTGACGAGATATAAAATTTGATGAGGATAAATCCATGCGATTGTCCCTTGAGAGGGAGCTAGATTTTCATGCAGAGAAGGAACTCTTGGTTCCAAAGGATGAGCCTCAAGATGTGGAACAGCCACATGTGGAGGATCATGGAGTGATAGAAAACACTCATGCAGAGCCATCCATCAGAAATGGTAGAAGGTGCACCACAGAAGTTGATAGATTGAGACTTGATGCCGCAAAGAATGTAGGAGCCCCTACTTCACAGTGTAGACAGAGACAGTCTCCAGACAAGTTTATTGGATACATGGCTCTGGTGAGAAAATGTATTGTGACAAAACCATCTTCCTTTCAAGTGGCATTGCAGCAACCAATTTGGGTTGATGCAATGGTGGAGGAGTATGACTCCATTGTCAATAACAGTGCATGGGAGATTGTCCTAAGCCCGATCGATAAATTAGTGGTTGGATCTAGATGGATCTACAAGGTAAAGCAAGTTGTTGATGGAAGTGTGGAGAAATACAAGGCCATATTTGTGGCCCGAAGATTCTCACAGATTGAGGGGATCAACTATGATGAGACTTTTTCACTAGTTGCAAGGTACTCTTCCATTAGATTCATCCTTGCACTCTCAGTGCAGATGAGGTGGAGCATTCATCATATGGGTGTGAAAACTGTATTTCTCAATGGATTTATTGAGGAAGAAGTGTACATAGAGCATCTAGAAGGTTTCGAGATCTTTGACAATGATTCGCATGTGTTTCGACTCAAGAGAGCACTATATGGGTTGAAGCAAGCACCTTGTGCTTGGTACACTCGGATTGAAAACTATTTCACCGGACTAGGCTTCACCAAAAGTGAAGTTGATGCAAACTTGTACCAGATTGTGGTTGAGGGTAAGCTATTGATTACTGTACTTTATGTTGATGATCTAATTTTCATTGGTGATGAGCAGTTGATACACTCATGCAAGGAGGATCTTGCCAGGGAGTTTGAAATGAAGGACATGGGACTCCTTCATTATTTCCTTGGTTTGGAAATATGGCAGTAGGATGGTGAACTTTTTGTTTCTCAAGGCAAGTATGCCAAAGAGATACTGGGTAATTTTCACATGGATAGCTGCAAACCCATGGACATTCCTCTTTCAGGAAATTGGAGGAAAGAGGATGCTACTTCAACAGAGGTAGTGGATGCTACTATCTAAATGTAGTTAGTTGGTTCACTGATGTACTTAGTGAACACCAGACCAGACATTTGCTACGCGGTTAACCAGCTGAGTCAAGATATGGTTAAGCCTAAAAATCTCTTTTGGAAGAAGGGGAAACATGTCTTGAGATACCCAAGGGGAACATCATAGTATGGATTATGGTACAGACAGATAGAGGGAGTGAAGCTTCAAGGCTTCACGGATGCAGATTGGGCAGACAGTCCATCAAATAGAAAGGGCACATCAGGAGGGATATTCAGCATAGGATCAACAACAATTTCTTGGTACAGCAGGAAGCAACGATCTGTGGCACTCACTTCAATGGAGGAAAAGTACATGGAAGCAAGTCAAGCTGCATGTGAGGCTATCTGGATGAGAAAGATCCTGATTGGTTTGTTTGGTTCTCAGATGGATCCGACAGTGATACATTGTGATAATCAGAGTTGTGTTAAACTCTTTATTATTCATGTGTTTCATGATAGATCCAAGCACATATACATCTGGTATCACCATCTCAGAGATTGTGTGTAGAGGTGCATCATATTACTTTAGTATATTCCCACGAAAGATCAGGATGCAGATATTCTGACAAAGGCGCTCACCAGGAGAAAATTTGAATACCATAGAGACAAGATCGGCATGAAGGATAATCCATTTCTTGTTGAGAGGGAGTGTTGAAGTCCAACAAGAAATTTCAGCACCTACACTAGTGTGGGACCAGGAGGTCTAAGTAGCACCTACACTAGTGTGGGACCACAGGTCTTAGCAGCACCTACACTGGTGTGGGCTAAATTTGGTGCATGTATATTTTAGTTATCCCTTAATTAAGATGGAAAGTAAAATTTAATCTAATCTCAAAATAACTTGTAATAGTTAACTAAGTGTGATAAACTTAGTTAACTCGTGAATTTCTAGTTGAGAGTAATTGGTGAGGCATGTAGAGTAATTCTAGTTGTAACAGAGTTTGAAGTGCATAGGTGCATTAGTTAATGCAGTTTGTAATCAGTTTAACTCAGTTAAGTGAGTTAAAGTCATTTGTGCTAGTTTTAACTACTGGATACACTAGTGAGAGATCAAGTGAATTAAATTTTATTTAATTCACAATTAGTGATCTCACATGCAACTGAGGATTTACTATTATTATTTGCATGCATGTTAGTTCCAGTGGATACCCAACTGAGATCTAGATGATAAGGATGTTGAATATCAGTTGTAGGATCATTGGGTTGCACCTATGCAACTAAACACCCATTAGATTGCCCATGATCCTTGCGCAGTCAAGGAAGGCCAAAATTCCTAAAAGATAGGGATTGCATTCCACATGAATTGTGCAAGAAAGGCATGATGTTTAGAGGGTGAGAATTGGCTAAGTATTGGTCAGTTTTTTCTAGGACAGTGTGAGATAATTAGCCAAGTACATGAGGGCTCTTGTGAGAATAATTGTATGTAATTGTTTCATGTATCTATGTCGAATATACAATAGAATATAGTGGGGTTTTGAGTAGCAATATTTCCCAAGGAAATTATCTATGTTGTGGTTTGATTGATTCTTCTTTGCTTCATTTGATTGGCGATTGTGTTTTTAATTCCATAATTGATTTGTAGAAGTGATTCAGTATCTAGCTTTATTACATTGTTAGATCAGATTGAATCCATGATATACATATATGTTGTATAATTTCTACAATTATTTCATGTACCAAAAGACAAAAGAAACAATATGGAAGCTACAGATAGAAAAGGCATGGTTATGTATTACTGTGAAAACTCTAAGGCATATGGAATATACATTCGTGGTCAAAGGAAGGTTGAAATTAGAAGGGATGTAACCTTTTATGAAAATGTTGCACTTAGTAAAGCAAGAGACCTTCCTCTGCCTCCCAAGGAAGATGATGATGACAAGGACATTCTATATGGTCCTTCTATGTTTTTGTCAGATGATATTGATATTCCCATGGAACCTATGGATCCTTTAGATCCACCTCCCATTGATCCTCCTACAAGGAAAAGACCGCCTTGGCTTTGCGATATTCTACAGGACTATGAAAGAAGTATTCCCATCTTTCGATCATTCAGAGAAATAAAGGAACCTTGTAAGTATCAGGGATATGTAGTTGCTATGAGCACCATGATTCAAGATGAACCACCCTCATTTGAAGAAGCAGTCAAAGAAAAAGTTTGGAAAGATGATATGGCCGAGGAATACGAATCTATTGTGAAAAATAATGTATGGGACGTTGTGTCGAGACCACATGGGAAGTCTCTTGTGACTTCGAAATGGTTATTTAAGATCAAGAATGGAATCGATGGCAGCATGGAGAGATACAAAGAGAGTTTCATAGCTCGAGGTTTCTCTTAGAAATAGGGAGAAGATTACGATGACATATTTTCTCCTCTGACTCGATATACAACTATCCATTCGATAGTTTCCGTTGTTGATATTCAAGGATGGACACTTCATCATATGTATGTAAATACCACTTTCCTCGATGGTATGTCATAATAAGAAGTGTATGTGGAATAACCACAGGGATTTGAAGTGGAAGACCGCAAAACACATGTTTTTAGGTTAAAGAAAGCATTGTATGGATTGAAGCAAGCTCCCTGAGCTTGGCATGCTCACATTGAAAACTATCTAATGAAACTGGGTTTCACAAGAAGAAATGTTGGTCCCAACCTCTATTTTAAGGTTGTCCAAGTTTTGCCACTAATTATGGTTCTATATGTTGATGATATATTTTTAACAGGAAGTGAACCGCTGATGATCGATCGTAAGAGCAAGTTAGCCTCTGAATTTGAGGTGAAATACCTCGATCTCATGCATTAATTTTTGGGTCTTGAGGTGTGGCAAAGACCTGGTGAGATCTTTCTCTCATAAGGAAAGTATGTAGTGAAGCTACTGGAAAGGTTTAGTATGACCGAGTGCAAATCCATGACTACTCCAATGGAGATGAATTTCAAGAAGATGAGTGGAAAAGTAGCTAGACCTGATATGGAAAATCCATTTGAGTACAGACAACTAATTAGGGCACTGATGTTCCTCGTGAACACCCATCCAAATATATGTTATGCAGTTAACACATTGAGTCAGTTTATTACTGAGCCCCTTCATGTGCATTGGATTATGGCCATATATGTATTGAGAAACTTACAAGGATCGATCACACTTGGTCTGATATATTTTGCTAGAGTTATCCAAATTCATGGATACATTGATGTTGACTGGGCAGGAAATGTCACCAACAGTAAAAGTACATATGATTGTTATTTAAGTCTTGGTTCTGCCATGATATCCTAGATGAGCAGGAAGCAAAACTTGGTAGCCTTGAGCACCGCAAAAGCATAATACATTGTTGTTAGCACTACTAGTTGTGAAGCTGTGTGGTTAAGGATCTTAGGAGAGCTCTTTGGTCAAGTCTTAGATACAACAATGATATATTGTGATAACAAGAGTAGGATTCGTTTGGTAGAAAATATTTTATTTCATGACAATTCCAAGAATATTGAGATTAAATATCACTTCATCTA
The DNA here is from genome assembly GCA_034641835.2 of Pinus albicaulis. NCBI lineage: Eukaryota > Viridiplantae > Streptophyta > Pinopsida > Pinales > Pinaceae > Pinus > Pinus albicaulis. The sequence continues at coordinate 306,946,285 of CM076578.1, read as the reverse complement.
CCTCAGGCTAAGAAAGGCAGAATCTAGGGTAACATCAAACCACGCTTAACCTTATAGCTAGTCGTACCAGGTCAGGAGAGGGCTCTCTCCTTGTCAATCTCAGCAAAAAATGATCAATGAGGCTTGAGATGACTTGATGTGAAGACTGATTTTAGGCTAGCTATGTGTGCAAAAGAGTTTGATTGATTTTAATGATGTTTTGTTGGCTCAAATGGAAAGGCAGATTTGGGTTTGGGGAATGCGGCTCAGTTTTGCAGAGATCTCAATGGGGCAAGGTAGGCAATTTCTTTGACACTTCAATTTGAATGAAATGGAGAGCTTTAGACAGGTCAGGAGTTGAAGAGGGCAAGAAACCTTCAGGGATCCTCTTCAAACAGCTAAAAACATAGATAACTAATAAAACCCTAGGTAGAGCACTGCAATTTCAATGGATTCTACCTTTATCCTTGTTTGTGTTAGTTAAGAAGAAGAGAGTGAATGGCATACATAAAACACAAGTAAACTTACATTTACAGAGAGAAACACAATATCAAAGCAAGATGCCACATGAATCCCATAGAGTGTTGCAAAACCTGGTCTATTCCTTTGCCAAACTGCAGAGATGAATGTACAATGATGCTCAAAGCATTCCCAAAAGTCCAACCCTACTAATGACTGAAAAAACATAAGATATAGGCAAAAAAAACTCATCCTAGCCTCTAGGGGTCAAGATCATCAGTTTGGGAGCTTTTCCAACAATTTCTAAACTGAGAACTAGAAAGTAGGCAATGGAATAGCTTGCCTCTAAAAATTGGAACTAATTCATTCAGTTGCAAACTACCTTTTCATGGATGAATCTACCTCTATGAGTGAAAATTTAGCATAACTACATCAAAATCCATCATTTCACATTGAATTACATCATGAGTTTGACAATTAGAAGGATAAAAGTCAAACTGTGAAGAAACTAGGCGAAAAACAGAGTTTTTTGGCCAAAATGAGCAAAATTCCTCCAATGCGTCGCACTGATTTCTTTATGCGTAGAGCTTTTTTGCAGCTGCTTTTGGAGGCCTTCCTGGTGTCCAAATTTTCTCCAAGTGGGCTTGTTGGAAAGGTCTGTCTGTCTAATTTCCAACTCAAGTGGAATTTTTGAATTTTTCCTCCACTTGCTCCTCCAAAACTAAGTTCTCCCAAGACTGCTTCCTGTGTGTCAAAAAAGGGGCAGAAAGGTCATTTTTGGGTATTTTTGACCTTTTTGGGGGCTCAAAACCTGTCAAAATTTCTTGACCATTAGTAGGCATGCATATTTTTCCATGAAAAATCCAAAAATGCTGAGTTTTCCTCAAAAGGAGGTCTCCATCAAAAGCGAGCGCCAGGTGGCGCGGCGCATAGAGCAGAAAAGTATGTTTTTTGAGCCAAAATTTTAAAAATTACAAAAAGTGTCCCAATTTTTTTGAAATTTGGGCTGAGTGTCCTCCATCAAGTGTTGTGTTGGTCCAAGGAAGCTTCAGCCAAGATCTAAATTCTATCTTGCTCCTTTCTTCAACTATGGCCTTCAAAATCTTGATTCTTGCTTTACACACATGATTTCTTGCCCAGTAATGGTTAGCCATGTGCCTCAACATGTTTTCCTCTTTGTTGGCCTTCTCCAGCATTTTTTCCAAATGTATGTTTATCCTTTCGAGCCAAGATTCACTATCATCTTCAATTTCTTGTTCAAGTGGTGTCAACTTGGTTTTCCTTCTCTTGGCAGCTTGCCAGTTTTCTCGTATGTTTTGCAGCTCCATAATGGTTTGTTTGTCCTCTAGCTGCTTGTTTCTTTGCTCAAGGTATTTAATTGTCCATTTGGCTCTTTCTAGGTTGAGGGGAAAAGCATTAATTTCTGCTTGTTGCTCTTGAATGAGCTCCCTGAACTTTGAGCTTTGTGGGCCCAAATCAGTGTCATCCTCCTGAATGAGAATGAAATCTGTCTCCTGCCCTCCTGAAGACCCCTCATCATGTAATGGCCTCTTGCCCTTGTCCTGAACCTGCTCTGCTAATGGAGTAAGTGAGACCCCTTCCACCCCGGGTGGAGATAATACTCGTTTTGCTGCTGCAAACAACCTTCTAGTGCCCTTTTGATAGGTGACAAACACTGGCACACTAGCAGTCTGTGTCTCATGACTCTCCTGATGATGTGAAGGTCCACCTGTCTCATGAAAAGCTTCTGAAGGTACCTGAGGAGCCATGAAGAACTCATGAGAAATGAAATCCTCCCATGAGATGTCCTGCAAACCAAGCTGATGCATGACCACAATTTTAATGAGTGAAAAATGATATATATTGTTATACTACTGCTGAGGAGTTTTCTTTTGCACTAGGGTGGTCATCTTCTCAATATTTAGACACATGAAGTAGGGGAGATTCATCATTCTCACCCTGGTAAATTGCATCAACAATCTGATGTGATAGGCATATAGGCGAGAAAACCGGCCCTCACAGCTGAAATACTTAATTATGAGTTTCATCAAGGGAGGATATGAGTCTTTCAGGTACCAAAAGGGAAAAACTCTGTTGAATTGTCTCAAATAACCAGGCTTGATGTATGGCTCATAATGTTCCCTGTCAATTTGCTGCCATTTATTCCACTGCTCTCCGACATTTGGAATGTCGATTGCTAGAGAAACAGACTCCGGTGTCAAGGTGAATGTCACACCTGCAAGAGTGACTTGGCCATTATGTAGATGAAGCACAAACAACCTGGCCAACTCATGATGGTACTGGACTCTAGCAACCATCTCACAGAACTGATAACAGGATTGGTGTTGGAAGCATGTGATAGAAAGAGGGCAGGCCTGCAGCTCGGTAAGTGAAATAGGCTCCTCTCGTATATGATTGCCACCCTTGTGAGGTATCCTTGGTGCGTGCATTTCTGTAGGAGAGTCACTGTGTGTCTCCTCATCTCGATCATAGGAGGGATCAGATTCCATGTTTTCCAAAATTTCTGTTGTCTTAGATGAGTATGAAGAGATTTTAGGTGTCTTTGATCTTTTGCTGCCAAGTGTATGAAAATGTATGAGGGACTATGAAGGGAGAGGGTAAGAGGGATTTTGGGAATGTTGCTGACTGGAATTTGGGGAATTAAAGGGTTTTAGGGACAATTTTTAGGCTTTTGGGATAGAAATTAGGGTTTGGGAATTTTGTAGCTAAGGTTTGGGATAATGGGAATTGGGGATAGGGGTGAATGAATTTAGGGATATGGGGGATAGTAAAATGGGTTAATGAAACTAGAAAATAAGTGAGGGAATAAAAAGGTGAGGGAGTGATGGCCACAAAAACAAATTTACAAACCCTCAGCAATCATGTCTTGAGCAAAAATTACAGGGAAGTAGGGTTTGAAATATTTTTTTACTAAATCATCATAAGCATCTTAAGACACACTTTCATTGGCATTTGAAAAGTTTTTGACTTACTTTGGACCGGAGGAAACCAAGGAAATTGAGAATTTGGATGAATTTGTGGTGAAAATGGCTTGCAGCTCTATGCATTGCGCCACAAACCCAACGCGCCGCACCTTCTGTATGCGCCGCTCCAGTGTATTTTTTATACTGTGGAAGGCGGCCCAATGCGCCGCGCCAGCTCTATGCACCGCGCCGCTCACCCAATGCACCGTGCCCCCGAAACTGAAACTCTTTTCTGCGATTTTGTGACCATGAGCTTGCTCTAAATCTCTCTTGCTCTTTTGGATGCAAATGAGTCTTTTAAACACAGGAGATAACTTATATACAAAAGACTTTTAATTTTTCACTTCATAAAACCCACTTTTGTAATGTTTACATTTGACACTTTTCTTTTCAAACTCTATTTTAGGCAGCTTTGCTTTATTTTGCCTCTGATTACTAAATGACTTGATTTTTTGTTTGCCTTGCAGGGGATGGAGTTTCTGAAGCTTGGTAAGGTGACTAGGGTTGCCACTGAAGTTGCTTACATAGGAAAGAACTGAAATTACATCAAATTTATACATAAAAACCTAAAACACTATGTTTTTCCTCAAAACAGGGTTTTGAGGAAAAATACATTTATGAGCATGTGATTATGAAATTTATTGGTACTGGAACTTTATTCAACCTCCTCATGCGTCTGCTGATCGTTATTGAACATTTTGAAGACCTTTTTGACGAAACCCTAGACCTAATGAAACTGAAACGCTAGAAATGACTCTTTCAAATTTAAAGACAAAAAGTGACTGCAGATGATCTTGATGAATGAAAATGGGCCAGCAGGTAAAATACATGAGGGAAAAATGTACAACAAGACACTACCATCAGATGATCCATGCTCCTAATGGAATGTAACTAACTGAGTGAGACACCTAATATGCAATGAAACAAGAGAATTTGATCATTGACGGAGGGATGAAGATATCGACACTAACACGTGACATGGTGTAAAGAGGAGGTGTTAGACTCCACCATATATCGAGTATACCTGATTTGACATCATACCCTCAAGAAATGCTTGATGAGAATACCGCTCCTTGTTTTTCCAATGAGTTGAGAGTGTACTTGGGGTGTACAACCCAAGTCGATTATGATGCAGGTGTTCTACCACTTGAATGATGGGATTCATTAATGGGAATATCTGTAGGCAGTGGGACTACGTTGAGATTTTCTCCCCTTTCATGATTTTGGGTTGAGACTGAGCTCCCTGATGAGGACCCAGGGTTGAAGATGTGCTCCCCTATGTCTTAGATTATCCTGTTGCTAAGTATGGGTGGAATTTATTGCTTCCCGGTTATTCTTCTTCTAAATTTAAGAAAGTTTCATCAGATGGAGTTGATCCATGATGACACCTTGATGTAAAGATCTACAAGCAGAGATTACCAAGTGGAATTCTTCCTAGTTGAGAGGGAGTGTTAAGTTTTTCAACTAGATTCAAATTAAACTTTAGACAACTCAGATGGTTAATATTAGTATTTCATTACACTCCTCTTTTCAAGAAGACTAAAATCGACCTAATTTGTTAAGTAGAAATTAAGTTATGAATTATTTTATTGTTTTATGGGTCGGCCTAACCACATGTGGTTTCGGTCAAAGCCCCAAGAGGTCCCTCACAAAGTTATAAATAGAATCGAACCCAAGTTCATTTGCACACATTCACTCATGAGTTCTTCTTCATGCTATTTTGGTATTGGTTCATATTTTATGTTTTTGGCTCGCACAGGTACATCAAGAGAAGCTCGCGCAAAGGATCGGGATCACAGACAGGGTCTCACATCTGATCTAGGTGTTCTGGGCCATAAATGCGGGAAGAACACAGGCAGGTAGCGGCTAAGCTAAGCTAGAACCGTAAGCAGGTTTTGTCTAGGTCGTGGTTGAGCTGGTAAAGCCACGAGTAGATCATCTTCAAGGTGCGGCTAGGGCTCCAGGCTGATCAGACCCTCAGTCGCGGGCACAGAGTGCTCACATCACGGTTACGAGTGCCATAACCATGGGCTCACAATTTTAAGGCCACGGTTGACGATTTTTATGGGAATATATGATTTGGGTCACAGTTAGTAGCTTGCACAGTGTCTTCATTCATCTTTCACGCAGTCACAGTTGCTTCAAAACAGTCATCAACAACATCCTGGATTCAGATCTAGGACTTGGCAATTAAGATCACTTGGTTTTGGTGATACATCGGATCCATGATTTTTGATATAGTAGACCTACAGATCCATATATCTGATATGTTTATTTCCACTGCATATATGTATTGGGCTCATTGTACTCTCTGCTCAAATTTTTTTATGAAAATCTATTGAAGAAGAATATTTGAAAGGGTTTCCCCCACAGTGGAGTTTTCCCCTGGTCTTGGACCAATCTGTTGTCTCTTATGGTTGTGTTGTTGTCTTATTTATCATTGCATGCATTTTTCTATCCTCAGTTACTATTTATGGTTATTTACACTACTTGTATTTGGATGCACTATTAATCAAATTAAATTGGGTTAAATTACTTGATTCAACATAGAACAATATTGAAAAATTAACAACTTCCATGGGGCTAATGGGATTACATTCCCCAAGGTTCTCAAAAGGAGATTCATTAGGGGTAATATCCATGATAAAGGTAAGGTTAGCCTCAACTTCACTTTCCATAGATTCATCCTCCCCAACACATGTGTTCTCAAAATCACCCTTTTCATCATGTGGACCCAAGGAGGACTCGTTTAAGGATCATTACTTAGATTATCAATGTCTTGATGATGCTCAATAAAGTCTTCCTCTTAGATGATTAATGCAGGGTATACCTGAAAATGCTTAAGAAATCTATTAATGAACTCCTCAATAGATGAGATACTCTTAGGTTAATGACCATGCAACCATGAATTATGACCGCTGAGAGATCCCATGAACAACAACATAAGGACATATTGGTGAACCACTTTCTCTCTTGAAGCATGTGCATTAAATATTTCTACATGGTCAATTATGGAGAGTGGATCACCATCAAACACAGGCACCCCACGTACCATGCTTCCTGTGACATGATTAGGGTGCCCACGGATGCTATCGATGTCCAAAGCAATAAATTTATCAAATAAAGATAACCTATTTGAGATATACATGAAAAATATGTAGGAGTCACCAAGGTGAATTTAAATATGTCTAGAAAATGCTTTCTTCACCCTACAAGCATCAACCTTCAGGTTCAATGAAGAACTAGGGTTTTGTTCTTCCAATGGAGTCACCAATAATGATATCTCAATATGTCGTAAGGGGAATTAAATACACGTCTCGTGTCCCCGACAACGACACTAGAAATGTTACCACTCAAACCAACATGGGACCTAAAAGGGACTCCTAAGAGGGCAACTTCTAGATCAAGGTAAACGATGGAGACTTATCCCACTGTCACCACAGCTAAGACTCCCTATTCTTTATGGACTTTCACCAATGGGAGGAGACCCGGCAATTGTGAAGTCACTTATAAATGATGGATCAACAAATAGATGTGAAGTGACCTTAAAGACCCTTTCCCTAGAATATGATTGAGAATGGAGATTTCTTTCTCTTTAAGAAAGGTAAAATATTTTCTATGGAAAGGAGGTGAGAATTTCAGGGTTGGGTAAAAGGAATATGACTTGAAAAATAGTTTCCCAAACCCTAAAATCCTTATAGAACTTGGATTCCCAAGTTTCTTTTGATGAATTGTCTCTGATAAGAAATGGGACCACATAGGGCCAAGTGGACCCAACCCAGGTTAAGGGGATGGAGTCTAGAAACCGACGATATTCTTAACCTCACTAAGGCAAGGGGAAAGTATCAAACAAGAATTTTCACCTAAAGATGTCAAATTGATCCTATGAGGTACTAGCCTTGGGAAGACTAGGACAAAGTTTGATCCTGGACCTAGGGCTTCAGATATATCCCAATCCCACTTTCAGAATCTCTTCAAATCGAATCATACCTTCAGGGCACACCAATGCACTAGGGCCTATGAGATTGAACTTTTTCTAGGGCTAGTTTCTCGGGAATTTGAAGCCCTAGGTGTCCCAACGTGGATAGACCTAGAAAAGGGATGAAAAGGTGAGAGAACATGGTTTAAATGACCACCCTTTGATGGATTAGTGCCTAATTCCTCTTGGGGATATGAAGTTAAGATAATTATGAAGATGGACTTCGTTTCTTGTTCAAGGAGGCTCTCAAACTCGACTTCGTCCAATGTTAAGGGCAAGAGAAGAAAAGTGACCTTACAAGTGTTTATATTTTGTTGCAAATGGAAGAGCATTATTGAGATGAGAGGTGATGTTTAATTCCCAAAGAACTTAGATTACAAATTATCTGATTTAACCACTAAGTACTTAAGCGAGAGTGCCAATTATGAATATGACAAAAATTACTCAATTAAAAGATAGACAATTTGTCACAGATCCACAATAGAGTTATCAAAAATATCGATCGCAATTACTTGAAAATTTCCCAAAAAAATATTTAATAAGTATCCAATAATTCAGGTAAATGAATCAAGGGTTAATTAAACAATATGTGATTTTAATCGATAGCAAACATTTAAAAATCTCATGCCAATGATCATCAATCTCAGCTGAAAAATATGAAAGAAACTAGCACTTAAATCTCATTAATTAATCATCAAGAAGCAATTTTATGGATTAAATGATCTTCTAAAAAAATGCAAATCCAATTAAAAAATATTTTTCTCCTATAGTCAAACTTAGGATATTTAAAAAAAAAAAAATCATGTCAACTTTAGGAACTCTTCCACGATTAAATTTTTTTATCTTTTAAATAACCTTTGAATTTTTATATTAAAAAAAAAAAAAAAAAAAAAAAAAAAATAAAATAAAATAAAATAGGAATTAAAAATATATATATATATATATATATATATAATGAATTTTTTACTTTGTTTTATGTTAGAATAAACAAAATTAAAAGTTAAATTTAATTTCTTTTAAATGTCAAATGTTAGAAAGTAAAAAAAAAATATTGTTTTTTTACAAAGGCAAAATAATAATAAAAAAATGAACTAAGAAAACAAGCAGGAGGAAAAGAGTCGTCGGCAAGGAGATTGCACAAAGGCAAGGACGAAGGGGATGAGGTTGAAAAGATCATGAGGGATTTTCGGCTTAGATAAAGGAACGCGGAGCAGCAAGAAGGGGAAGGAGTTCGAGCAGTAGGAAAGACTACGAGTAGGCATTGTTTGAGGGGACCACAAATGCAGGGAGGATAAGGAGGATGCAGGCACACATGGATGGCTGCAAGGGAAAGGGTCACAGAAGGAAAAATGAAGAGGAAACGCAAGGTGTGAAGGAGAGTCGAGCGTAAGAGAACTCGAGGGAAGAATGAGGGGGAAGAGGCATAGGTCAAAGGAAAAGGGCATAAATAAGAACACAGCAGCAAATGAAAATTAAGGAGCCGGCAGAGAGGAAAACACTGGTGCACTAAAAAAATTTGATTTTTTTCCTTTCCTGGAAATTTTGAATTCACCCAGTAAACTCATAAAATAAAATTTGATTTGGATATCCCTGCAAAATTCTGATCTTGAGATCGGATCTTACATTCCGGGGCCTAGATATGTCTCAGATTCTAGTAATTTCTTGTCTGTATCCAGAGTCCAGGCGGTAAACCCAGATACCCAACACAGTTCCAAAAATAAAAAATGAAACCCTAATCCCAAGTTAGAAATCAGAAAAACTAAAAAAAAATCTAAATATTTAAACCATTAAAATTATAGAACTATGCAAAAAAGTTGCAGATATGTCAAATATGAAGAGTGTAAGTGTGACTTCACTCCCAAATCTGAAGATCTAAGGCTCTTACTAGCCATATATAACTTTAAATTCGATCAAAGTTAAGATAAATTACTATATAGGCACAAGCTCTAGAAAATTCGTGCAAGAAGAGAACTTAAGATAAGTTTGGGGAATTAGATCTGTAGGGCTCTTCAGATCTTATTTCCTTGGGAGTAAGTTGCTCCAACCAAGGACTTCCCCAAAAGCCCAATTCTAAATCCGAGATATTTCTACACACTTAAATTTAAATTGTCAAATCAATAGAGAAATAAGATAAAAATACAATTTTCAAGAATTGGAGATACCTACGAATTCAATCCAATTAAAATTCTTACCCTAAATCTAGTAACCTAAGCAAGATACTTGTGTAATAGATTACTTTAAAAGAGCTATTAATCAACGATTCATTAAAATAATTATCAGTAGAATATAAAGAACAAGTTTACCATAAAATGCCAAAGAGGAACACGACCATCAAATAAAACCTCAAAGACTTTGTTTGTATTATTCCAGAAATTAGTATAGGAGAGCTTCAAGAGCTAGTACACGATCAAAAGATCAGATGAGAAAAAACATTGACACTAACTTATAATTTATAGATAAATTCTCCAACGACTAGTTCACTTGATCCCCATCAAAGTAATCTCAACCGTCGAAAATGATTGATTATCTTTTAATTTCTTTCATCGAAAATATTATTTTCTGAGGAACTTCGAAATTTCATTTAATTCCTTTTTAATGAACTCAAAAATAATAATTTTGAGTTAATTACCTCAAAAAAATTTATTGACTTAACTACCAAGGCCCTAAGGGTCCAAAATTTCTCAAAATTTTTAATATTCCCTTGGCTCGGGACCTTTAAAAATTTATTTCTTAGAGACCCACAAATTTTTCCTTTGAAGAATTTAAATTTACCGAGGACATAAAATTAATTAAATTTTTCACATAGGGTTGTAATTTAATTTGGCCAGAAAATTTAATTAATTGAATTATGAGGGGATTAATTATTTTTTCAGCCCTCTTTACATAAGATTAATACATTAAACCCATGAGGGGGAACACCCGTTCGTAATAGACCTTCAATAATCTACCCAATTCTGCAACTCAAAATATGATATAGTAGACCCAACAATCTTTAATAAAATGATCTAGCCAGTTATCTAAGATCATTCCTAGATTAATTTTACAAAGACTCGATAAAAAACACGAGGACTCACTTAGTATCTTGATGAAAAAATGCACCCTAGCTTTGGGGTAAGGCTGGAGGGCAAAAACATTGTTGATCATTTGTGTATAGAGATACAGATGAATCAGTGAGACGAAAAACCTCCTAGGATAGAAATCGTCACCAAAATACTAAGCTTACCTAGGTCGTTACATACATGATGGTCTTACTAAGATCATTTACATTATAAACATGCATAATGGGTTTACATCTTTTACAAAACTATCGACTAAATGATGAAATATGAATGGCATGAACACTCGAACATGATAGATCCCTTTGCGAAAAAAGGGGTGTACTGCTATGGAGTCGTTGACACAGAGTGGTCAACGTCTGGCTCTACTTGGGGACACGTTGCTTCATCAAAGGAATGTGAGAATACATAATCTGCATCCAAGCAACACACGAGGTTATATAAGTAGCGTCCATCCAAATATCATCAGATAACATTAAGCACATGAAAAATAGAAGCTCTTCTATCATTTATTATTCTACTAATATGAAAATATAAATTTAATCTAACTAAAAAATGAAAATGCTGAAATAACAGGGTGTAAGGCTAGAGATACAATACAAAGGATGCCATGTGGCATTAGATGTGTTCAATATAGTGCATGCTAAGCATTTTCCTGCTTTCAGGAAAATATGTGAGTTGCTTCTCAAATGTGCCATGTGCGATCTTACATACGATAGGACTTTGTCTTATCTGAAAATCGACCTTCTTGTGGCCATCAGATGCGTCAAACCACTTCATTATTATTTTTCTTTTTCACTTCAGGCTAATGTTCGTGGTAGATTGTATTGTTGATGATGTGGAACAATGTGCTTGTGAACTTTCGGAAGAAGTATTTAAGATATTTGTGACATGCCTCTCTTAATTGTGCATCCGTTATAGATCCTTTTCAATTTCTTCTCTGATCATGTCATCCTCAACTAAATCTTTGTTAATGGGGAAAGCCACTTTCTCAGGATATTCACAACAAGACGAGACCTGCTTTAATATATTAGGAGAGTTATGATATGTTGAAAGCTCCTTGATTTTCTGCCATCTATCATCTAGATCAGGCTGAAACTTTTGTACTTATGATTTCCTTTCTTCTAACCTCTTATGCATGGAACTCATTTCTTTGGCATGCCCTACCATTAATTTCGCTTGATTGAGCCTGATTTTCACATATATGTCTTGCAGAGTGATATGATTGGCCTCCATATTTTTAATTTCCCGAGTGTGCTTTGCTTACATTGCAATCATATGATTCTGAATAATGAGCATATGATTAGAATGATTAACTTTTATAACATTTATTTCTCTTGCATGACTCTCTTCAACAATCAAAATCCTGTGCTGAAGAGACATCTGACTAGTTTCCATGTCTTTTATCATTTTATCATTATTCTCTTTCATGGCCATGAAACAATTTCGCATAGAATTCATCTCTTTCTCATGATTTTCTTCTATGGCGATCAAATGATTCTGCATGGTTTCCATCTGATTAGAGTGATTAATATCGTCATTTCCTTGATATGTTTTTCTTCTAAGGCCAATAACCTGCTCTGCATAGAACAAATTTCCCTGGCGTGATCAGCTACTAGTCTTGCTTGGTTAAGCTCCATATTCTTAATAAGTTGAGTGTGATTAACCTCTGTATTCTTGATTATTTGAGCTTGATTCAATTGTATATCCTTAACCATCTGAATCAAATCATTAACAAGATGCTTATCGTTGTCAAAAATAATTTGACAACATTTTTCTTCTTCACTACTATCATGGATTTGTGTTGTCGTGGTACAAGTGGATTCATCATGTGAATTGTCTTAAAATCTTCTGTTGATAGTTGAGTTTTCTACAAAATCACTTTCACTCTTTTGCATAGTACTGGGGGCACAAGGCGAGCCACCTTGTTTCATATATATATCTTTAAAATTATTGATGATGTATTGTAAATAATGAAAAGACTCCTCGGGATAATTTTGAAACCAATCCATATCATCACCTTTTAAGGAATAGCCAAAGAGACACATCTTGACATCTTCATGATTATATTGTGAAGGAAGAAAATATATGTTTATTATATGAGTAACATGCAAGAGATGCTTTCTAGCAATGGTTGAATCACCACCCAAGAAAAAAGGCATCTTATGAATGGCCTCTTCTGGAATGTCATGAAGGGTATCATCCATGATGACTTGCTTAAAGGGAACAACCAAATGGATGTTAGATAAAGTGATACTTATTCAAGAAAATTCAAGAGGTCCACAAGAAGCTAGCTTCTTAGTAGAATTTTTTGTTAGAAATGAGAGAATTGGAGTCGCCACTTGAACATGAATCTAATTCTAAAACCAAAAATTTAGTCGAGAGAAGCAGATGGATATTAGGGAGGGATTCTTTTCTGGGAGTAAATACACGAATAAGTGGAGTTTCCACCCAAACAAGAAAACAACCGAAATGTCCATGTGCTAAAGGTAAAAATAGAGAAGATGAAAGGATTAGTGATATGAAGAAAGATATGGTGATGAAAATATGAAGAGATGAAATGGTGCCATAAAATTTTATTTGTTGTGACGGGCTAATGAATGGATAAAAAGATTATAAAATTAGAAATTGTCGTTCAAATCAAATCTCATTTATGAAAACATCAAATCAAATCTCATTTATGAAAAAAATCAAATCTCATTTTTGAAAACATTGTCAAAAAATTTAATTTCGAAACCATTCTACATCCTAAACCATATCCTTTAGGTTGGGTGTGTGACAATTCAAAGTTGCAATTAACTAGAAAATGCAAACTAAAATTCGCCATTATTGCAACCTTCATTGATGTAGCGCCATTAGACTTATGTGGTATTGTTTTGGGAAGCCCATATCTTTATAACAAGAGAGTTATCTTTCATCGCCATGAAAACAAATATCACTTGTTTAAAGATGGTATTGAGTACATTGTTATAGAACATCGCAAGAAACTAAACCTTTCACTTGTGAATGCTGGACAAATGAAGAGACTTGTTAACTCTAGCAAGAATCGTGTACTTATAATGATCAAACCCAAGAATGATGTTGATAATGAAGCCTTTCAAGGTTGTGATTCAAAGGTGAAATATGATTTGGTTGAGGTTTTTAAGCGGTATGATGAGATATTTCAGCAACCTAAGGTATTTCTTCCCAAAAGAGGAATCCAACATGAAATACAATTGCAGCAGGATTGTCCTCTTCCTAACATTGGCATGTACATGATGTCAGTGATGGAAAATGCAGAAATTAAAAAAAAAAATCCAAGAGTTGCTTGAAAAAGGGATCATTCGAACAAGTACTTCGCCATGTGGTTCACCTATTGTTTTAGTGCCAAATAAATATGGAACATGGCGCATGTTTTTGTACTTTCGTGCATTGAACAAGATTACGGTAAAAGAACCATTACCATCTTCCTAGAATTGATGATTTACTTAATCAATTGAAAGATGATGTGTATTTCACTAAGTTGGACTTGAGGAGTGGATATCATCAAATTAGGATTGCTAAAGGAGACATATGGAAGAAAACATTCAAAACAAAGCAATGTTTGTTTGAATTGTTGGTTATGCCCTTTGGTTTTTTTTAATGCTCCTTCTACCTTCATGCATGTGATTGAAGATCCAAGATCAGGGAGATAATGTTGAGATTCCTTAATTGAAGATTTATCTCCTGAATATCTTGAAGAATTGCAGCAAGAAACCATCCTTGATAGAAAACAAGCACTTCAAAATGAGGGAACGTTGAGTACCTTAGTGTGGGGCGTAAGGGAATAAATCCAAGCAAAGCCAAATGGATTAATATTGGAATGGTGAGGGAATTTTACCCTCATCTATTTTTTAACTGAAAGTGATATTTTGGGGTCTAAAAGCTTCTAGTGGGGAGGAATGATCCAATGTATCAAGAAAGAGCTAAAAATTTAGAGTTCTTGGATTGGCTCGAAACTAAAACCAGAGCGTAGATCTTGTTTCCTTGAATCCAATGCAACTCATTTCACTAAAATCTGACATCGGATGCTCCCAATATGACATTCAGATCGATTTTGGAAACAACCAAAAATTTGAAAAAAAAAGGTTTGCAGGGATGCCTAGTGAGCAGTCCATACACTGAATGGGCCATGACTAGGAAAGTTAACTGGACCCTCCATCAACATATGGGTGATGGACACTTAGCATGTTGTGACTAGTTTGACACTTAGCATGTTGTGACTAGTTTGAATTTCATAGTCTTCTATTGGTTCATTTGAATATTGGGTGGACCAATTAGGAGGAGCCATGTGGGTGAATCCTTGGCTGCCACGTGGCCTCCTAATCGCCAATCAAAATTTTATTGGAGGTCGAAAAACCCCCGTGAGAATCAAAATTGAGACCTCATACATTCCAACCATGTCTTCCGCTAGTATCACTACAATGTTTCTTATTATATATGGTTTAAAGTTTGTTTTTAAATTTTAATGGTTGCAAGTTCGGAGGTGGGAACTGGGGTTAACCGTATACCCTGGTCCACCAACCAAGGTTAGGAGTTAAACCTGACCCCAAAATATTATGTTAAATTTGAATATCCAAAGTAAAAATACCATATATATCAAATCAACGGGCCATGTGATATACACCATCTGAAAACCATATAACATAAAGTTTATTCAAATTCTGTGTGGAGGTTGGTTTGGAACCTAATGATAAGTTCTACGGTGATCACATACGACAACAAATGTTATGCCACAGTGTGGGTTAATGTGGAGGGGAGCGGAACCTACCTCGTGCAGGTTTCTCGCTAACCCCACACCACAGACTCAACCACACACTCAACCTAGGTCAATAACTCAAGTTACACCAATGGTGGGAAATCATTAAACAAACTCTGAAATCAACCGTCGGGAGAGTGCCACTTGGTGCATTTTTATGCAGATAAAGACTGACCAAGCTCATTTAACTATTCAAAAAATTGCACATAATGCGGTGGGAACATTGTCGGTGCAGGGATAATTTGTCGCTCCACATGGCTGCAAAAGACTAAAATTTTAGAACAGATTGCAGAGAAGTGTGAATTGTAGGAAAGTTAGAAAAAAACTTCATTTGAGCATAACTCAGTCATTTTTTGACCTTTTTGAGTGTAGAAAGAGCACAGATTTGGGTTTTTGACTATTCTAGAGCCATTGGAGAAATTGTTTGAGCATTATGATCACCGTAACTTGATGTAAACACATATTTTTGAGCATAATTAAAGAGGCTCAACATTGGAAGCTAGACCAGGAGATGTAGCCCAGGAGGGGTGAACTCCTTCATTATTTGTTGTCTTTTGTTTATTGTTATGGTAGTGATGTCTTCTTTATTTTTCTGTGAAACTGAGTTTTAAAGCATGTTAATGTGTTAATTAAATTGACATAAGTGTTTAAAAACCCTAATCATTTCACTTGAAAATTGTACCATAAACTCTCAAGCTTTCAAATATAGACCACTTCATGACTTCATATTTCTATACTACTTCAATGTTGCTTCCATATTCTTCTAGTGGTATATATCTCTACCATGTTACAATGATTCTTCCATACTCTGTAGAAACTTCTATGATGTTTCATAATGACCTTGATCCTGCTATTGGTTCTTACTTCTATAATAGATCACTGTAGTCCATTTTCTTGTTTAATGATTGTTTCTATATCATTGTAATTGTTGTAGTAACTGTAAAGTTTGTGATGGCCCAAATCCTTCTATTATTTCCTGTTAGATAACTAGATGATTTCTTCCAAACTTTTGTGATAAGATTCAACTAATAATATAGACTCTAATTCTTCCAATTCCATATACTTCTTTCCATGATGCCATATGGTTGATTTATACTCCTTGGGCGTGACTATACTTATCTCATGGGATCTATTGTCTCTTCTATATTTCGTATAATGTGTTTCCCACATGAAGGAAGAATTGCGACCAATGATAAGCTATCATTCATTGGTCCTAATATGGCTCCCAATCAACCATCATCCCTTAACGGTCCTTACATGCAAGTGGTATCTCCCCGCCATATGTTAATTATGTGGCAACTCGTTCCATGCATGCATCCACTAATGATCTATTCAGTGATATAGTGCACCATGTGTTGGGGGCGTTGGACCTTGATTTCCAAATTGTTGTTCTCTCGCCTGATGAGAACCTCTTGGAAGCCATGACCTCTTATGGGCCATGATCAGGTGTTCGGAGAAGAGTTCCTTTTCTTGTGTCAAGCTCCTTAAAAAATGAAGCAAGGTCTCTGGAGCATAGTTCCTTGTCTTGCATCAAGCTCCTTAAAAAGTGAAACAAGGTGTTTGGAGCATAGTTCTTTTTCTTATGTCAAGCTCCTTAAAAATGAAACAATATCCCCAGACCATAGTTCATTTTCTTGTGTCAAGCTCATTAAAAAATGAAACAGGGTGTCATGAGGATAGTTCTTTTACTGTGTCAACCTCGTTAAAAAATGAAACAGGTTCCTATGAGGATAGTTATTTTACTATATCAACCTCGTTAAAAAATGAAATAAGTCTCTATGAGCATAGTTCTTTTACTGTGTCAAGCTCAATAAAAAATGAAACAAATCCCCTTTCAATTCGAGTCTTTGATTAGATCTCGTAAATTGCAGTCGAGTCATTCGATTGATCTAGTAAATAAACCTTCATTCCATCCACCTGTTAGTACCCTGTAGTCTACTTAGGTAAACGAAATCAAGCTTGGGGGGAATGTACCGCGAATTGAGTCACCATGTTGGGGGCATGCAAACCTATCTCAAGCATAGTTTGTCTCCATTTCAAGCTTGTGTAAAAATGAAACCACCCTCAAGCATAGTTTTTCATCATGTTTCAAGCTTGTGAAAACATGAAACCAATTTCAAGAATAGTTTCCCATGTTTCAAGCTTGTGTAAAAATGAAACCATTCTCATCCTACCTCTTATGATTGCCATTTTATCATTATTTTTTCCAAATGAACCTTGGTTTTCTCATTTTATTGTCACCATCTTCTTAACCAACCATACCCTCTCACTTGGATGTTTTACCCTTGCCTAGGGAACCGTTGCGATGAGTGGTCTTGTTAGCTAGTATTTTGACCTTTTACATTTTTTAAGCAGTTCCATCATGACCAGAACCAATTGCTACCATTTATACCACTCGTTCCTCCAAGACGGTTCCTCTTTCAGCGCTTTTCAGACTCTCAAAATATGAAAAGATCGTCAAGCACTTGTCATTTCGAGCTTTTTAAAATAAATAAATTGATGTCATCTCAGTATACATTTACCCCTTTTTCGGGTTGAGTTTGAATATTTACGAAAAAGGAATACCTTGGTCAAACATGATCAGGTGGTTCTCTCGGGTGTTTTTTTCTACCTTTCCGGATTTGAGAGATTATTTATGAAAAGGGACCTTCTAGAGTTTTCTTTTCTATCTATTTTCAAACTCCCTAAACATGAAAAATACACCGATTTACCCTTACGTCGGACTCGTAAAAATTAAGCAACAAAGGAATTGTCATTATGAAGAGACCGAGCTACTCCTTCCTAGGGCTCGTTAAAATTACGAGGATGGATTCATTCGAAGGGTGAACTTATAAGCTAAGAATATGGTATCCTCTTCAAACTTTCTATAAAAAATAAAGAGGTACTCATTAGAAATAATGGGGGAAAATGGAAGTGAAGTATATTTTGGTATGTACCAAAGGCAGCATGTTGCTCTTGAACATGACGCTCATTTTCATTTTGTGTCGGGTTGGGGATATCCTTCATTCATCACTTGCCTCCCTGGGTTTTAGAAATCCCTATGCCTCTCATTTGATCATTATTTGCCATCACCATGACCTTTGATCCCATTTTTTATTCAAATGTTGCCACACTCCAGAGTCGTGTCGTTGATATGTTCAAGAGAAGTCCTTTCTGTAAAAGTCAAATATCCTCTACTTATTTGACCCTCTCTGCAACAGATCTGAACCACTCCTATCATCTTGATAAATCCTTTGTTTCATTTCAATGATGTGGGAATCATTATGGCCCTCCTTCGTCGGATCACTTCATGTCGACTTCAGCTCATTATCCAGGAAGATGATTTAGAAAATCCTTTTCAGTACCTTGGAGCTTGCATATCTGAATGGAAAGTTCTTCGCGTTCAACGATAGGTTCACGTCATTGACCTTCAATCAGATGATTCTGCAAGTGTTCGACTTCAACTCATTTATTCACACTTGTATATTGTGTTGTCGTACCTTGAGGAAAATCGTCATCATTGGTGGTTTCTCTTGTGCCTGTTAACAATTTACATTATTGACTGATAACTAGGTGGTTTCTACCATGTTCGACGTCAGAACATCTATTCACATGGTTAGATCCGTACAATGGGTAGATCAAGATAGAGATGAAGACCCTGGATAACATATGTTTTTTCCCAGGCTACGTAGAGTTATTAAGTATTCATGATTGTACACATGATCCTTTCTATACAGATGGCTGCGACCGCACCGTGGATCTATTTCCATGATCTCTTTTCAGACGGATGGTTGCGACCATGCCGTGGGTTCATGTTATGTCCCTATATTACTAGTATAGTCCCTTATTGTTGTTAGTGTAACCCCCTTATTGTTATTATTGTACCCTTGTAACCCCCATATTGTTATTATTGTGCCCTTAAATTATTATTGTTAGGTTGGCTAGGATTACATTATGGCCCCATGGACTCCTATATATAGAAAGGAGGTTTTGTAATTTGTATCATCCAAGAATTGTTCATTCATGTAATGTATTGGAGGTTTCCCCCTCGAAGTGGCTTATTTCTAAGGCGTTGATATCTCTTTTCTTCTATATTTGGAGCTGGTTTCACAACAGTTCATGTGTTATTTGATGCCTATTCAGAGATATTTTATTAGGCATTATTATATCAGAGATGTCACATATTGTATTTTGTTTGATTTGACAGGTCTCCTGACGATGGTTTTCCAAATTCCTTGCCATGGCTGATAAAACATTTCAACCATAACGCCTGGTTCTGCTTTCATGCTTTAGGGGGCATCTGTTACACATTATTTTGTTGCATTCCTCAATTTTTATCCCAAGTGTCTTATTTTGTGCCACTTATGTCACAAACGTCGCAAAGTGACAAAATCTATATAAACTTGTTCATCATGGACAACATGCTTAAGATATCCATGAAGACCTAAAAGAGAAGTGCCTTGAATTTTTTCTGAAAAGTTTGCAAAAAAACTTATTTTAAAAGTCAAGTGTGGTTCTCCCCCTTATAAGATTACGCTAGTCACCATGTCCCTATCATGTGAAAAATGCTACAAACACAGGAACTCATCAGTAAAAGTGTGTTGGTCCTCTTCAGACAGGTTCTCCAAAAATGGAGTAGAAGCTTCGACCTAAAGAATTATCAAGAACATAGTTTTGGTACTTGTTGGTTGAGGATATAGTCAAATACTCCCATTTTTGGCCCTTGATCTTATCGCCAAATATTTTCCCCTTAGAGATAAGACATTTCCCCCTCATTATTGCATCCTTAACCTCTTCAGCTCTACTATAAGAGAGTGCCATGCTAGTGAGTCTTGGTTGGTCATTTTTGGTTTCCTTACTTCTACGTGAATTGCACCCATATGTTGTCGATTTGACAAAGAATGAGAAGACATCGAAGAGTGTGGCTTGGACTTGGATTACCACTTTGAAGGACGCATTCAACATCAAGGCACTGGTTGTAAAGCTTCCATTTGTTCATTTTATAATACAGATTATACTTTTCTTCCCATAAATATGTTAATTTTAATTGATTTAGCATGATACTCCTTGATATGTCATGTACTTTTCTTTGAAACATATATACTGTGTACCTTTCATATTTTGTCGTGTGATCTTATTTACAGTTATATAGACGTAGAAAGCATAGCTAGGAATGAGCATGAAAGCGAAAGGATCGACATCGACACCAAGGAAATGAATACATAAGGAGCGAGGTAGGCCATCTCCCTCTCTCACTCTACTTTTCAATGTTAAACTAGGGACGCTTATATCCTTTGTCATGGTTGTTACTAGACCCACTCATTGGGATAGAGGGGTCGCTTCTTTTCGAAGAAGGGATTTTCCTGCATAACACTTCTTTACTAAAATCCTAAATAATTATCGATTGCATGCAAGGGGAGTCATGAATAGACATACTCAGAGTGAGTTCTTCATATGTTTTTAGGGGAAAATATCTTTCATGCAAGCTATCACCTTCCCACGTGGGATATCCATTCTCATTTTCCAATTCACCACCCTTCATTTGCCTTGTTTACAAAGGCACCAAGGAGGACCTTTTTACCCATCATTTTTTAGGAAGAGTAAATTTTTTTGCTTGAACAGAAGAAGAGAACAAATCCACCAAGTGTACTACCTTATGACATGCATAACACCTGAAAGGTAACCTCCAATAATAAATATTTTGGGACCATGTTCGGCCTTGCAAGCTTAGTTTGATTTCCTACAATAAACCAACTATTAAATCAACTTTGACCTACAACTAGGCCAACATTCAGTCAAGCTTCATTAAGCATCCATCTTCCATACAAACAAACTGACTGATCTTGTTTTTTATTTCCACTGAAATTCGACAGTTCCAAAAAATCAAAGCTAGTTCGAGTAACAACACCCATACTTTTTGGGTACACAAAGGTAGTCGAGCCGCATCAAAATAAAAATGCCAACATTGTGCAGATAAGGTAGATAGAACCCATGACCAGTCCCTATCTAGGATCTTTTACACCTCCTAAGAATAATTTAAAATTACTCTAAACCATCCCTTCATCATTATGTGAAATTTAGGTGCATAACCCCGGAAGGGGAGCCAATGAGACTTTATCCATCTCTCCAAGGTAGAAGGGCTCACCACCTTCCCTGAAAAGTGATCAACAACTAATTTTTTCTATAAAATGGGAATATCATATAGGTGGATATCATCCCCCACAACCATATTTTCGTTATCCTAAAGCAGCTTAATGTGAAACTTCTTTTTAGCTCTGAAAATGTAATCATCATTTGCAGTCTGATGAGCTTCAAGATTGGAGGTCAGAGCGCATGTTTTAGCTTGTGGAGGTAATGAAAAGATTGGAGCTTGCACGCTGTGAGTTAAATATTCATCATGCAAAGGTGGCATAGAAAATGGAGAGTACCAAGGAGAAATTTGTTGGGTATGTGTTATATTCTTTCCGATGGGCAGTTCGTGCCCATGGTTTTGTGCATGGTTTTGCACATGGTTTTGGGGTATGATGGTTTTCGGCCCCTGGTATTTTTGTAGATCCGGTCAAGGGAACTATGGCTATGTTCTAATCTAGGGTTAATGGATTAGGGTTTATGTGTGCTTCGGCATGTATATATATGTGTTGTAACACTAAAAGGAATATAATGAAATATCAAGCTAGTCGTCCCGATTTGGGATCCAGGGGAAAATCTCTCTGTTTATCTATTTTATGTTTTATGCTCTCGTTGTTGTTTATTTTCTGTTATAAGATTCATGTGTATTTAATTTTTGTTCAGTATTAAAACCTACAAAATCATCATCATTGAACCCTTAGAAATTAATTATGCTCAGGTTGTGAATATAGATGTGCTACGTGGAATTTTTGAACTATAATCCAATAATTTTTCCTCCATATTGATGCCCAAGAAGCCCCAAAAGTTAAATTCAAGTAATGATCACATCTCGATAAGGAAGATAACATTATAGAAGGTCAAGACAAAGGGAAACAAAACTTAGATCATGTGCCACCTTGAATCCCATCCCCTTCACTTGTTAAAGATAACTATTAGAATAGGGTTACCATAAGGCATATATGCTAAGATTCAAAAAAATTAACCTGAGACACAATCCCCTGAAACTGTTAGATCCCTATATTTTCTCCACAAATGAAAATACCCCCCCGCACCCCACCTCCAAACCTTTCCTTATCTTAAGTGGATATTATCAATTGAAACAATTTCATAAGTGGGAAGTGTTTTTTCCTCTGTATTATACATGGGTTTTTCCACTTTACTATTGGGATTGTCACTGGTTGGGCTAGTACTTGCGCAGGTCTAGGTTGAGGTTGGTTAGAACGTAGTTGAAGCTACTAATGTTGATTGTTGAAGCTAACAATGTTTTTCCACTTTATATCGTGATAGTTGACGCATACAAAAAAATTTCCATGTTTCTTCATGACAAGAACAATATTTGACACCCAATCAGTCAAACGAACTGGGTAGATGAAACCAGCACGTAGAATTTTTTCATCTTCAGCTTTAATCGCAACAACCTTCTTGGGATGGACCAAACGGAGGTGTTGCTAGACTATTTTAGTGTCAGGATAAGTTTTAATTTCATGCACCACTGGATTGATACCTGAAATTTCCTCATAAGACCAAGAAAATACATCTCAAAATTATGGGAATAGAGCTTTATAGGTATTACTATCATCTGGAGAGAAAGATTCACTGATGTCTAGTTCTCGACAATACCTGGTTTAATTGAGATATCGAAAGGTATCATCTCTTTGATATTCAACAGGTTCTTTTCATAATTGACTTCATGAATGGAAACAGAATTCGTAGAAAACTAAATGATATTGGGCATATATAGGTCACTGAGATTATCTTCAACAAAACTTGGTAAGGAGGAATGATGGTGATGATCAGCCCACAATGCATTGTCTGGAATCATGATCTCCATGATGATCTCATTAGTAAAGAATGTGCAAGAGAAAATATCATAGGATGTGCCATAATCCAATGAACAATTGACCCAATTAATCAAAAATGAGAGATTGGAACAAGCTGCACAAGCCGAATATATGGCTTCGTAATCAAGCTCGATGGGGCTAAGTGGAATTCGGTCACCAAAACTATCGATGTTAGTTTCATCTAGTACAATCTAAGGAACAGTTGGAATGGTAGAAGATGATATTATATTGATATAGTAAATCTAAGGAGAGTTGTCAAGAAGCGAAGGAGGAGGAAGCAAAAAGGTTTCAATGAGAGAGGAATCCTTAAGCAGTCCAACCCTAACATGTTGGTAAGGGTGTAGTTTTCCCTACAAGAGGGACACTTCCTGTAACTTGAGAACTAGAGGAAAAGAAGGTGAGCTGATTGATGACTACGATCCTGCCTTTATGAGGAAAGGTGATCATTCAAAAATAAGTTGAAACGACAGTACCCATGGCATAAACCCATGTGTGACCCAATAGAATATTGTAATCTAGTGGTCCTTCAATAACTTCAACTTGTATGGATACAAATTTACCTCCTAATTCTAGTTGCAAGGAGTTCAAAATACCACAAGGTTTATATGTTCGTTAGTCAAAATCCTTCAAGGTGGTCAATGACTGACTCAATTGAGGAGAACTAATTGCCTTCGAGCAGGATAACAATATAATATAGGTTGAGGCCCCCTTGTCTACAATAGAAAAATGGATGTTCTTACCATGGAGGAAAACCCGGATCATGAAAGTTAATTGAGTCGAAAGTCTAGGCGAATATTTTTCATGATTGAAAATGACTAGGTTGGAATCTGAAGGAACAATACATCTGATAGAAGAAAGCAAATCATTCTTTTGGGCAGAACAATTTTGCAACACCTCGAGTGTGGACATAGCTGATGAAGACTAAGCTAGGTCCTCAACTACGTTATAATTTTGAGCAGATCTTGCATGAGGGTTAAAATTAGATTTATGAATAACGCTCTTGGGAGGCGTAGTGGTTAATTCTGTATGAATCGTAGGAGGAGTAGGATCCGATGGAAATGGTGTTGAACTGGTAGGTTTATCGGTAGCCTAATTGTTCAAAGGATTCACATTACCATAGTCTTTTACTTTAGGTGGCCAACATAATATCTGATTTAGGATTTGTGGAGGAAATTATTAAAATTAAGTTAGAGGAAGTAGGGTCCCGAGCAACCACGTGAGTCTCTTGATTGGGAAACGGGTCGGTCAACACATCGAGTGAAGTAGAAGATTTTATAAATTGGTTCACTTCCACCTAGTGAGGACAGTCATGAATGAAGTGCTCCTCGTTACAGATTAAGCATGGATAGCGAGGAATCTATTTCTCATCAGAGGAATGATTGGCTTGTTTATCCTACAGAGGAGAACCTTTTTTCTTCTTGCCTTTACCTTTCTTCTTAATTCCCGGCTACTGTTGAGATTTGCCTTTATTTTACTGAATGAAATTAATCTCAGAAGTAGAAGCCACGAGAGTATTGGATGGATGGTTTTGGGTAGTCGAAAGAGCAACACCAAATGGTTTAATCTCAGAGTGTGAATTGGTAGAACCAATCGTTCCATCAACAACATGTGATTCTTTACCAGGAAGTTGAGGAATAATGTTTGAGGGTCTCAAAGCATTTGGTATTTTCTCATAAAGAGTGCCAAATTAGGTATAAATGAGGTCCAAATATTAGGCATGAGAAATCACTTGCTCTTCAATCACATCTCCACCCATAGATACATCTTTTGTGATTGATGGAAACAGATATTTAATGAACCATTTCTCTAACAATTGATAAGGAACATACGTTTTGACCAATAAACGACAATTTCACCACTCATGAATATGATCGGAAATATGAGTATCATTATTTTGTTTAAAATTGGTCAAAAGTTTCATTCTAGTCTCATATCATGTGGGAAAATAGAAATGTGTTAGGAATGTAGTGGCTAAGGAACTGAAATGGTTAAACAGAGCTCTAGGTAATTCAATATACCATTTAGTTGTGGATCTTGTAAGTTCATAGTGGAAAATACGTAATCAAATGGAATCATCATTAAGGGAGTTTCAAGAACAACACAAATGATAAGTCATCATTTGCATGGATGGGTCTCCTCCAGGAATCCCATTGAAATTTGGGATATCAAAAGGCAATTTGATAGGAATTATCGGCCACCAAGGTGAATGAGTAATGGGATCATTGGTGATCCGAGTCAAACCTGAAAATTGAAGAGTTGCCAAAAAAAAAACTTATTATTAAAAATTGGTGGAGGATACGTCAAATAAGATGGAATAGCCCGGGAAACATGAATCTGTGCTCCGTGATAATGATGGTTCTGATAAAGAGGAACCTATGTACTAGTATAGAGAGGATTCTAATAACAAGTATATGCATATCCTTCTTGTCAAGATCCAAGATAACCTTGCAAATGCTGGAGTGGCTGGGTTTAGATTTGTTGGCCTTGATAAGGAACTTGAGGGATACCTTAAAAAGGATGATACTATTTCCCCATGGGATTTTTCATCATTCCAACATAGGGTGGATTTGGTGGATCTTGTGCCATACCATATGCAGTCTGTCATACTGGAATTTGATGAATACCTTTACCAAGCAATTGAGACTATAAGATACCTTGTAAAGGTTGAGTAAGAGGGACCTGGGAGGTACCAGATATCATTGGAATAGATTGAGTCATAGTGGTAGCTTGCAAAGGTTTGATTACATTAATTTTATCTTGATGAGCCATGGATTTATAGGTAGGAATTTGGGATGCAAATGGTATAGGTTGAGAATGTACAGATTTACCCATAACCGAACTAGGTTAGATGGGAAAAGTGGGTTGCCAAACATTAGCAGTCAAACCAAGATAAGGAGGATTCAACGAAAGCTGAGAAATAACCTATGGTATACCAAAGACAGGTTTCCTCCCCGTCAAAGGAGGAGGGGATGATGGAGGCAACTTCCCACGAGATGAAGGGTACCCAAAATAAGGAGAGTTGGGTTGTTGAAGGTTTCCACTAATATAAGGACTAATCTGTTGTTCGACAGTAGGTTTAGGTGGAGGAGAAGGATCATATTGTATAGTGCTCATTAGAGAAGTTCGAGATGGAATTATAGAAAGAGATGTCATGGGAGAGGTCCAAGGATTGGATGCGCACCAGAAAAGGTACCATACAATGATTGATAACCAGGTGGGAAAAACGAGACACAAAACATATGTGCCTTTGGCGATGTCGCAAACCTAGATGAGGATGCAACATTTGATTTCTTAGCCATAGTAGCAGATATAGGCTCGGAAATCATAGCAGATTCAGTCATGGCTGAAAATCCCAAAGATGATTGCCGCGAGAAACTCATGGGTGAAATTAAAGGAAGAGAATCAAACTTGAGGTGGAGTTTGAAGAGGAGGAAAAGGATGATCTTGATAAAGATGAAGCCTTTTAAAATGAATAGGAGAAGAGGATGGAGATAAACTCTGTGGGATCTCACAAATGGATAGAAGACCAAGTGGAAGGGGTTCATCGTCGGGTCCAAGATATAGCAGTTGTGTCTAAGAAAAACCAAGAGAAGGGGAAGGTCCTAAAGTAACATGTGAAGATGGTTGAGGTACCTCAGGTTGAATAACCTCAGGTAGTAAGGTATCTGATTCAGTAAAGTCGGGCTCAATAACCTCAGGAAATAAAGATTCAAGTGCTTCTGTTTTGATTGTGTTAAATTCACCAACAAGATAAGATGTAGTCTCATTCTCAGTACTCAAAGAGAAGGATGATTCTGGTTGATCAATTTCAGGAGGAGGACCAAAATTAGTTCCCAAAGTTCCTAATTTGATAGTTTCATTTTCTTATGCTTCTAACGATGACTAGGAGTTTCCTCTCATGGAAGGGGAGGCTTGTTTTTCATTCTACGTGAATGACAGAGTGTAGGGTGTTATTCTTCCATGTTGGATTAATAAATTTTAACAATTAACAAAAAAATAAATCAACAAAGGGGTAGACTAGGCATAAAGGATTACCAAACAACTATGAACTACGCTATACACCTTGGAGAACCAAATACTTAACGTACGTGCAGTCAATATCCCCAAATGTTGTGTTCGGTGTATCATAGTATACAAGGTGACTGACTTGGTTACCTATGGTGAGGATAGCAACCTATGGTGGACTTACAAAATATACTTGACAATACATGGAAGTGCAGTCTATAGTAGCGATGTCTAATGTGTAATCATTCAATGAGAGTGTTCCCATATACTTATCATGCATGGAGTGCCATCGAATATACCCAAATATACGTGGTGAACGATTCGATACACTTACGTACGTGGAACGGGATATCACCCCTGGATAGAACGCTAGAAAACAATGAGAGCTCCTACGCTTAACAATGTTGGAGCATGTCTCTAGACTAGACCTCTAAGTGTTTGTGTTAATGTTAAAGATTCTCTTTAGGTTGATTCAATAAATTTTAATGTTTATCTTCAATTAAGTTTTATTTTTAGGGATCATCACCAATTTCACCTGAATTCCCTAAAATGAAAGCTAGCATGAAGGAATGAAAAATTTCACTTTCAATGAAAATCTATCTAAAGGAGGGAAGAGACAAAGAATATGCAACAAATAATATGCTAAGTGCAATTCCATTTTAATGCAACTGTTCCGATACTAATGCACACACAAAACCTTATATGCAAATGCAAAGATATTTTTCTTTTCAATTTCACTTAATCTTCAAATATGATGAAAACTAAGATGCATGTCCAATCACTGATAAAAGCAAACTTTTTAGAATGATGACTAGAACACCAATTCATTCACGCACTCAATGATCAAACAAATCAATTCGCTAATGACCTAATGACAAGAATAAAGGAAAATATAAACAAATCCTTATCAAAGGCACTCAAAACCAAAAGAAAACCAACTGGAGGCTTATGAAAGACCACAAGACACTCAGTGACTCAAAGAAGAGTATTTGGAACAAATTTGGACAAAGAGAAAATCAGACAAAAGAAACTTTGTGCACGAACAAGGATCAGCGTAGGTGATGAAAGGGAAATAGTGCTCTACAATGCAGGTATAGAGAAGTATTAGGAGAATTGCAACGCTCTGTGTCTAGACCAGAGGGAGCATTGATTAGGGGATGCAAGGTTCTGACACAAAAATTGCAATTGAAACTCAATGAAAGGGTCTTCCTAGGTTTGTTCTTGATTAAGTAAGGCAGTGAAGGTCTGAACAAGAGGCAGAAAAAGCACTAAGGACAAGGAAACGACCAAGGGAATACATCATTCCATGGTGTAGTCGCCAATTTATTATATGAAATCTACGACTGCGAACACAAGTATCTTC
This sequence comes from Pinus albicaulis, assembly GCA_034641835.2. Classification (NCBI taxonomy): domain Eukaryota; kingdom Viridiplantae; phylum Streptophyta; class Pinopsida; order Pinales; family Pinaceae; genus Pinus; species Pinus albicaulis. The sequence continues at coordinate 306,917,734 of CM076578.1, read as the reverse complement.
CCTAGAATTGATGGCCTAGTCTAGAACATAAGAAAGCAAAGAATATAATTTTTATCTTAAATAATTGGATAATGGGATGAAGCCTACTTGGAATATGTCGTAAGCTTTGCTCCTCTATTGGCTTGTACGCTCCAATCATAGCTCCGATCACTATAATTAGTACCTGCACAATCAAACAACACAAGCAGTGATCTACGACATATATGTAGCATCATCCAATCACTTTATTCAATGGATCAACATGGCATTGAAATATATGAAATCATAACATCACATAAAGGAAAACAATGAACTCTTTGTATTAATAGAAATGGAGAGAGTTACAACCAAATATAGGAGTTGATATCGTAGAAGAGCTCCTCCAAATTTAATTGTCCTTCCTTGTCACAAAGTGTACCTCTATGTCAACCTAATGCATGTCTTAATGATTCTCATAACAGCAACATGAGGGTAGAATCTATCTCCAATATCCAACCCTTAGCTTGTGGATGGCAGTAAATATATAGGAGAGGATGACAATTTAAGAATTCTTATCCATTTAACAATCTAGGCTTGAGATCCACTCTTGATGGGAGGATGAGCTCAAGGGATAAGGGATGAAATCCCCAAGGTAGGATATGATAGGATTCGATACTTTCATCCACGGTAAAAAGTTAGAACAACCTCTAGAAGCTTCTGGATTCTTTTTATTTTTACTGAATTTCTAGAATTAATGCACCCCCAACAAGGGGCAACCCATTGGTTATCAACGCGGGTCCATAGAGGGCCAACCTGCTAGTGAACGTTGGTCCCTATAGGGACAGGATGTGTTGGGCCTAAAAAACACTGAAATGAAGCAGTTAAAGGCAGAAATTTAGGATTTTGAGATTCATGCTTAGGGATTTGTGTAGGGATTATGACAAGGTGTTCAAGCATGTGAATAATCTAGTTTGAAGGCCTATTTACCATATGTGACAAAATGGCCTATAACAATAAACAAAATGTAGAACTACATGTGCCAAAAATAAATTTCGTGCTCGTGTTTCTCTTCACACTCAAGGGTAAAATTTCAAACATATAACATAAAATGAATAACATATAGAACAACCTGGAATCTAATCTTTGAAGACTATGTAACAAAGTGAGAAACATTGTTTTTCTCAATTTTCACCTAGAAGACATGAATCACCATAGCTATAAAGGCTTTGTGTAGTGTACCTTTATTGAGTAGTCTTCTTTGTCAAATTAGATATGAAAATATGAAAATTGTTGAGGGTTATGATATTTGTTGTGGAAAATAGTATTTATTTTGATATAGCTAAAAGCTTTTATTGCAATGAATGTCTCACATTAGCGAAGAATACCTTTAAATAGGCTACATTAGAGAAGAATACCATGGGAAAAACCATCAATTGATAAAACCTGGAGCCCAAAAACCTCTATTTGTAAATTTATTGTTTTATCTCAATTTTATTTTAATTATTAACTATTAATTATTTTATTTTTAATTATTTTTAAAAATATTTTAATTAATTTTAAAATTATTTTAATTTTAATTTTTAAAATGTAATTTGACCATTAGAGAAGAATAGCATTATCCTCAAATTGGACCTTGCAAAATCTTTAGACCAAGCCAATTGGCTCTACATATGCATGATTCTCACGCACTTGGGCTTCCCCTACAATTTCATCAAATGGATCATGTGTTGTATCACCAATGTCCCCTTCAGTTTACTCATCAATGGCTCTGTGTCCCCTTTTTTCCACTCTGAAAGAGGACTCCATCAAGGATGCCCCCTCTCTCCCCTCCTTTTTCTTCCTATAATGGAAGCTCTTAGTAGACTGGTCATGAACGAGAAACGCATGGGTCGACTGCAGGGTATCAGAATAGTTGAAGGATGCACCCTCACACATTTGCTATTTGTGGATGACATCCTCATTTTGCTCAATGGATCTAAAGGTGATATTCTATCATTTGCAGCAGTATTTGTAGATTTCAGCAGAGCCACGGGCATGGTGTGCAATGCTGCAAAATCGAACATTACAATCAACGGATGCACCCTCCAAGAAAGAGGACTGGCCCTTAATAGATTTCCCTTTCCCTCCTTGAATCCTCAGGATGGACTCAAATATCTTGGTTTTCATCTGAAACCCTCTGACTATCACATAGTAGACTGGAATTGGCTTATTGCGAAATTTTAAAAACGCATAAACATCTAGCACAACATATGGTTATCTCGGGCTGGCAGGCTAACTCTTCTTAAATCTGTGTTGGAATCCACTCCTATGTATTGGATGTCACTGGCTTGAATACCTTGGTCCATCGTCTCCCGCATTCAACGACTATGCAGTAGATTCCTCTGGAATGGAAATAGAGAGGGACAAACTTTTTCATGGGTAAAATGGGACAGCATTGCACTCCCCAAAAAATGGGGAGGATGGGGAATCAAAAACATGGACATCTTTGCAAAAACCTTTGCTGCAAAAATGGGACGGGCAATCATGACATCTAATAATCTCTGGACGCATGTGGTCTATATGAAGTACATCCGACCAATGAACATCATTGATTGGATCCGGCTGTCGTCTTGGAGTCATCGCAATATATCATTTATATGGAAGGTGGTCATCACATCTCTACCACACATCAAAAACAGCCTTTCCTGGAGAATCAGATCTAGGAACCAAGCTTGCATCGGCATTGATCCCTGGTCTGGCAGTGGGAATGCATACTCTCTCCCTCCTAATGTCATCAACCATCTGTTTGGGCAGGGCATTTGTTATATTGCACAGATAGCGGAGCCACTGACCACGACCCTCTCCTCACAGGGATGGAAATCTGCCAACCAGCTCGGACTTCTGGGCCATATGCATCATGTGTGGCAGAACTATACATCAGCTCTAGAGGAATGTCACATTCGAATTGGTACAGGAGATGATGAAATAATATGGGCCCCCACTAAATCTGGGATATATACTCCAAAGGAAGGTTATCTGCATATATACCTGGATCACCTCCCACAAAGACAAGATTGGTGGTGGCACCTTATTTGGAAGCTTAAGGCTCCTCCGCACACTAGACTCTTTATGTGGTGTACACTTAACAACATCGCACCTACCATGGATAATCTTCTTAAACAATCCATTCATGGTCCCTCCTAGTGCTCTCTTTGCTGAAATGACTCTGAATCCATTGACCACCTCGTTCTGCATTGCAAATCTACTGTTGTGCTCTAGTCATCTATCACTAATGATCTAGGTATCAATCTGAATTGGCAAGGCCTAAACATAACAGAGGCATGGCAGTACTGGTGGAACTCAACCTCTTCAAATAAAGTCATATGCCTCCCACTTCTTATTAGATGGGGCATCTGGCTGGCCAGGAATGCATCTATATTTAATGATCATCAACGAATCTAGCATTTGATTTCATCTAACATTATATCTAACTTCTCAAGCATCCCCGATGATGAGCCTCCCAGACCTCCTCGAAACATCATACCAGATATCATCAATTTCAACATGCCTTGGGCTATCTTCGATGGATCTGCTCAGCCCATGGGATGCGGGGGCGGTGCTTTACTTCACCTTTCTCATCAGCATTCCTATAGAATCAAAATGGGTCTAGGACCCGATACAAACAATTTTGTTGAGCTTATTACTCTCTGCCATCTCCTACAGTTTGCATTAGAGCACAACATTCTGCACCTTCAAGTTTTTGGAGACTCTAAAATAATCATAAACTGGTTCAACAAATCTGCACTTTATCATGTTCACACACCACAATATATTTTGGAAGATATCTGGCATTTGAAAGACCAATTCTCATCTATCTCTTGCTCTCATATATACAGGGAGCGCAATAGCATTTCCGACAAAATTTCCAAGGAGACAGTGATCCAACATAGGGGGCTCTGGCACATAGAGGAGCAGAATGACACTCAACACTTCAGCTATTATCACCGACCTTTCATAGAAAAAATGGATATTGAAGAACAACTGATCTAATTTTGACATTTTTTGATAGTTTTTGACAGCACTGAAAGAAGATCCTCACACTTCGATTAGAATAATGTAATTATGGTATTTATGCTAGTATAAGACTCTGATGTAAACCCCAAAGGGGAATTTTGATGAGTTATATCTTCGTGACAATAGTCATAGCAAATGCAATGCAATGCATCTACAACATGTAATTTTCAAAATTAATGAAAATTATGATTTTCCCTTGGGAAAAAAAAGAATAGCATGGATTGTGAAAAGCTTTTACTATTTTATCTCAATTCTATTAAAATGATTAATTATTAATTAATTATTTAATTATTTTTATGTTTTTAAAGTTAATTTAATTTAATTTTTATTTTTATATAAAGAATACCATGAACAAAACCATGAATTGCAAAAACCTAGATCCCAAAAACCTCCATTAAATTTATTTATTTTTATCTCAATTTTATTTTAATTATTAATTTTTTATTTTTTATTTTTTTTATTTTTTAATGTAATTTGACCAAGTAAAAATGTTTACATAACATATGTATACTTATGAGCTCGACATTTAAAAAATATTAACATATTTAACTCCACATTTCACATCTAACACTTAAACTTCTAACACCAACACATCTAATATCTAACATCTAATGCTTACACATCTACCCCATACCGGGCTCTAGAGCACATCTTAGCACAAAAATGATATCTATTATCCAAAATTGATAAAAAGTTTCATAATGTTTAAACAAAAACCTATTTCTTTGATTACCAACAACCTCATTGCATCTAAAAGAAGAGATATATGCAGACGAAGAATGCACTTGAATAGTGGCAGGAACTTCAATATCCTCCTTAGTATTAGAGAATTCTGAATCAACTAATTTCTTGGCCAGTCAGCGTTAGACCTCTCAATCAAAACTTTCCTCATGATAGTTTTTAGTTGCCAATATATATCTATTGTTTGCATATGGTGGGTTTGTTGGGTATGCATGTTACAAGTGTTGGGGATTCAACTGTGAACTTCTTCTTAGATGTCTACATAAAAAATGAACCTCCTTTCCACCCTGGTTTCATCTTCATCTTGGTGCATTTCTCTACATTTTTTGGGGGAAATCACTAATGTATAAATAACAATGAAACACTACACAACAACTCGATCTCTTGGTAAGGAGCTTAGGTCCCCAAATGATCCCTTTGGCTAGAGGGTTAAAGAATCCTAGGCATCGAAACAAACTTGGAAAAGGTAGGGAGCACATAAAGAAGAGAGACCATGACAAGAATAAATTGAGTTAGCCTTAGGCTACAAAGGAGGGAAGGAGAAAACCACTCAAGTTAAGGAAGATAAAAAATAGACACCCACACGGAAAACCCCACATTAGCCATGAGAGGGAGATAGGAGGAGAGGTCAAATCTTGAAAACTCAAGGTCTAAGGACTTATAATTAGAGGTGATAAGTCCTTAAGAGTTGAATTCATAATTGAAGGAACATACAAATAGAAGACATAAATTTTCAATTACTAACCTAGAGAATAATTAAAGAATCACAAATTGAGCATGAATGAAAAAGGAAATGAGAGAGATTTCAAACTTGAATTCGAGAAATATGTCGAATGACCAAGCCTTGAGAGGAATAAACCTAAGAGGAGGAGGAAGACATCCACTTGGCTAGTAGGGTCTTTTGTTTATCATCGTTGTAACACCCTCTTCCCACATCTACCAAAGTAACTGGCCAACTGGGGTAAACATGTGACGAGAGGCTACTAATATGAGATTCAACCTCCTAGATGACCTTAAGGAAGTGGAACCAACGGAAACATGACAAACACCTCTTACACAACATCAAAAACACCTCTAGGAGGTAAAACACCCTCCCAGACCCTTGAAACTTGAAGGGGGGTTGATATTTGACCCTCTTGAGCCTTAGTCATAGGCATATAAGGGCAAGGGAGCAGCTATAGACCCTTAGATGTGGGCTAGCCTTGGAAAGGTAGCGGCCAGGGCCCCAAACAGTCAATTCTGGGCCTGTAGCTCCAGGATTTGTGCCACATTTTCAGCCCCTGAGCCCAGGTCACTACCTAGAACTTCATGTAACTTCATGAGAGGATAAATAACATTAAAAATAATACATGGAAGAAATAACATCATCAGGAACTCATCTGACACTGCCCAGCCATGACATGCATTTCATCAAACATGTCACAAATATTGCATCTACAAGTGTAAGCAACAAAATTAAACGTGGGGGTCTAATACTTATCTGAGAATCGCTAAGAAGCATTGCTCCCTTACATCATAAGTTGCAATACAATCTATTTGACCATAGATACATTGTATATTCATTTAAAGGAAAAAACATAGATAGATCCATACATCATCACTAATAAAATACAAGCTTATAACCAACATAATAACAACAAAAATACCATGGATATATCATCAATGAAATCCACATAATAACCACCACATTTGCATAAAAAATACCAAAGGAATGAGCTTCTCATTAATGAGTATAAAAACCAATCGGAGATGGGACTTCCACGTTCCACCTTACCATAGATTGGTTGAGCCAAATATCTCTTCAACTAATCACCCCTATGCCATATTCCAAGCATGAATGTGGGACTCATAACCAACCCAAAAAGAGAACCAAACAAGCATGGATGCTACCAAAGTTATCTGTCTACACCGTGAGGAATTTGAGTGTCTCCTAGTCTCTCAGGCTTTACTGTAACACACAGTCCAATCCATGAGTCACTAGGCCCTACACAAAGACCATTTGTCTAGGCTTTACCGTACATCCCATCCCGGGACTACTAGGCCCAACGGAGAGAAATCCACCTCTTGGCTTTTCTCTATATCCTGCCATTCACCGACAAGGATTCCTAGGCCCACCGAGGCACACAATTTGGATTTACCGCAACCCATAGTTTGGCTCAGGGGTTACTAGGCCAATGTCTTTATCGTGATCCACAACCCGGTTCAGGTACCACTAGGCCACGTGTTTGTCATTTCAGAGATCCACCCCACTCAACGTCAAATCCATCGGACAATCCAACTCAACGAAAGTACGAGAAACCTATCTCATCAAAGCTATATGAAAATGGCAAGGCTAGGTTGAAAACACTGTCACACCTGGAAAAACCCATGCCAAGACAACAAGAAACCATATACAATACCATGCATGCTAGATCTAGAAAGGAAATCACATATGCAAATCAATACCAGTAAATAATCCTGTTGTAGCTTCTTGATCTTGCTCTTCCTTGCTTTCTTTTCCTTTCTTGCTCCATTGCCCAAGTGCTCCAAGAAAATTCTAAGTGTCCGAGAGAGAGAGAGAGAGAATAATGAGAGAGCTCCAAAAAATGCACTGACCAAAAGGTTTCCAACTATCATCATAGGCCTTTTTATTAATGAGACCTCTATTTTCTTCATTTTCCATTATTTTCCTTCATTTTCCTCCTCACATGCAACCTAAGACCTTTCACCTTCATTTTCTCCTAATTTCCATTATTTTCATAAATAAAATGCCAATGGATTTCTCATGCCTTTCCAATGTCTTTTCCATTGTCTTTGCAAATTTTCTTTAGCCATAATAAATCGAATGAACACCTGCTAGGATGTTTTTCCCACCATTCAACTTGGAATAAGTGTCCCATCAACCGTGGTTCGTGTTTTTGCCGTTATTAACTTTTATTACATGGAATTTTCACCAAGGTTGTTACAATCGCAAAGCCATCTAACTCGACCCAAGTCTTGCTTAAGTTACCTTGTGTATATAGAATTTGGAAACAATGTAGGAAAATCACCTCCCACTTCCCTCCTTAGTGTTGAAAATGAAGTAAAAAAATATCAATATTGATTTTTCCTTAATCAAATTGAGGAAATTTGAAATTCCACATCAGTAGACAACTTGGAGGAGTTAACTAAGGTGACATGGCTCTTGTCACTCAGTTAAGAACACATAATTCGAGTAAATGAGTTTAATTTTAGTTTGCTTGTGTTGACTCCTAAAAAATAGGAGTGTAGGATAGTTAATTTGAGTTAGGGGCATGGATTTTAGTTGTGTGTAGTGGATTCCTAAATTTTATGAGCCTAGGTTGAGTTAATTTCAATTGTAGCAATTTAATTCAGTTAAATTGAGTTATGGTCAGTTAAACTAGTTCTAACTGTTGGAGAAACTAGTGGAAGGTCAAGTTGTGCAGTGTAACTTCAATCACACTCAGTGATCATCCAGATAACTAATCAATCAACCTAAATTAGCTCATGCATGCATAAAATTCGAGTTACCCAAATGAGATGGAGATTCCAAGGTAGTGTACTATCAGTTGTATCATATTCCAATGAGTACAGATGGTGCATGCACTCAAAGAAAGACCCTAAAGTAGTTGCACAATCCAGATGAGGGAAATTCCTAATTAATAGGGGCCAATTTCCCATAGGAACAAATCAAGGAATTAGGAGCTTGGAGGGCTTGAAAATTGGTTAAGTGTTGGCCATAGTCAGTCGGTCATACAAATGATAGAAGATAGAGGTGCAGGTTGTGCTCAAACATGAGCAAACATATTGTATTCATTCATATTCTTTGATTAATGCAATACAAATAGTAAGGGGTTTTGAGCAGTTGTTTTTGTTGAGATTCAACAAGAATATTTACCACCCACACCTAGTGCATTAAGCACCTGGTTGCATTAAGCACTTGGTTGTATTAAGCATCCAAACTAGGGTGGGGCCCACAATCCTATTTTTGGGTGCATGTCTATTTTTATTATCCCTTAATTAAGATGGACATTAAATTGTAATCTATTCTCAATGTGGACTTGAATGAGTTAACTAAAAGTGATAAATTCAGTTATCTAGTGAGGCATGCAGAGTAATTCTAGTTGTAATAGAGTTCGAAGTGCAGTGGTGCATGAGTTGGTGCAAGTTGTAAATAAGTTTAACTCAGTTAAGTGAGTTAAACTCATTTGTGCTAGTTATAACTAACGATACACTAGTGAGAGATTCAGTGAATTAAATATTAATTAATTCACAATCAGTGATCTCACGTGCAACTAAGGATTTACTATTATTAACTGCATGCATGTTAGATCCAGTGGAGACCTAGTTGAGTTCTAGGTGAAAGGGAAGTTGACTATCAGTTGTAGGATTATCTACTTGAACACATGCAGACAAACACCCATTGGAATGCCCATGATACTTGTGCAGCCAAGGCAAGCAAGGATTCCTATCTTTTAGGGATATTTACCATCGGGCACTTTGCAAGCAAGGTAGGTTGTCTGGAGGCTGAGAATTGGATATGTGTTGGTCAGTTTTGCATATGATAGTGTGAGAAAATTAGCTGAGTACTGGAGGGCTCTTGTGAGAAGAGTTTTGTATGTAATTGTTTCATGATCCATGCTTAATATACAATAGAATATAGTGGGGTTTTTAGCTGTAAGCTTTCCCTGGGAAATTATCTGTGTTGTATGTGATTGATCTTTCTTCATGTTCATGTGATTAGCGATTATGTTTTTTTTTATTTCCACAAAATATTTGTAGAAGTGATTCAGTATTTAACTTTAGTACATTGCTATATCGGGTGAATCCAAGATATACACGCATGTTGTATAATTTCTACATGGTATCAGAGCACAGGAAATTGCAGAAGTGAAGAAGGAGCTGAGTTTGTGACTGTATAGAATTCGAATTTGTAGAAAGACTTTCTTGGTGCTACAGCTGATTCAAGATCGAAATGGCTTTCAATGGCTTGAGGTTAGAGTATGCACTCGAGGGCAGCTCGAACTAAATTGCTTGGAAGGATAGGATGGAGGCAGTACTTGAAGACAATGGGTTGAAGGAATTCATTAACAAAGATGTTCCTACACCCGATGTTGCAAACGCTGCAAATCTTGATGCATGGAAAAAGAAAGTGGCAAAGGCGAGGAGGATCTTGTTGGAAGAAGTACGAGACCACATTGTCTCAAGCCTCCATGGGAAAGCCACACCATATGCAATGTGGAAGGCTTTGACGGATCTATTCCAAAGCAGCAGTGACCATAGGAAATTGGCACTCAAAGATAAACTCGGGAAGATCAAGATGGAAAAGGGCACCATTCCAAAATATCTAACAAAGTTTGTCCAATGTTGGGATGAACTGGGGAGCATTGGAATAACAGTCGCTGATGATGATTTGGTGAGCTTAGCTCTCCTAAGATTTCCCAAGAGTTGGCACAATTATCAAGACTCTGTCAATGGAAGGGAAAATTTGCAAATTGGGAATGACTATGGTTGGATTTGGTGCAGGAGGAGTTCAGACAGAACACTAGAGATGGATCTTCATCTAATAATGAGGATGAAGAGGATTGTGCTTTGGCTGCCAAGTCAAGGAAGGGGAAAGGGAAGAAATTCCATTCTAAATCCGAGTCCAAGAATGGCCAGAAGCAGGACATGTCCAAGGTGAAGTGTTTTCATTGTCACGAGCATGGGCATTTTGCTACTAACTGTCCACAAAAGAAGAAGAACAAGAAGGTTGCTAGATCTGCAACTGGTGAGGCCCTTGCCTTGCAATTTGAGCTTGAATTCTCATTTATCGCATGCATGGTGTCTAGTGCATTGGGATCTGTGTGGTATTTGGATACTGACACTTCCTTTCACATGACGGGAGATAAGGAACTTTTCAGTGACTTTGAGGAGAAAGATCTCCAGATGCATATTGAAATGGGCGACGACAGACGCTACATTGCTACTGGGATTGACACCATTAAATTTCAGAGGGATTCAATTAAACCATTTCAATTAAAATATGTAATGCATGTACCAGGTCTAAATAAAAATTTGGTCTCAGTCGCAATGTTGGAGGATAGAGGCTATGACGTTGTTTTTAGTGATGGAAAAGCTTTCTTGTGACATAAAACAACGGGTCAAACCAAGAGGCTATGGATTCGAGTTAAGAATCTCTACAAGCTGGAGGTAGATGGTTGTGCAACAATGATGGGCAAGGCAAATCAAGTGGTGAGTCGGGCTGAGGGTGAATTATGGCATAGGAGATTGGGCCATCTTCACCATGGAGCCTTGAAAGTCATGCAATAGATTTCTACTGGTCTTCCCAGGGGTACACTTGCGCAGTCAGACACATGAAAGGGATGTAATATGGGAAAATATGTAAAGGCCACCTTTACTAAGAAGGAAAACCGAGCTTCGGGGATCCTTGAGAGAGTTCACACAGACGTGTGTGGTCCTTTCTCAGCTGCTTCAACAACAAAACATAAATACTATGTAATCTTTGTTGATGACTTTTCTCGTAAGTGCTGGATCTTCTTCATGTAGAAGAAATATCAAACATTCTCTAATTTCTGAGAGTTTAAAGCATTGGTGGAGAAAGAGTTGGGGAAGCAAGTGAAGGCTCTTATGAGCGATAATGGTGGAGAATACATATCTAACGAATTTGAGAATTTCTGCAGCAAAGAAGGAATTCAAAGAGAACTCATAGTGTCTCATAACCCACAACAGAATGGGGTCGCGGAGAGGAAGAACATAACTATTGTGGGTGTAGCACGAGTGATGTTGCATGATCAAGGCCTACCGATTCATCTATGGGCTAAAGCATGCAATACATCAGTACATGTGCAAAATCGTTATCCTCATAGAGTACTTGGTATGAGTACACCTGAAGAGGCTTTCACTGGTAAGAAACCTGATGTTTCACACTTTAAGATTTTTGGCTCATCTGTTCATGTGCATGTGACCAAGGATGCTAGGAAGAAGCTGGAACCAACAGCTGAGGTTGGGATTTTTGTGGGGTACACTAAAACACCCCATAATTATCGCGTGTATTTTCCAAACAAAAAAATGATTGTTGTGTGACAGGATATCATATTTGATGAGGAGAAAGCCATGCGATTGTCCCTCGAGAGGGAGTTGGAATTGCATGCAGAGGAGGAATTGTTGGTTTCCAATGATGAGTCTCAAGATGTGGATCAGCGAAATGAGGAGGTTCATGAAGTGGAGGAAAACACTCATGCAAAGCCATCCATCAGAAATGGCAGAAGGCGCACCACGAAAGCTGATACGCTGAGACTTGATGCTGCACATAATGTAGGAGCCCCTACTTCACATCACAGACAGAGAGTCTCCTGACCGATTTACTGGATACATGGCTCTTATGAGCAAATGTATTCTGACTGAACCATCTTCCTTTTAGGAATCAGTGCAACAACCTACTTGGGTTGATGCAATGGTGGAGGAGTATGAATCCATTGTCAAGAATAGTGCATGGGAAATCGTCCCAAGACCGGTCGACAAATCAATGGTTGGATCGAGATGGATCTCCAAGGTAAAGCAAGTTGTTGATGGGAGTATGGAGAAATACAAGGCCAAATTTGTGGCCCAGGGTTTCTCACAGATCAAGGGGATAGATTATGATGAGGCTTTTGTTCTTGTCGTAAGGTACTCTTCCATAAGATCCATCCTTGCACTCTCAACGCAGATGGGTTGGCGCATTCATCAGATGGATGTGAAAATTGTGTTTCTCAATAGGATCATTGAGGAAGATGTGTACATAGAGCAGCCTGAAGGTTTTGAGATATTCAACAGTGAGTCGCATGTGTCCAAACTCAAAAGAGCATTATATGGTCTGAAGTTAGCACCCCGTGCTTGGTACACTCAAATATACATCTATTTCACCGGACTGGGCTTCACCAAAAGTGAAGCAGATGCAAACATGTACCAGATTGTGGTTGAGGGTAAGCTATTGATCATTGTTCTTTATGTTGATGATCTAATTTTGACTAGTGATAAGAAGCTGATACAATCATGCAAGGAGGATCTTTCAAGGGAGTTTGAAATGAAGGACATGGGACTCCTTCATTATTTCCTTGGATTGGAAATATGGCAGTGGGATGGTGAAAATTTTATGTCTCAAGGAAAGTATGCAAAGGAGATACTGAGTAAGTTTAACATGGAGAGCTGCAAACCCATGGATACTCCTCTTCCAGGAAATTGAAGGAAAGAGGATGCTACTTCTGGAGAGGTAGTGGATGCTATTATCTACTGACAATAGTGGGTTCGCTAATGTATCTAATGAACACGAGACCGAACATTTTCTACGTAGTTAACCAACTGAGTCAAGCTATGGTTAAGCCTACCAAACTATTTTGGAAGGCAAGGAAGCATGTCATGAGATACCTGAGGGGCACATCAGAGTATGTTCTATGGTACAGACGGACGAATGGAGTGAAGTTGCATGGCTTCATGGATGCAGATTGGGTTAGCAGTCCATCAAACAGAAAGAGCACATCAGGGGAGGTCTTTAGCATTGGATCGACAACAATTTCCTAGTACAGAAAGAAACAACGATATGTGGCACTCAGTTCAGCTGAAGCGGAATACATGGCAGCAAGTCAAGCTGCATGTGAGGCTATCTGGATGAGAAAGATCTTGGTTGGTTTGTTTGGTTCTCAGATGGATCAGACAGTGATTCATTGTGATAATCAGAGTTGCATTAAATTCTCGATTAATCTTGTGTTTCATGATAGGTCCAAGCATATAGATATTCGGTACCATCATTTCAGAGATTGTGTGCAGAGAAGGATCATGTTGCTTCAGTACATTCCCACGAAAGATCAAGATGCAGATATTCTGACGAAGGCACTCACCAAGAGCAAATTCGAATACCATAGAGACAAGATTGGGGTGAAGGATAATTCCTTTCTTGTTGAGAGGGAGTGTTGAGATTCAACAAGAAGATTCAGCGCCCACACCTAGTGCATTAAGCACCTAGTTGCATTCAAAACTTGGTTGCATTAAGCACATAGAATAGGCTGGGGCCCAAGAAGTTATTTTTGGGTGCATGTCTATTTTTATTATCCCTTAATTAAGATGAACATTAAACTATAATCTATTCTCAATGTGGACTTGAATGAGTTAACTAAAAGTGATAAATTCAGTTAGTTGGTGGATTTCGAGTTAGAGGTTGTTGGTGAGGCATACTGAGTAATTCTAGTTGTAACAAAGCTCGAAGTGCAGTGGTGCATGAGTTGGTGCAAGTTGCAAATCAGTTTAACTCAGTTAAGTGAGTTAAACTCAGTTGTGCTAGTTGTAACTGAAGATACACCAGTGAGAGATGTAGTGAATTAAATATTAATTAATTCACAATCAGTGATCTCACATGCAACTGAGGATTTACTATTATTAGCTGCATGCATATCAGATCCAGTGGAGACCCAGTTGAGTTCTAGGTGAAAGGGAAGTTGACTATCAGTTGTAGGATTATGTACTTGCACACATGCAGGCAAACACCCATTGGAGTGCCCATGATACTTGCGCAGTAAAGGCAGGCAAGAATTCCTATCTTTTAGGGATCTTTACCATTAGGGATTGCAAAAGCAAGGCAGCTTGTCTAGAGGCTGAGAATTGGCTATGTGTTGGTTAGTTTTGCATATGACAGTGTGAGACAATTAGCTGAGTACTGGAGGGCTCTTGTGAGAAGAGTTTTGTATGTAATTGTTTCATGAACCATGCTTAATATACAATAGAAGATAGTGGGGTTTTTAGCTGTAATCTTTCCCCGGGAAATTATCTGTGTTGTGTGTGATTGATCTTTCTTCATGTTCATCTGATTAGCGATTGTGTTTTTTTTTTTTAAATTCCGCAAAAGATTTGTAGAAGCGATTCAATATTTAACTTTAGTACATTGTTAGATCGAGAGAATCCAAGATATACATGCATGTTGTATAATTTCTACAGTTTTCCCCAAGATAAAACTATGTGTATGTGTGTTGAATCTTGATGCATGTTAATGATTTGTGTTCTCAATCATGAATTTACTTCCACATATCAGTAGAGTAGCTTCTAGTCTCGTGGTTTAGTAAATTTAACGAGGAGTTGAATCTACACATTAATTTCTACATGGTATCATAGCAGGATTCACATTAGAACCAACGATTGAATTCCTCATGTACAATGATCATTGAAGAACTAATGAGTTGTTAGGAGGCAAATTTGATGGTGCCCTAGTTCAGCGCTGATCTAGAAGACCCTTTGTGTATATTTCTTAATGGAGCAAGAAGGTTGAGTGGGCATATCAATGAGCCAATGTTTAGTGACACAAAAAGGAGTTTTGATCATTGATATTGGAAGATTTAGGGGCAGAGACATTTCCCATAGGGAGATTGAGACTCGGAGGGAGTCTAGTTTCAAAGGGAGCATCCCTATGGAAGTTAGTACTTCAGGATCTAGGGAGATCAGACTCATTATTGCAGTAGTTGTAGCAATAGTGCGGAAGCAACAATAGAGAAATAACAACAACAATATAAGTATATCAGATTTCACCATGAATGCAACCATACCTCCAGGAGTGAGGTGGGGCAATGTAGATCCTTAGTCCAAGAGTTGCAGAAATTTGGGCAGGGTCCATTAAGGCATTCTCCTAATGGATCATTACCTTAATACGAGGGCCCACGATATTCAGTAGCAGGAGGATCAATGCCAATCAGACACTGAGGAGTGCAGAGTAGAGCAGAGAAAATATTGAGTGCCAGTCAGATACTAAGGAGTGCAGAGCAGAGCAGGAGGCCTAATAGCGGAGTCAACAATAACATAGTTCCCAGTAGACAGTTGCATACACAGTCGATTCAATGTTTTTTTTGGATGCTTCTCAGTTGTAGATGTTACAGTAGCAACATCAACAGTGAGAGGTGTTGCATGCAGTACATTCCACATGTGTAGGATAGGGGTGGTTAATAATCCCTTTTCTCGCTGAGAGGGAGCGTTGAAAATGGAGCAAGAAAGTCTCAATTTTGATTTTTCCTTAATCAAATTGAGAAAATTCGAAATTCCACATCAATAGACAACTTGGTGGTGTTAACTGAGGTGACATGGATCTTGTCACTCAGTAAAGAACACATAATTCGAGTTAATGAGTTCAAGTTTAGTTTGCTTGAGTTGATTCCTAAAAAATATGTGTCCAGCTCAGTTAACTCGTGTTAGGGACATGAAACTCAGTTGTATGCAGTGGGTTCTTAAATTTTAGGAGCCTAGGTTGAGTTAATTTCAGTTGTAGCAATTTAATTTACTTAAATTGATTTATGGTCAGTTAAACTAGTTCCAACATTTGGAGAAACTAGCGTAAGGTCAAGTTGTGCATTGTAACTTCAATCACCCTCAATGATCATCCAGATAACTAATCAATCAACCTAAATTAGCTCATACATGCAGAGAATTTGAGTTACCCAGTTGAGATGGATATTCCAAGGCAATGTAATATCAGTTGTAGCATATTCTAATGTGTACAAATGGTGCATGTAGTTGGAGGAAGACCCTAAAGTAATTGTGCAATCCAGACGAGGGAATTTCCTAATTAATAGGAGCCAATTTACCAGAGGAACAACACAAGGAATTAAGAGCTTAGAGGGCTTGAAAATTGGCTAAATGTTGGCCAGAGTGAGTCAGTCACACAAAGGATAGAAGATACAGGAGCATGTTGTGTTCAAGCTTGAGCAAGCATATTGTATTAATCCTGATTCTTTGATTAATGCAATATAGGTAGTAAGGGGTTTTGAGTAGTTGCTTTCCCCTAGATAAATATTTGTGTATGTGCGTTGAATCTTAATGTATGTTAATAATTTGTGTTCTCGATCGTGAATTTTCTTCCGCGGATCAATAGAGTAGCTTATAGTCTTGTGATTTAGTAAATTTCATGAGAAATTTAGAATCTACACATTAATTTCTACTCTTAGTATCTAAACTTCCATAGGGACCAGAAAAATTGCTCAAAAGAAGAGCAACGATTCCAAATCAACACACATTTCTATTCCTTCTCATATAGATTTTCTCACCTACATTGTCCATTTCCACCTTTGCCATCATTATTACAATGCTGCAACACAAGATATAAGCACGAGAGAATAAGACCTTAAAGGCCACCGAACTCTCAAACCGACAACAACCTTTCATTACGCTAACTATTAATTTAGTTGCACAAAACCCCAAAATACATAAAAACCAAATATGTGGGGTGAGTGACCACCTGCCCCCACTATCTCTTAATTATCACCTTTCATTATGTCAAGGTGACACCCGGTGGGGAAGTGATAATCATATTTTAGTTTAAAAAAATATGAAATAATGAAATAATTGATTAATAAATAATATTAATAATTTTTTTAATAAATTTAAATTCTATTAATTAAATTAGAAAACAATTTATAAAATAGTTTAATCTAATTTAAACAAATAAAATATTATAATTAAAAATAATTTCCCTAAATAAACTAACTAAATACAATCTTATTCTGTTTACCTATATATATATATATATATATATATATATATATATATATATATATATATACATATATATTTTAAGGTTCAATTTAAGTTGGGGTCTATCCCTTTATTAGATGGAAGAACAATCTACCCATAATGGGATATTATCACTAGAATTGTGCAAAGCTCAATTGACCTTGGACGCCTATTGGGAGAGTTCAATTCCCTCAAAAGTGACTTCTATCCTCAACCCTTCTCCATCAGGTGTTAATGGGGGAAAAACCCCACTTAAACCAATTGGTCTAAACCCTCATAGGTAAATACTTTTAAATTTAAATAAGATATATAAATTTATACTTTGAGATGTATATCATTTGATATGTGTGGGTTGAACTCATTAGTTCAAATTTAATAGGAAAAAATTAAAAGTAGGTGTCTAAAACTATTTTAAAAGTTATCACCTTAACAAAACCTCTCACAATCCCAATAACAACATGGGATAAATACACAAGTCCAATCTCAACCAAACCTCACACAATCCTAGCATGTAATACATACACAAATCCTCACACTTTCATAAGGAGTTGTTTTTAGTTGGAATTTTTGGAGTTTCTAGTGAGGTGAAACCTTGATTTGTGTTATTTACACTGTTTTTTTTACTGTATACATTAATTCAACACTCTGAAAAACTCTTAGGGCACTTCCACTGTACAGGGTTACACGTCACACTTGTGTTTTCAATAAATTCCTGCCAAATTTTAGAGAAATTAGAATTAAAAAAATCGTCTGATAAGATAAGATAAGATAATTATATTAATGTCCAACGAATGACCACAAAAGTAGGTCAATGGGACTGCAGAGTACAATAATGTCAATACAAGGAGGAGTACCAAAAGATCTCCTATATAAAGAGCAAGAAATAAGAAATAAAGCAAGAAAAACATAATGCCTGAAAACCAAAATGAGGAAAGTCCTAGACTCCAAGTGCAGAGGGCACAAGATAATGGTCCACTAAATCTCTCCCCTAACACTTGAGGTCAAATGCAAAAAACTCAAGATGGAGTGTTGTCCCGAGGGAGGGCTAGGGGAGGATATGGAGCCTTTGTTACATCGTTGCCGAGAAGAAGTGATATGTCGCTAATGACTGGGCAATCTCAACTACCTGTTAGTAAGAGATTTGGTCTGGTAATGACTCAGGGGTCCCTGTGCTAGGGGGATGGCCCTCTAGCCTGCACTGATCTAGAGTCTAAGGCAACAATGTTATTAACTTGTCGCTTCATGCCTCTTGCTAACCAGAGCACTGTAAAAAATGACGTAATCCGCTACACAAGATCTTCTCTAGGAGGAGGCTAAAGAATATGTGTGCGAAGTTTTGTGGCCTCTTGTATGTACAAGGCTAGACATCTCTGGTCTGGGTATAAAAAAAAGCTAGATATGGTTTGGATCCCTTTGAACAAGCAATGGAATCTCCCACGAATATCATAGTAAATGGGGAAACGGAAGATGAAGTGCTCCTCCGACTCGGTCTCTCGGAGGTGGCACAATTGGCAAATCCTGTCTAATCGGGCAATCTGATGGTCAGTTTCAATCCACAGTTTATGAGAACCTACTCTGATCTGACCCAAGGGAATCCGAAGTGTGTGCATCCAATGGCGAAGCATGTAATGGGGCTGAACAATGAGTCCATCTCTCAACAACATGATGTGCTCAACATAGAAAGCCATCTTTAGACGTAACCCATCCTAAGGGTTTATCCAAATAACCTGTACATATTTCCTGTAAATATCCTCTCAAATGATTTTATTCATCTCTTGTTTGGTTGGTGCACACAAAGAATACTTGAATGGAGGGAGTTGGTCTATCTTGATACCAACTGAAGCAAGGAGATCTGAGACTCTAGCATACCAACATCGGGATTGAGTCGAAGGACTCGCTACTACAATGGACTCTGATGAAAGGTAGGCCAAGTATGGATATCGGTCCCGCCCCTTCGTTGTATCTGCAAAACCCCGAACACAGTGAAGAAGAGAGATAATACCAAACATTGTCTCAATGCGGAAGGAGTGAGTTCCAAACTCTACAAGAATGATGGGCTAAGGAATTGTCTACTTGCACCGAATGATGCAACGAAGAAGGGTGATCTGCACTCTCTCTGCAGAAGACCAAACGGACTCTAGTAAGCTAGGACCCCAAACCTCCAAACCATATAGCACTGTGGGTCGAACACAACTGTCCATCAATGACATCTTGGCTGATATGTCCTGAAAATGATTCCGAAAACATTATCTTTCAAGAAGGGCCAAGGATCCATAGCCCTTGTTGATTTGAGGCTGGAGTGCAGGCCGCAAGCTAAAGCGAGGTCCTGTGAATAGTACCCCCAGGTGTATGAGCTGGTGATCTCAATCTCCTCTCCTCTGAAAAAGAAATGGAGGTCACAGAGGAACTTCTTCGACATGTTGAAGATCATAACCTTGGTTTTACCTAGGTTAACCGTCAACTGTTGAAGATCACTGAAAAGGGCCAGGGCATCTAGTTGCCTTTGCAATCCGTCAGGGGATGGGGCTAGAAGGATCACGTCAGTTGCAAACAACAAGATAGAAATCAAGACATGACGTAGAAGACAACCATCGCCATCCTGGATGTGTTCATGCAAGGAGGACTCCAACTCATCAAAATAGATCCCAAATAGTGTGGGGGACAAGGGGCAACCTTATTTTACCCCAATAGTGCTCCGGATAAAATTTGATAGCCCATGTACTGTGCGTAGACGACCAAGGATCGACTCATATAAGCGCATCATGGCTGACAAAAGGGTCTCTGAGATGCCAATATCTCTGAGTCTTTGGAATAATGCTTCTCTAGGGACCGAGTCAAAAGCTTTTCGAAAGTCTACAAAACAACAATAGACTTTCGAAGAGCGATGTCGTGCCTCCTCAATGATGGCCCTAAGTGTAAGGATGTGGTCAATAGTCTAGTGCTCAGTTCGAAATCCAGCCTGTCCTCTAGCTCTAAGTTGTTTCCGCTTAAGCTCCTTGGAGATTTGGAGGTGGAGGGATGTAGCATATAGTTTGGAGAATGTGTGGCCCACCATGATAGTCCTATAATTGTTGGGATCTGAGCTGGGCCCCGATTTGTGTACCGGGTGAATGATGTGTTGAGACCATGTCGATGGGAAACCTATACAGACCACATGGTTGAAGAGATCAACCAAGTAGGGAACCAGAGCACGAAGACCATGTTTAAAGAACTCTGCCTGGAAACCATCCTCATCTGTTGCTTTGCTGCTATTCATCACCCAAATGGCCTCTCTGATGTCACTATCATAGAATACGAAACCTGAAGAGGGCGGAGAGGTCACCTGAATCTAGGGTTGCCTTAGGATGTCATAGAGGGTGGACACATGGGAGAACATGCAATGGGGGTTAAGGCCGGAGGGGAGGGGAGAGTGGCGGGGGAGGACAATACGCTAGAAGTGTCTAGGGGAGTGAGTAAGAGAGGTACACAAGTCACGTCTTCTCTGGGAAACAAAGAGACGTTTCTTGCGATGGAGGAGGCGACAATACGAGGCTTTGATGTTGGCGTAAGAGGGGTGAGTATGGATGAATGCACGTTGAAGTTTGCAATGGAGAGGTTTGAATTCCTCATCATACCATCGATTCATAGGGCAAGATTTGGGTTTATGAGAGGTGGAAGTGGGACGACGAGAGTGGGGGTAGGACTTAAGGGCAACATCCAAAATGATGGATGAGAGACGGTTGTACTTGGTCGATGCAGAGTCAAATAGTGAGAATTGGTCCATGGAGGGGAGCATATGGCGAAGGTGGGAAGAGAAGATGTCTGGGTCATCCTCATCAAAATGAAAAGTAGTACGTGGTGAGCCCTTGGGGGGAGGTGGGGTGAGAATGGGGGGTTGTTAGCATGAAGAAAGAAAGAAAGAAGAGCATGGTCAGCTAAGGGGATGGGGGAAACACAAAAGTGATGAATGAAGGGGAGGAGGTTCTGGCTAGAGAGGACATAATCAACAACGTTTGCTCCTCCACTATGAGGCCGACATGTGAAAAAGCGGGAGTTTGGAAAATGCAGGAGGCCATTAAGAATCAACAACTCCTGAGGTTCGCCCAAGTGTAAAAGATGTCAACCATAGGCGGTAAGGGGCCCCAATGCATCATCAGACATCCTGTGAAATCCCACTGACTTTGGATCGATCTCCTGGATGCAATATACATCCTAAAACTGATTGTGAAGAGGGATCTGGAGGGCTCTAGTGCGAGAGTTGAAGTCACCTAGAAGAATAACCTCCCCAACTGCTGAATATTGGGCTACGCAGAGATGCAAATCGACAAAGGGTTCCTTGTCAAGTCCATTATGAATGGCATATGATGAAGAAGCAGGAGGGAAGTAACAAACAACAATGTAAACGTCCTTTGGGAAAGGAGAGACCCCTCGAGCTTGAACCCATATAAACCTCGCAAACTCATCTGCAACCACCAAAGAAATCCTGCTCTGAAAGGAATCTCTGATGAAGCAAGCAACTCCCTCAGAACCTCTGATACCACTAGAACCCCTCGTCCCCTGCCTACAAGTTGAGAACTTATGGTAACCTGCAATGTCTGGGAGAGGCCGAATAGGGCTCTCATATGCGTCTCGGTGATGAACAAGATATCCGACAATCGAAGAACATCATATAATAAACCCAGCGATGCCCAAAAATACCCATTCCCATTCCAACCACTGACAGAAATAGATGCCCCTTCTTGCCTCCTCCAATGAACCTATCATTTGGAGGACCCAGACCGAGGCTTCCACCCAAGTGGAAAAGTCTCCCGAATCACTGCTTTGAGGTTCATGATAACTGCCCATTTCGCTGATAAGTGAGACAACTCGCTTCCAAAATAATATAATTTCACAGGTAAACACACAGATTCCCAACCTATGCAGAAGCTATGCAGGCCGTTGAAAACGGAAAAAAGACTGATACAAATTTATGTCCATTCACGTACATCACAGGGCGCCGCGTGTTGGGAAATCATCTGACTCTGCCTGCTGGCGAAAGCCCGAATGATAAATAAACCCATAAATACAACATGTTTGAGGGTTTTAAGGAGATTTGTTTTTTCTCGCTCTGCTCACGCAATGGCTACTGCAAGGAGGACAATGCTTTCAGTTGCTCAATGTTCCTTCCACACTTTAAATGCCACTGTCGACGTGCGCATTAAAACGTTATGTCAGGCCAACAGGCTTCAAGAGGCAGTGGAGGCATTCAGTCGTTTGCTTTCCGATAAATCAAAATCCAACCCCACTGTCATCACCTGCAATATTTTGTTAAGTAGCCTAGTTCGACGGAATCGACATCAATCAGCATTATCTGTCTACAGGCTTATGATTGAAGTACACATTCCGCCGGATCTGATCACCTTTAACATTATCATCGATTGTTACTGTCGAACAGATAGATTGGATTATGCATTCAAAGTGTTTGAAAGAATGGAAGCACATGGATATGTTGCAAATGTTGTAACCTTCAGTACACTCATCAAAGGGCTTTGCAGGAAGTGCAGAATCGAGGACGCTGCCAAACTTTTCAACCAAATGATAAGCCAACAACTCGTTCCTAGCGTTGTTACATACAATACTCTAATAGATGGGCTCTGCAAGACAGGGAAAACCCACGAGGTGTTCGCGTTGATAGCTGTTATGCTGCAAAAAGGCCATCAGCCCAACACAATCACATTTAGCACGCTTATGGATCGACTATGCAAAGAAGGTAAGCTCCCAGAGGCCAAGAAACTACTGTATCAGATGTCTAAAGAGGGGAAAAACCCCGATACTATTACATTTAATATTTTGATTGAGGGTCTTTGTAAACAAGGCAAATTGGAGGAGGCTGGGAAGCTCATTTATGAAATGCCCAACAAAAACGTAAACCCTAATGTTGTGACATACAATACACTTATTGAGGGTTTCTGCAACGAAGGCAAGTTGGTCGAGGCCATGGAACTACTCGATGAAATGCCTAGAAAAAACGTATGCCCTGATGTTGTCACGTACAATATGCTTATTCATGGTTTATGTAAACAAGGCAGTTTAGAAGAGGCTATGGAGATCCTCCATGAAATGCCCAACAAAAATGTATGCCCTGATGTTGTGACATACAGTACACTTATTGATGGTTTCTGTAACGAAGGCAAGTTGGAAGAAGCCATGGAGCGCTTCTCTGAAATGGTCAGCAAAAACATATGCCCTAATGTTTTCACGTACAATATGCTTATTGATGGTTTCTGTAAGGAAGGCAAGTTGGAAGAGGCTATGGAGCTCCTTCATGAAATGCCCAGCAAAAACATATGCCCTGATGTTGTCACGTACACTGTGCTTATTGATGGTTTCTGTAAAGAAGGCAAGTTGGGCAAAGCAAGGAATCTCTTCCATGAAATCGCTAGCAAAAATATATGCCCTAACGTTGTCACATACAATGCTCTTATTGATGGTTGCTGTAAGGAACGCAAGTTGAAGGAGGCTTTGAAGCTCCTCTATGAAATGCCCAACAAAAACATACGCCCTAATGACATCACATACAATGTGCTTATTAAAGGTCTCTGTAAGGAAAGGAAATGGGACGAGGCCAACGAAATACTTCATGAAATGCTAGACAAGGGTTACAATCTCGATGTTATCACGTACAATGCTCTTATTGATGGTCTTTGCAAAGACGACAAGCTTGAGCAAGCTATCCAGTTGTTAAATGTTATGGGGAAAATAGGCCATCAGCCTGATGAATTCACATACAATATACTTATAAATGGGTTGTCTAGGGTGGGTAATCTAGAGAAGGCCAGGGCACTCTTTCAGGAGATGTCGGAGAAAGGTTGTAGACCTAACCTAGTTAGCTATAATACATTAATAACTGGGTTCTGCAAGCATGACATGATAGAGGAAGCTCTACAATTCTTCTATGAGATGCCAAAGCAGGGCTTCAGCCCTGATGCTTTTACATACAACATACTGGTGAATGGATTCTGCAAAGTAGGTAATCTCAAGGAGGCATTAAAGTTGTTTAAACAGATGACAGATAGCGGTCAAAGCCCTGATATCGTTACATATACCATTCTCATGGATGGAATATACAAGGAAGGCACGCTCCAAAAGGCCAATAGACTACTGGACGAGATCTTAAAAATTGTTTGACACTGTAACTGTGACATTTTTATAAATAACAGTCTCTGTAAACATGTTGCTGAAATGCACCTGGTAAAATTTAGTAATAGATGTGAATTGCAAATGAGAATGTTCGGAGGTAACTTTGGTAACAATTGACTAGGCAGGATATTTGAAACAGGGAAAGATAGTAACTTATTTCTACTTTTGGAAGTGGAGTAGCCCTCTGTTATGCCCTCAACTGAAAGTTGTTTGCAATTTTGAGGCTTGCCTTATTTTTGTTGTGGTTTTGGCTATTGAGCTGTGTTAGATGGTTTGTTGCATTTCTTGCTTTTCCTGATCATAGATCTATTTAGTATGTTGAACCCTTGTCATCTACAATACCAGTGGTACATGAAGACAGGTGACTAATTTCACATGACATGTACGTATCATCCTAAGAAATGATCATTCCCAGATCAAACAGAGCTCTCAATCCTCTTGGTCTACCCCTTGTCTGGTGAGACTTTGCAGCTTGCTTATTCCTTCTGTCATGTTCCGCTTTAATTTTTTCTTCATAAAAGTGGACTTAGATATTCGTGCCAGATCTTGCTTTGATGTTGAAAATGTTCAATTTGTTTTCTTTGTTTACCTTGTTACATGACCTCTGAAATTTCTATGCATTTTCTGTGGATGAGGTGTAATACTTTTAATTCCTTTTCTCGTATTTCAATTAACGTATGTTTGTGATAAGAGTTGTAGTGGCACATTTTAGAACTACTTTTGTATGTGTGGTGCATTCTTTATCTGCAGCATGGAAGTTGCTTTAATATGTGACGCCAACAGTCTCTTTTGGATGTTTCACCTCCATGTCATATTAATAATCAGATGAAACCATGAAAATGACATTTCACTTATTTACATGCAGTTCTCAGTTATACATATTTCCATTGATAATCAAGCACAACTTACTATCAGAAGGAACAACTGCATCCTGGGAGGTACTGTAACTCGTGATATGTTAGTTTCAGGTGTTAAGAAAGAATATCTCCTTGAGTAGTACAAGGCTTTGAATGCCTTAGTCAAAGATATCTATTTGAAGCAAAATTTGGAGGTCAAAGTGAAATTTTTGCTTCTTATCTTGCTAGTTGAGTTTTATGTCAGCGATATGCTTGGCTTAAGGATATAGATTGAACAACCAATGTGCTTGCCTCAATTTTTGGACTATATTCACTAGAATTTCATTACTGTTTGTTTGAGTACACATAACAATTTTGCCTTCTATGTTGCATTTGTTGTTCATAATCATTGTACTTTTCTGTTCTCTCTTTATTTCATCTTAAATCTCGGCCTAGGTCATGTGATTAAACAGAAATTGCACCTTCTTCACTGGTGATGGTATCTGCAAGTTTTGACCAACCTGCAAATTTGATCATTCCATGGGACACTTTGATTACATTTAATCAATCTCTTCACCAGTTGGTATTTGAGACGTTTTCCTCAGATTTGATCTGTGTTGGCTGTTCATGCTTCAGCTTCTTTATCTTCAGACCTAACAGTTGAATCTAGTGGAGGAAAGCCTATAGAATGCTCTTTTATGTCAGAGGCTTGTCAGCAACCTTCTGGTGTTGCAATTTAGGAACAGATGCATAGTGTTCCACTTGAAGAAGAAAAGTGGGCTTTACTTTTTGCAAGGTTGCAAGACTCTACCGATTTAAATATGAATTAAATGTCTGTTCAAGTTATGAACTAAGCAACACATAATGTCTTCTTGATTAGTGAAAAATTTAAAGGCAAAATTGATCCATTGGCTGAAATCTGAGGTGTAAAAAAATATTCTATTGGCGAACTTTTTATATCGTAATACATTCTAAAGTTCAGCCAATAAATATTCTTCAGCTGTAAATATTTCACATATTAGCCAAATATTTTTTAACCCTAATCGATATATCACTTGTCCAACTCAATCCTCAACAGTTCAGATGGAGATTCATCCTAAAATTATTGAGGAGTGTAGCGCACCATTGTGATTCACCCTGGGATTGATGAATCTTCCATTTCTATCTTTACTGCAGTTCACTCTTGCATTGATGAGTCTTATATGGATATATTAAGAACCATGAATACATTTGAGGTAAAACTTTGTCGAGGATTCAACACAATCTAATTCTAGAAGTATTAAATTCCACTGTTATTTAGTCTTTGATAAATTAAGAGGCAAGAAAAATTATCAAAGAATATTGATTGTTTCTGTTCTCAATCTAAGTTGCACTGAAATAGATATGGGAACATATATGGACACGGGGTTTGAAACGGATATAACAACTTTTTCAAAAAATCTGGATACAATACGGCAAGGAAACAACGCACGTGCACACACACACACACACATATATATAAAATAAGAATTTCATATTATCATTCATCTTTTAGAATCTAGGTTTTTGTGTCTAAAAATACATAATCATCATCATGAATTCAACATAAACAAATCATCTTCATCAATTCAACATAAACATTGTCATCATCATTAGTGATTATTATAACATTCAACATATCATCAAGTTTCTGTTTCAAATTTCGATCACCTACATGCCAACATCATCATCAAAATTAATAATGCACACACTAGTACAAAATGAACTATGACTGAAAGTCTACTATCATATGGCATATTATGGTATTCAATCTTCATTGTTCAAAAGTTTAAAACATCATCATAAATTACATTTGCATATCATCAAATATCTTTTCATCGATATAATTAGAATCCAAATCCTCTTTAAGAGTGAGAGCATTGCTGCCATGTCCACTTGAAGATCCAACTACTGGTGTCTCCTCGTCAAACAAAGTCATATGAGACATGACATTCAACGTCATATCTAGTCAAATAACTTTGGCTCCACATTCCATAGTTTGGTGGGCCCAAATTTGTATTCATCACTCTTGTGTGACAAAAGGCGAAGGTTCAATTGAACATACACTAGTTCTTCAACCTTCTTCGAGCTCAGTCTGTTTCACTTCACTTAATGGATGAAGCCATCTGTATTCCAGTTCATTTCTGTTGAAGAGGAACTAGCAACCTGTGACAAGATCTTGATGGCCAATTTTTGGATATGTGGAAATTTCCCACAATAGCAGTTCCACCAATCAATTGGACTTAATCTGATCTTGTCTCGCATAGAATCAATATCAACACCCAAACTCTCTGATGCCACAAAATGAACAAACTCTGAACAAATCCAAATCCCAATTTCAGGATCTACAAATAGTTTTCTAAAAACTTTCTTAAATCCTTATGAGACGTTTAGGTCTTTTTTTGGTGTGGTCTCTTTTGGATCACTCCGCAACTTTGAAGAATAATATTTTGGATTCACTGCATAGACCACAAGGTGCAATGGGGTGGTCATCTTGTTCCACTTTTTGGTCAATATATCTTTTACTTCCCTATAAAATGTTTCATCTGGGTCATTCTCCTTGGCATTTATAACCACCATTATCTTCTCTATCATGGAGTCAATGCCCTCATACACCTCTCCCAAATTAAGCATATTTGTGTCAAACATGCGAAGCAAATCCACAATTGGCTTAGTAAATGCCAAGAGTTACTCCACCCTATACCACCATTCATCATCAACAACTAACATTTTCACTACTTGTGCTCTTTAAGAATGGGATTGTCTACATTGATTCAAAGAAAACCGCATACCATTGATTGTAATGCTTCTTTGACCTGCATAAGCCTTGTTAAGACAATTATGTGAAAAACAAAATGAGTCTCAACACGCTGCAAGTGCCAATGTTTCAATAAATTAAAAATCATAATTAATTAAATAGATATTATGATTTACAAATCATGACATTTGATAATCCAATTTACATATTTGAATTTAGAGTCATAGAAATTAGAATTTATGAAATAAACTTTGAGATTTAAGTACTTTAAGGAGCTCCAACTTTGCAAATTCCCTGTAGATGTCTTGGGACATGTGGTGATTTGCAATGAAGGCTTGAATTTCTTTTGCATCTTAAAAAATAATTCAAATCCACTCATTTTGCTTCCCCATCTTGCTCAACATGAGGTTCAATGAATGTACAACACAAGGGGTCCAAAAGATGTGTTGATATTTGCCTTCAATAATTATGCATGTTGCTTTACACACTTTCACATTGTTAGTTATTATCTTGACAACGTTTTCTGGCCCATGTCAACAATGAATTGAGAATTTTTCAGTTGCTTATCACAATTCATTGTCTTCAAAAACATTGCCCCTTTGGGCTTTGAACAATCACGTTGATCAATAGCCTATTCCTCTAGTCTTTCCATCCATCATAAATGATGGAAAACCCTGAAATGCACCATGAATTACGAGTGAGGCTTAATTTAGCCTCTAAATTTAACTTCTCAACACTCAACAATGTAGTGCGGACCTTATCATATTCAGGGCTCTTGTACTTTTTTTGGGCTTCATTCACTGCTTTGATCATCTTTGTCCAGTAAGGAGATCACACAAGGTTAAAGGGAAAATTATTTCATAAATGCATTGACCTATAGCTGCATCTGCTTTCTCTTGAACATTATTAAAACTCTTTTTTCGAGGGGTTCTAAGTTAGATCGCTCTGAACTAGTGTTGCCAATTCCATAAGAGGTAATTTGAGGCTTTGATGTGTTGAGAAATTTAGGGGCATCAAGTGTTGGTGATTTCTCTGCGTTTGATAACTGCTTGTATATTTTTACTTAACATGATTAAATTCTTCTTTAACTTGTTTATTATTAGTGTTTTCTTCATCAAATAGTTACTAAACCATAAAGAACAATAAGACAAAGGACACAAGATGTAGGCAATCAACTAGGGCCAAAACTTCTCCAATTGAGAGGAAACCCACAAAAATTCTTCTCTTCTTATAGACCTTCAATTAACGAATTCCAAGACCTAGACCCTTGACCAAGACTCCTCCAAGACCAAGTCAAAACCATTCCTTGATGTGCTTCCCTTCCTTCAAGTCAACAGTAGTCAAACTTCAGTTTTTTGGCTCTAACTTCAAAGATCTGGTTGTCACCATAGGAATGTAATTTCGGTCTGTTTGTAGTGTTGATTTATGGTAGCATCGGATGTACTCTAAGTTTCAAACTTTGTAGAGAGGCTTAGACACGTGTATTCCAGATAACCCATAAATTGATTTGGTAAATTCCACCCAGAGACAATTTTATTTGATAAATTAATTATTTTTAATGGGACCCTAAGTCTAAACTTAGGAAATTAAAATAATTAATGGGTATTAATCTAAACTGTTGGTGTAACTTCTAGAAAAAACAGATCAAGTCAAAATGTAATCTTAACTATTGATTAGAGATCTAATATCGACCGTTGAAGTCTCAACGAGAAGACTATAAAGGGAGGCTTGAAGATTATTTGGAAGACACACCAAAAAGATCAAGTGATCGATTTCTTTAGTGAGCAATGCTCAGGGACAAACTTCGATTTAGAGATCTTTCGCAGAAAGGGGCAGAGAAAATATCCGGAGAGAAAAATTTCTCAGCTGGAGAATCATCAGTAGAGAAGGGAAAAGAGAGATACAACAACTCCAGCGCAAGGCCACGCAGGGCTATGCAAAGGCTGCGTAGAGGGTAAGAAGAAATACGAGGGGTTTGCTGAAGAATCGATTTCAAAAGTCGGGAACCGGGGTGTGAGACTGGGAGGCAGAGATCGAAATTTCTGAGGAGTAGATCGATTCACAAGCTGAGTGACGCAGTGACCATAAGGGTTGATGCTGGGATTGCACAATGACTGCGTAGAGGTAGTGCAGAGCCTATCAGAGACATCTCATTCAGTGGCCGAATCAGCTAGGATTTCCAGCGATAGTGTGAGGTAACCTCACTAATCTTTCTGTCAGTGATACTCTTTGTAACTGAATTGTCCGGAGTGACATTCAAAGATGTATTCAGTGTGAAAATTTCAACTTGAAATCCTACTGCATTATCTGATGTTATTTCTTCTATTTATTATTCAAAAATAAGTTATTTGCAAAAATCTCTTCAGTAAATATCAAAATAAATTCAAATGCAAACTTCACCATATAATTACTGAGCAAAACAATAAGGAAAATGTTGAGTTTTCTTCAGTGTTGGGGTAGCATCGAATGTGCTCTAGCTCCCAAAATTTGTTGAGGGACTAGAGTACATGAGATCTCCAAGACCCAGAAAGGAATTTGAGAAATTCTATCCAGTTTGGGAGATAATTAATTAATTAATATTTTTAATTAAGCACCCTAAGTCTAACTTAGGAAAATTAAAATATTAAAGGTAATTAATTTAAACATGTGATAGAAATGACTTAAGTCACACGGATCAAGCTTTCTCTTAATCTTAGCCATCGATTCAAGATTAGATTATGGCTGTTGGTTTCCCAACGAGAAAAATATAAAGGAAAGGCTTGGGGTCAGTTGGAGGATACACACACGGAGGCAGAGCACTGAGACTAAGCTGAAATTCTAGGGCGGGTTTGCTAAGATTTTTCACAAGTGTTTAAGCTGCAGCGAGGGGTAGTATTGGCTAAGGGGATGATCTGATCCCAGTTCCAAGAATTAGCAAAAGGCAGAGAGGCAACATCAAGAGCAGCGTAGAGAAGCAGGGGCAGCAACAACAACTACGCAGCAGCTGCGCAACGCAGAGGGCTTCAGCTGCTATACAAGCCCAGAAATGGCAGCATTGAGCTAGTAGGAGGCCCCCAGGTTATGCAGAGGCCATCTAGGGCAGCGTAGGGATTGCGTCACCTAATATGTGGTTACGCAGCCCTCTCCAGGCCAACGTAGAGGCACGCAGAGGCTAGCAGGGATGATGCAGGAGCTTCAGGGGCAACGCTAGGGTTTCTAGAGGTAGAAATTGGCTGAGTCTTGTAAATCCCATTTGAGGGTGTGGATCAGTCAAAGTTTCAGTCTCTGAAACAACAGGTTAGTTGCAGATCTATTTTTCCTTTGTCGAGTTAAGCAGTAAGGTGCCCAGATTTGTTGTATTCAGAAACTAATTAATAATATAAACCCTCCAACAGCCAAAAGACCAATTTTCTCGCATTGGGTTTTTCTGGGGACAATTGTCTAGAAAACCTTGTGTCACTTTGTCTATGTGCATGTATTTTTGCTTAGATCCGAATCAATGAAAGTTTGTTATGTGTTTACTTCGATATTAATCTCATTTCAGCATTGATAACTTGATTGAGTAGGATAAGTATAACCAAATTTAACAGTAGGGTTTCTGCATAAAGGAATATTCAGAAATTTTCACATGGTATCAGAGCCAGGTTGCAGATCTAGAAGGATCAGCAGCAGGAGACTGAAGAATCCTTGTTGTAGAAAGCAGCAAAGAAAGCAGCAACAATCGTAGAAAGCCGAACCAGAAGGGACAGTGCAACAACAGAGGGTGCATAACCACGCAGAGGCCAGAGTGACACAGTGCTACGTAGTCTCCACGCCGGCCCACGTACTTAATGCACAGAGGCAGCACAGAGACAACGCTGGGACTGTCTGCCCACGTAGAGGGCAGCTAAGGTGACGTAGATCTGAAGTCGTTGTTGTTTCAAAGTGTCGGAAGCAGTGCTGCAGAGCTTCAAAAGTTGTTGGTGGAGTTAAATTTTTGAAGATTAAAAATTTAGCCTAAGCAATAGGTGACAAAGAGCGGGAGGAGAACAACTTCTCAGAGGTTTTCCAGCCAAAGAAATCTGCAGTTTGATCAGAGGATCGAAGAGAGCCTAATTCGTTTGATTTAGAAGACTTCCAAGAGAGGAGGTTAGTTGTCAGAGGGAGCAGAGGGTGCATGTTTCGCCAAGAACCCTAGATCCAAATCTCTAGCATAGAAAAAAGGAGTTTCGACAGATTTACTGAGCAGATGGCACCTCACGAACTACGTGATCAAGATAGGTTGGATGGTGTGTCCAACTTTGCAGCCTGGAAGACTAGAATCCTAGTAGTCATGGAGGCATACGGTCTAAGGGACCATGCAAAAAAATACCTGGTCATGCTAATCGATGTTGATCTCCTAGCGAAGCATGAGGAAGTTGCGACACATGCCAAACACTTCATAATGGATAGGGTTAAGGATCATATAGTTCCACACATAACCGACAAGAAAATGACTCAGGAGATATGGAAAGCCTTAACTGCCCTATATGAGGGAAAATTCGTCCAAAGGAGAATGCTTCTGGAGAATCAACTTCTGTCATTCATGATGGCCAAGGGAGAAGAAATCGAGCCCTTCCTTTACAGATTATAGGCGATCAAAGATCGGTTGTCTGCCATGGGAGCAAAGGTGGAGGATGATGTGATGGTAAGGACTTCACTCAATGCAGTGACAGAGGACTGGGAAACTTTTGTTCAAAGTGTCTTGGGCAGAGCGGACCTTCCCAACTGGGACAGTATGTGGGCAATCCTTTGTCAAGAACTCCGTCGATTCACCAAGAGGCAACACAACACATGATCCAGTAAGGTGAAGAAGGAAGAAGAAGATGCAGCCTTGGCATCAAAGGGACAACAAGGGAAGAAGAAGCATGATTTATCAAAGATCAAGTCTTTCCAGTGTGGCGAACTAGGACATTTCGCTAGCAATTGTCCTAAGAAGAAGAAGGACTAGGAAGCATCTACTTGCAACGCTGTTGTGGCGGACGATGGTTCTAAATATGACGTAGCCATGAGCGCTCATGAACCACGAAAGTGGGGCAACATGGATCTGTAGAGCAGCGACAAAGTGGTGGTGAGATCCTTGAGCACCTCATCTCTTGGATCACATCTGAGCTACGGGAGCCTTAAGACAGTAGCGGGACAAGTGGAGCAGTTGGTGCAGAGAATAACTGATGAAGCAGAGGCAAAACTGAAGGCTGAAGGGAGCAGTGTAGTGCAGATGCAACAACAACAACACAGGGGATGATGTGACTTCAGCAGAGTTGCAACAACAACAACATAGTAGCAGCAGCGCAGGGGCTGATGTGACTTCAGCAACGCAGAGCAGAGCTACAACAACATAGAGGCTTCAGGAGGACAACGCAGCACAATAGCAGCATGGGAGATTTCAGTGCAGGGGTTGATGTGACTTCAACAAGCACAGTGAAGGTCTGCTTACGCAGTGCAGAGCTGTAGTTGTGTAGCTGTCTCCAAATGTCAGCAGAGATCAGTAACCTATGGAGCTTTAGTGATGAGGATGTAGCCCAACTGACTTGTTTGTCAAATATTGGGCAGGAGTTTCAGTTGTTTCTCTCAGCAATTGAAGTTGCAGTGCAACAGATGGCAACACAGTGCAACAGATTGAGAGGGAGCTGCAGTATAGATGTGGCAGTGGCGGTGGCAGCGTCATGGGCAACAATACAGAATGGCAGCAACAACACAATGATGAAGGGCAGAAGGTCCAACATCAGTGCGAAGATCCACACTAGAGATCAGTGCAGAGCTTCGGGGTGAAGCAGAGTCGTACTAGAGCACATTTCTCGCTAAGAGGGAGTGTTGAGTTTTCTTGAGTGTTGGGGTAGCATTGGATGTGCTCTAGCTCCCAAAATTTGTGGAGGGACTAGAGTATATGAGATCTCCAAGACCCAAAAAGGGATTTGGGAAATTCCATCTAGTTTGGGAGATAATTAATTAATTAATATTTTTAATTAAGGACCCTAAGTCTAGGAAAATTAAAATATTAAATAAACTTAAACATGTGATGGAAATGACTTAAGTCACACGGATCAAGTTTTTTTTAATCTTACCCATCGATTCAAGATTAGATTATGGCCGTTGGTTTACCAACGAGAAAATTATAAAGGAAAGGCTTGGGGTGAGTTGGAGGACACACACACGAAGGTAGAGCACTGAGACTAAGCTGGAATTCTAGGGTGGGTTTGCTAAGATTTTTTAGAAGTGTTTTAGCTGCAGCGAGAGGTAGTATTGGATAAGGGAATGATCTGATCCCAGTGCCAAGGATCAGCAAGAGGCAGAGAGGCAGCATCAAAAGTAGCGCAGAGAAGTAGGGACAACAGTTGCGTAGTGCAGAGGGATTCAGCCGCTACGCAAACCTACAAAGGGCAGCGCTGAGCCAACAGGAGGCCCCCAGGGTTACGCAGAGGCCATCCAGGGCAGCGTAGGGACTGTGTCACCCAGTCTGGTGTTACGCAACCCTCTCAGGCCAACGCAGAGGCATGCAGAGGCTAGTAGGGCTGATGCAGGAGCTTTAGGGGCAACGCCGGGGTTTCTAGAGGTAGAAATTAACTGAGTCTTGTAAATCCCGTTTGAGGGTGTAGATTAGTCAAAGTTTTAGTTTCTGAAACAACAAGTTAGCTACAGATCTATTTTTTCTCTGCCGAGTTAAGCAGTAAGGTGCCTATATTTGTTGTATTCGGAAACTACTTAATAATATAGGCCCTCCATAAGCCAGAAGACCGATTTTCCCGCATTGGGTTTTTCCGGGGATAGTTGTCCAGAAAATATTGTATGTCACTTTGTCTATGTGCATGTATCTTTGCTTAGATCTGAATCAGTGAAAGTTTGTTATGTGTTTACTTTAATATTAATATGATTTCAACATTAATAACTTGATTAAGTAGTAGTATAACCAGATTTAACAATAGGGTTTTTGCATAAAGTAATATTCAGAAATTTTCATAGAAAATACTAGCACACGAATGACAGATATTTTCAACAATTGTCCCTGGAAAAACCCAATGCGGGAAGACCAGCGCAGCAAATGAGGGTTCTTTTATTTAGCAGTAATCTTCTTGTTCAATTTACAATCAACAATAACAAAGAGAAACTTTCTATGATAACACTGGAGAACCTTCTCACAAAAATACTCTGATGAGAAATGACCTCGGAAGGACCCTCCTAATCCTCCTGCATTACCACTGCGCTAGATCTACGTGGGGACTGCGCAGAACTGTGTCACCCTTTTGCGTTGTTCCCTTCTTGCCCTTGCGCTGTCTATTCCTTCCACTACGTCACCTGCTCCTGTACCGCGGACTGCTGTTGAAACCCTCTTTGCTTCTCCTCCACCTGCAACTCTCCCTCTGTATCAATTTTCTCTTGCTGAGCTTTAGCCACTGAAAGAATCGATTTGCTTGGGAAACTAAGTATTTGCATTGGTGGGTTTTCCAAATGACCCTCAAGTCTTCCTTTATAATCTTCTCGTTGAGATATCAACGACCGAGATTAGATATTTAATCAACGATTAAGATCATAACTTGACTTGATCCATGTTTTCTATAAGATTCACACTCTACTTTATTAATGCCCTTTAATTATTTAATTTCCCTAAGTTTAGACTTAGTGTCTCCATTAAAATAATTAATTATTTTAATAAAACATGTTCTAAGTGGAATTTACACAAACACTTTCTCAGTTCTTTGGAATACATGTGTCTAACCCTCTCCACAGATTTTGAGACTTAGAGCACTTCCAATGCTACCAAAAATCAACACTCCCTCTTAGCGAGGAAGATGCTCTAACAATATGCTTGCTGCATACTGCTATGACCCTGAAGCATTCTCTGCGTTGCTGATATCTGACAATTTGTCCATCAACCACTGCGCTACTGTTGCTACTGTATTGTTGCCCATGACACTGCCACTGCCACTACTGCATTTGTACTACAACTCTCTCTTAAGTGTTGTTTCATCCATTATTGAAACTGATTTTCAATCATCTCCATCTTTTCCTTGAAGTGAACAAACTTTGTTCTCCCTAGAGCCTTGGTGAGAATGTCCATTACCTGATCTCCCGTGGGAATATACTGCAACTGTATTTCTCCCCACTGAACATAGTCCCTGATAAAATGACACATGAAGTCGATGTGTTTCGACTGATCATGAAAAACAAGATTCTTAGAGAGCTTGAAGCAACTTTGATTATCACATAGAATATTGGTCGCCTCCATCTTCCTTTTGAATAAATTCACGAGCATTTTTCTAAGCCATATGCCCTCAAACGAAGCTGTGTTGGCTGCCATATACTCTGCTTCAGCTATGCTCAGTGCAACTAACTTCTTCCTCTTGATGCACCAAGAGGTCATACCTGATCCATTGTTGAAGTAGTACCTTGTGGTACTTTTCCGATCTACCGAACTTCTTGCCCAATCTACATCTATGAATCCACGCAAAATGATGTCATCGCCTTGGGTGTATTTTAATCCATATCTGACTATTCCTCGAACATATCAGAGAACATGCTTAGCAGTTTCCCAGTGCGCCCTCTTTAGTTCTACCATGAACTGACTGAGGGACTTAACAACGTAGCAAATGTCTGCCCTGGTGTTGACCAAATACATGAGAGACCTTATGAGCTGCCTATATAAGGTGGAGTCCACTTCCTTCTCTTCAGATGCATCAATTTTCTTCCAATTGCTGATCATTGGAGTAGTCATGGGTCCATAGTCCTGCATTATAAATCTCTTTAGAATTTCTGTAGTGTATCTCCCTTGCCCAAGGAAGATTTCTCCCTTCTGCTGCCAAATTTCCAATCCTAAAAAATAGTGCATCAACCCCAAATCTCTCATGTCGAATTCTTCTGCCAGATTCTTCTTGCAATATTTGATGAGCCTAGATGATCCTGTTAAAAACAAATCATCTGTAGGTATCCATCAATTCGATTGTACCATGCTCAAGGTGTCTTTTTAAGTCCATACAAGGCCTTCTTTAGCCTGCATACATGAGTTTTCTTTTCATGTGTTTCGAAGCCTTTTGGTTATTCGATGTAAACCTCTTCTTTTATCACCCCGTTCAAGAATGCAGTCTTGACGTCCATCTGGTGAATCTCCCATCCCATCTGCTCTGCAATGGATATAATGGATCTGATAGAGGTATATCTGGCTACTGGGGCGAAGGTTTATTAGTGGTCTATCCCTTCCTTCTGAGCATACCTCTTAGCCACGAACCTGGCCTTGTACTTCTCTACACTGCAGTCTACAGTATACTTGATCTTGTAGATCCACCTGGAACCTACAACTGATTTGTCATGTGGTCTAGGTATGACTTCCCAGACATCATTGGTCATGATAGAGTTGTACTCCTCTACGATAACATCCACCCAAACTTGATGTTGTGCGGCCTCATGAAAGTTAGAGGGCTCTTCAACCTGAGCTACCAATGCTTGGTATCTGTTAGGCTGCCTATGCTACCTTTTCTCGGTTTTAGGAACCCCAACAAACTCCTCTGCGTCCCTCAGCGTCTGTCATACTTCTTTGTTGATTCTGCTACTGGTAGTGAGTGGCTCAATC
The DNA here is from genome assembly GCA_034641835.2 of Pinus albicaulis. Taxonomy (NCBI): domain Eukaryota; kingdom Viridiplantae; phylum Streptophyta; class Pinopsida; order Pinales; family Pinaceae; genus Pinus; species Pinus albicaulis. Next base: position 306,880,152 of record CM076578.1, on the reverse strand, counting down.
ATCTATTCTTCCCGTTGTCCCATCTGCTGCGAGCTATCTGGATTTTCTTCCCTTGAAGAAATGCTAGTACTAGTCACAGTGCTAGATCCCAATGGTTGTCCATCTATTGGATCTTCTCCTAGCTGCCGCTAGATAAGAGGTTCTTCCTCATACTGTTCTTCGATAGGCATTTCATGAGATTTTCTGAAGGCTCGATCCTCCACAAATTTCACATGCCTCCTTACTACCACTTTCCCGTTTCTCGAAATGTAGATTATGTACGCCTTGGATGTCTCGCTATATCCCACGAGATACCCTTTTTCAGTAGTCTGATATAATTTTCTCCTCTTCTTTTCTGGGCCATGACAATACGCCACACTCCCTAAAATATTGAGGTGACTTACCTTCAGCTTCGTCCCTATAAAGATAGTCTCGAACGTTGTCTTGCCCAATGCTCTGTGAGGGGTCCTGTTTTGGATATATACAATTGTGTTGCATGCTTTTGCCCACAGAAATCTAGGCAGATCCTAGTCATACAACATTTCCTTTGCTGCCCCAACAATAGTCCTGTTCTTCCATTCTGCAACTCTATTATGCATCAGATTGTAAGGAGTTGTCCATTCTCTTCTGATGCCCTCCTTTGCGCAGAATTCTGTGAGTTATTTATCAGTATATTCACCATTGTTATTTGAACACAATACTCTAATTTTCTTCTTAGTTAGGTTTTCTACTAGAGCTTTGAATTATCTAAACCAATCAAAGACCTCATCCTTGGTCTTAAGGAAGTAAATCCAAGTCTTCCTGGAATAGTCATCTATGAAAGTGACAAAATATTCACTTCCATCAAGAACTCTAGTGGACATTGGTCCGCAGATATCTGAGTGTATTAGTCCTAATACAATTTTCGCCCTATTGTTGCTCCTGGAATACACTGCTTTAGCATATTTTCCTAAAACGCGCCCTCTGCACAAGTCATCATGTTTGGTACTAAGAACTGGAACTCCTGTAACTGTTTCTTTGAGCATTCTCAGAGCTCCATGGTGTATATGCCCCATTCGTTTTTGCCATAGTTCATTCAGATTTGATTCGTCGCTTAGATTGCCGCCTATCAGTGCCATTGGAGACTCAAGCTGCAACTTGTATAGTCTGTTGCTTCGAGTCCCAAACCTCATCCTTTGTCTTAAGTAAATCCAAGTCTTCCTGGAGTGGTTATCTGAGTGTATTAGTCCCAATACACTTTTCACCTTATTGTTGCTCCTGGAATATGCTTCTTTAGCATATTTTCCTAAAACACACCCTCTGCACACGTCATCATGTTTGGTACTAAAAATTGGAACTCCCGTAAATATTTCTCTGAGCATTCTCAGAGCTCCATGGTGTAGATTCCCCATTCACCTGTGCCATAGTTCATTCAGATCTGATTCATCACTTAGATTGCTACCTATCAATGCCATTGGAGACTCAAGCTGCAACTTGTATAGTCTGTTGCTTCGAGTCCCAATCTGAGCCTTCTTCTTCTAGCTTGGATGATCGACATAGACTTTTATTCCGATGAAGTATATGCCATATCCCTTGTCTTGCAATTGAGATATGAAAAGTAAATTCATTCCCATACCTGGCACATGCAACACATTAGTGGCTCGAAGGATCTCTCCTGCTTCTGTCTGAAATGCTACAGTCCATTTTCCTTAGAAGGTTCTTTATCTTGTTTCTCATAGTAATTTGGAAGTCCATCCTTTTTTCTTGATAGCTAGAGAAATGCTCTCTTTCCCTAGTTATATGCGCTGAAGTCCCGCTATCAATATACCAACCATCTGATGATGTAGTGTTGGATAAGCACGCACATTCTTTTTCCAGCCTAGAGGTCAACTCTGATAAAACTCAATCTTTCATCTTCTCTGTGCTTTTCCCTTCTCCGAAATTTTCTGCAAAAGGAATGTGTAAGCCCTTAGGGGTATGATTTTCTACAAAGCAGCACCATGAGTTCCCATTTGGCGTAGATCCCCCTGCTTTCTTCCCTGGCCTTGCTCTAAAACCATGTGAAAATTTCAACTTGAAATCCTGTTGCATTATCTGATGTTATTTCTTCTAATTATTATTTAGAAATAAGTTATTTGCAGAAATCTCTTCAGTAAATATCAAAATAAATTCAAATATTCACCATATAATTACTGAGCAAAAAAATAAGGAAAATAATACCACACGAATGACACAAATATTTTGGACAATTATACCCGGAAAACCACAATGCGGGAAAACTGGTGCAACAAATGAGGGTTTCTATTATTCAACAATAATCTTCTTGTACAATTTACAATCAGCGGTAAGAAAGATAAACCTTCTATGATAACACTGGATAACCTTTTCACAAAAATATTTTGATGAGAAATGACCTTGGAAGGACCCTCCTGGTCCTCCTACATCACCACTGCACTGGATCTGTGTGGGCACTGCACAGAACTGCATCACCCTTCTGTGTTGTTCCCTTCCTGCCCATGCGTTGTCTCTTCCTGCCACTGCGTCACCTACTCCTGCACCCCGAACTGCTATTGAACCCTCTCTGCCTCTCCTCCACCTGCAACTCTCCCTCTGGATCAATTTTCTCTTGCTGAGCTTCAGCCATTGAAAGAATCAATTTACTTGGGAAACTAAGTATCTGAACTGGTGTGTTTTCCAAATGACCCTCAAGTCTTCCTTTATAATCTTCTCATTGAGATATCAACAACTGAGATTAGATCTTTAATCAACGACTAAGATCATAACCTGACTTGATCCGTGTTTTCTAGAAAATTCACACTCTGTTTTATTAATGCCCTTTAATTATTTAATTTCTCTAAGTTTAGACTTAGGGTCTCCATTAAAATAATTATTTATTTTAACAAAACATGTTTCGAGTGGAATTTCCACAATTCCTTTCCGGGTTCTTTGGAATACACGTGTCTAAGCCTCTCCACAAATTTTGAGACTTAGAGCACTTAGATGCTACCAAAAATAAACATTCAAAATTTATTGTTTCTTAATAATAAAACCCTCAGATCTACTGCACCGATTTTCCTGCATTGGGTTTTTTTGGGGACATTTGTCCAAAAATAACAGTGTCCTATGTGATGTTTTTATTTTGCTCAGTTTCTTGTTTCTGCATCTAAATTAATTAAGTGAAAGTTGCTTCAGTAATTGCTTCAATATTTATAGAAGAAATCTGCAAATAACTAGTTAATGTAATTTACAAGTAGGAGAAGTTAATTCAGTTTGTTGCAGTAGGATTCCAAATCTAGGACTTGGAATTTGCACATGGTATCAAAGCTTGTGGAGTGTTGCAAGTGAAACAGGAAGAGCAGATTCAAAGTTGAGAAGGAGGCCGAATAGTTGTAAAAAGCAGCAATTCGAATCCGTAGAGGGATTGCACAGTCCATGCTAGGAGGGATGAAATTTCGTGGAAAGTCTCTCTCTGGGTGAGTCGACAGAGAGGTAGGACTTCCAGATCGAGATTGCGGAGCCAGAGGGAGAAACACAGAGCCTCAACGTAGAGTTGGTGGGACGCAGTTTTATGTAGGCATAATTTGTTTTTACTATGCAAAAAGTCGTCAGAATAGAAAGAAGAAACACAATGAGGGAATTTTCTTCCTCAGGGAGTTCCTAGCCAGGGAATTCTATTTTTCGTGATCTGAGCAGCAGATCTGGGTGGCAGATTTACAAGCTCCAACAAGGAGTGTGTAAGTTATTCCAATGTTGCACAGAGGGGGAAAAGAGACAGCATATTCGACATTTTCTTTTCGGCAGAAATGGCAGCTCACGAGCTTCGAGATCAGGACTGGTTGGAGGGAGTCTCCAACTATGTAATATGGAAGGCAAGAATTCAATGCCTTCTAAATGAATACGATATCAAGCTCTTCGTGACAAGTATGGTAGTTGTCCCTACAGATCCAGATTCGTTGACGAAGTACAATTCCAACGTGGCGAAGGCTAAAAGGTTGCTCCTTGATGGAGTCAAAGATCATATTGTGTCCCATATAGCTGACAAGGACACAACTAGGCAGATGTGGGAAGCCTTAGCAACACTGTATGAAGGATCTTCCAAGGAGCAGAAGACGTACTTAGAGCAGAAACTGAAAATGGTGCAGATGTAAAGAGTGGAGCGCATTGTTCCGTTCCTGACTAGGCTTCAAGAAACTCATGATCAACTAGCAGCCATGGGGTTCACCCCTTCTCCTACAACAATGGTGAGACTGGCTCTTAATACAGTCACTGAAGAATGTCAGGTTTTTGTCCAGACCATCCTGGGCAGAGCAACCTTGCTGGGCTGGGAAGAGATGTGGGCTGCTCTTCAACAAGAAGAGCTAAGGAGGGACCTATACAAGTGCAAACTTGATGGCAACAGTGGCAGTGGGTCGAAGATGAAGGAGGAGGAAAATGCAGCCCTTACATCCAAGGGGCAGCTGAAGCAGCAAAGACGAAAGATGGACATCTCGAAGATAAAGTGCTTAAGGTGTGGTAAACTTGGTCGCTACACTACCCAGTGTCCTATGAAGAAAAATGACAAGGATGAGAAGCATGATCTGAAGGCTATGTCCGCGAAGATCGAGGAGGATGAGTATGCCATGAGTTCCCACGCGTCTCCAAGAGGGAGATGGGGTGACATTGAACTGTAAGTTCACAAGAACTTCAATTGGGCAGGATCCTTGATGAGTCCAACTCTTGGATCATGACCTTGCTACGGGTGCCTAAAGATCAGCAGTAGTAGGCTGGAGGAGGTTCAGTTGGTGCAAAGGAGTGTTGGAGCGACATATGAAGTGCTAAGTAGTGCAACAATCTGAGCAGCACAAAGTAGAGTTTCAACAACGTAGAGGGACACAGTGTAGAGCAGCAACAATGCAGTGCTTCAGAGGGATATCGTGGGACTAGCAACAATCAGTGTTGAGATGCATCATGAACACTTGTTCATCTTTTTGGATGTTTTTCAACTGATTCTTTCAACAACTGAGTTGCAGTGCAGAGTTCACAGTGGCAGTGCTAGCAACATCATAGATGCAACATTTGAGATGGAGTTGCAGTACGGATGCAGTGTTGATCGTGGCAGGGTCAACAGCAGTACAGTTTCAGTAAAAACGCAGTGGTTGATGGGCAACATGTTAGACATCAACAACGCAGAGAGAGATGCTTCAGAGTCAGAGCAATGTGTAACAGTTCATATTTGCTAAAGCACATTCCTCGCTAAGAGGGAGTGTTGATTTATGGTAGCATCAGATGTGCTCTAAGTCTCAAATTTTGTGGAGAGACTTAGATAAATGCATTCTAGATAACCCAGAAATTGTTTCGGGATATCCACCTAGAGACAATTTTATTTGTAAATTAATTATTTTTAATGGGACCCTAAGTCTAAACTTAGGAAATTAAAATAATTAATGGGTATTAATCTAAATTGTGGGTGTAACTTCTAGAAAAAATAGATCAAGTCAAAATGTAATCTTAGTCATTGATTGGAGATCTAATCCCGATCGTTGAAGTCTCAACGAGAAGACTATAAAGGAAGGTTTGAGGGTCATTTGGAAGACACACCGAAAGGATCAAGTGATCGATTTATTTAGTGAGAAGTGCTCAGGGAGAAAATTCAATTTAAAGATTTTTCGCAGAGAGGGGCAGAGACAGTATCCAAAGAGAAATCTTTCTTAACCGAATAATCATCAACAAAGAAGGGCAGAGAAAGATCCAACAGCTCCAGTGCAGAGCTAGAGAGGCTGACGCAGAGCCAAGCAGAGGTTGCGCAGAGGGCAAGAGGAGATCCGAAGGGTTTTCTGAAGAACCGATTTCAGAAACCAGGAACCGGGGTGTGATATCGGGAGGCAAAGATCAAAATTTCTTAGGAGCAAATCGATTCACAAGCTGAGTGACGCAATGCCCATAAGGGTTGATGTTGGGATTGCATAGAGGCAACACAGAGCCTGTCAGAGCCATCTCATTCAATGGCTAGATTAGTCGGGATTTCTAGAGATAATGAGGGAACCTCACTAATCTTTTTGTTAGTGTACTCTCTGTAACTGAATTTTCTGAAGGACATTGAAATATGTATTCAGAATTTACTGATGCTTAATAATAAAATCCTCAGATCTGTTGCATCGGCTTTCCCGCATTTGGTTTTCCGGGGACATTTGTCCAAAAATAACAGTGTCTTGTGTGATGTTTTTCTTTTGCTCAGTTTCCTGTTTCTGCATCTAAAATAATTAAGTGAAGGTTGCTTCAGTAATTGATTCAATATTTACAGAGGAAATCTGCAAATAACTTGTTAATGTAATTTACAAGTAGGACAAGTTAATTCAATTTGATGCAACAGGATTCCAGATCTAGGACTTGAAATTTTCACATGTAGCTCTCACAGATTCACATGTGTGAGTGAACTTAGTGTTAGAATGATTATTTTCCTTCTTTGCTTGATGTGCCTCCTCTTTCTACTCAAATCGATTTGTATTGAAAGGCCTTTTGACAACAAATAATGACCTCTAAATAGTTATGTACCTCAGTCTTCCTGTAGTTGCAGATGCCCTAATTATGTTGCATGTGTGAGGTAAGGTAGCCTAGAAAAATTTCAGATTTGTCCTTTTTTTATTCTCCTTTACTTCACTGATTATTCTAGTGCTAGTACGGGCTTCTTATCTGCTTCCACAAGTTACTTGAATATCACCTTTGCAAATGAGGTCGAGTTCATTATATAGGCTTCTTGTCACATCAAATAGGCCGACTTGTCAATGTCTTTAGGCCGACTTGACTTTTGAGAAGGCTGACTTGTAGTTTTCACATTTGACAAGATCTTGGAGGGTCTTTGACTCTATTTGACTCAAATATAATTTCTTTTGTAATATATTACATGCCCCAAATGGGACATTCATACATGACAATGACTTGTAGACTCAGTGACAAACCCTATAAGCTCTCAGTGGGAGCTTGACCTAGAAAAATAAATCTTCTTGAGCATGAAACCCATGCCTCAAGAACAATAATAATAAATTAATTCTTCTCTTTTTATTAAACACATAAAATCATGACTACATATGTCATAATGAAGACCGAACCTAGTTACATGTTTCAACACTCCCTCTTAACTAGGGAGGTATTCATAATCCGTATAAGGTACTTGGACATTCTCAAACTGAAGAATTCTCATAAGAAGAGTCAGATTGGTAACCCATCTGTTTAGAATCATATCAACCAACATTGTCACATAGCAAGGCCTTGAATAACAACTCTATCTCTCCACAAGATCAAAGAACAATGTTGGCGAGACAAATGAATTATAAGCACCATCATCATTGCCTCTCAAGGTACATACCTCACTCGGGTGTTCACAGGGTGTGTCCTCCCATGAATATTCTTAGTTTGGATTCTTAGTCCTCAAAGAATATCGGTCCTCTACGACTACTCTTATCTTGGATTCCCTACCTCATCCTCTAAGAGTATCAGATGTCAGATGCTTACCCAATCCTCCATTATTTCTTCTAAAGTGAAGACAAGAATGATGTGTCTATCTCTCCCTCTTAACTATGGAGGATATACCCATTCTTACGAAGGATTGTACCCATTCCTATAAAAAGAATATACCCAAGCTTCCTGTTACACAGTAATTTGTCACCGTCCTTACCATTCCCCATCCCGCACAATGGAGGACCCATTCTGTGACCTGTGGACACTGTCATGCCTTGCAAACATCACCAATGCATCCCTCTGAATATGAGCTTTATTTGCCCCTGAGACATCTCGTGCTTTCCATGAAAAATAAAGCTCCTTTTAGCATTGGCGCTGCGCCGCGCCTCGTAACTCCCGCCAATGGAGGAATTACGGCAAAGGGGTCGCGCCACTCTGGCGCCTCCGTCATAGAGCCGTAGTCGCGCCACCCAATTTGGGAGTTTGTTTTTTAAATAAGGATGCATGAGCTGAGTTCTAACAAATTCATAAACCATCACCTATCTTGAGTTGAGAAGTTGGCCACGGAGTTCGGCGAGGGAAGTGGTTTTGCCACCTCCCATGGAACCTTCCTTGGTGATAGCGGCCAATCCCACAATAATAGGGATCCCAACTCCTTCTTTCCCCATCTATAAAAGCCCTCGCCCAAATCCATGGCAAGCTAGTCTTTGAAGTGCTTAAGCTCCGACCTCCATATTCCCAAGAGCCTTTGTGTTGCAAAGAATCCTTTTCCTCCCTTGCTGGCTAACTCTGCAAGTAAGGAGACCATTGTCACGAGATCTTCGGAGAGAGGTTTTCTCTCCTTTCCCTTGGCGAGCTTTTGCGAGACGTGGACGACCGGAGACCCGTCCGAAGGAGACCGCGACGCTCGTAACTTGCTGCACCCTCTTCGCCGGTTATTTAATAGATGATTATGATTATTATGGTTCCACTCCGTTTTCCATCATGTTAATGCGGTAGTAATGTCCTTTTTGACCGATGTTTAGTTACGTACAGTCGGTTTCACGCTTGTATCCTGCTTCGTTTCTTCCATGGGCAGCGGTTCATCCGCGGAGATCGTGGAAGGATTGTGATCCGCCGAGCCGAGGAACGGGGACGCTTCTTCTTCGCATCCTAGCGTTGGAATCCTGTGCAGGCTTCTCATCTCCAGACTTTCTTTTCATTCGTAATTAGGAACCTCGCGTCACAACATTGTTTGATCGTTGCCAGACCCCCCGTTGGGATAGTAGGGATCACCTCCGTCCCTGCGAGAGGGGATTTACCTCCTCAACAAATTGGCCACTCCACCGGGGATCCGCCGCAGGTTGTTTTCTTGTTGTTTGATTTGCAAACTCCCAGATTCGAGCCTCGAAGTACACCAGATAGCCTCTCTCGAAACGCTCTCTCGCTTTTGCATTAGCGGAGTAGATCAATGCTACTTCCGCCGATCTCCTGGCTTTGGTTTACGCGGTGACCCGACCGACCAGGGAGCTCCCGGTCTTGCCTTGCCGTTTGTATCTTGCTTTTCCTTGCTTGATGAACCTCTCCGGGTTGGATTTTTTGTGTGTTTTTGCTTCCTGGATTGCTTACCTTGCATTGGTCCGTTCTGGAGTAGCTTATTTTTAATTTTTTGCCGAGAAACTCGACCGGCGTGGTATGCACTCGACAGTCAGTCGCCACTGGGCGCATGTTGCTCTTTGGTACAACCCGCGCCAATAGCGTTCGGCGCCTGGCTCGCTCTTTGCACGCCGCGCCACGTAAGTTTTTGGAGTTTTCTTTCTCATTTTTTGAGCTCGGACTTGACTAGTGTTTTTTCTTCTTGATTTTCCGACCGCTCTCGAGTGTGTTGGAGCATCGTTTGGACCGGAAATTCGCTCTCTGTCCTTTGGTTGTTTGCTTCTATCTACCGATTTCACGTTTTGAGCCCTAAGTCATCTAGTGGTTCAGTGTATCGAGCCCTCCATCGAGTGGTTGGTGTTTTGATTGTCCTATCAGCTATCTGATTGATTCTCCACATTCTCTAAGTAGTTGTTCACTATTTTATTGCGATTTTTGAGTGATTGTTCATTTCTTCATTCGAAACTCGTTTGGTCTTGCTTTGGATCTAGATCACACGGTCCATTGGAAGCTTTTGAGTCTTTTCGTTGCTTTGAGAGACTTTGATCGATTTGGGAATTTGATTGCTTAGGCTCGAGGAGTGAGATGTGTTTGTTTCGCTCTCTTGAATATCGTTTCTCAAGTTGCTTCATTTGTTTTCAAGTTTGATTAGTGCATGTTAGCCATTAAACATTGAAAATTGAAAAAAAAATCTCTTTTGTTTTGTCAATTAGTGCAAATTGTAGTCTTTTCCATATCACTAGTGATTGGTGTTTTGAATGAAAAGTTGTCAATTGCGTTAGTTGCATTAGAGATTTTGTTGATTGGTTTCCTTTCATTTTGTTTGTATAAAAGCTCTCAACTCTTTCTTTAACTAGTTTTCATCGAACGGAATGTTGCACCTCGCGGCATATAGCTTTGCATTAGGAGACACCACATACGATAGGGCTCCGGAAATTGAAACTTAATTGAAGATCATAACTCGTAAAATTTATTCAATTAACCTAAGGCAGACATTGGAACTTAACGAAACATATTTAGAAGGTCTAGGCTAGAGACGTGTTCCTATTGGCCACAGTAAACCTGGGCACACGTCGTTTCCGTTCGTTGGCTAATAGGAGCGCTTAGCACGGACTTGGTGCTCCCCGTACCGTCGCGTATATAAAGGGAGACCCCTATAGGCTGGTCAACCTTTATCCACAGGAAGCCGAGTCTCCGCCGCCCCGTACCCGTGATACACCGAACACAAGCATCTCTGTGGAGACTCACTCCGCACGCACGGAAAGTCCTTGGTCAATTTCTTCGTTTCATTTTTGAAACCAAGGTGTATATTGCGCTCACTTGGATACTTGGCACACCCTTTGTGCCTAGTTTTTCCCGAGCTGCTCATTTGGTCTTTTCTCTCGACTCCATAGACTTGAAAAGACCGGCCAAGCGCTTGTCCTTTCACGCTTGTGTCAACTCCGAAAGAGATAGAGTCATCTTTTTATCGTTTCTCGACTCTTAAAACATGAAACGGTAGAATTTCTTACTTTCCAAATGTGATAAAATTCTGATTGCCCACGATTACACGCCTCATTTAGACATTGTTTGTTGACCGTTTGATCGTGTGTCTTAACTCGTTTTCTCACCCCGTGTGTGTGTGTGTGCTCTTTTCTTATAGTTCGGGTGCCACGTGGCGGAAACCATCGGCTTTCGCCTCACCGGTAGTCCTTACACCCGACGATTTCTTTCTGGGAGCCTCCGAGCCTTCCGTTGAACCACGCGGCCACCGTTGTTTCCGAGTTTCCCGACCTGGGACCTGGTTTCACACCGAGCAACCCTTTGGAGGACCGCCTGAGTTCAATGGCTTTTCGGACCCGTGTCCGACTGAGATTAGGAGCCGATTTCCTTTCTCTTACATCGGGTTCACCGTTTGTTGCCGTCGTTTTTTCCTCCTAGTCCTCGCCGTCTTCGACGTGATTTAACCTGCCAGGATCAACCGCGCAGAGTGATTCCGTGTGAGGAAATTCCGGGTCCGATGACCATCGCCGCATCCCTCGTAGATCGTTTGAGGGAGACGACTCCGAGCCGGCTAGCCACATCGCCGCCACGGCCCTTCATTACCACGGATACAGTACCGGGGTCGATCATTTCGACCGCCGCCTCTATGATATCATCTCCCGCATCGAGACCACTGCCACTACACCTCGGGTGTCCCCTTCGACGCCCCGTCACTGCCCGCCGGCCCTCGTTCGGCCCACTCGCACAGTGTGGTCGCTCTTTCTTCTCGTTGTCTCAAAGACTCGCTAGCCAGGGCCGGGCCAACTCCCCGAAGACATTTACCCAGCTAGCCGCTATACCGGAGAATATCTCTCCCGTGAGGAGTACCGCTGTTTTTGCAAATGTACCCAACGCTCTGTAGCCGGACGTGATTCCCCCAAGATCCTTACCGATCTTTCTTTTCGCACTAGTGCACAGTGACGACACTCCCGCAGTATGGTTTTCCCGGTCAACTTGACGAGCATGGAGACATTTGTGCGTCTTTCCTCGCTCCCCGAGGCTTATCCGTATGCTCAAGGTTTACCATACAACTGTGCTCACAACCCGCTAGGACAACCCTTTCGTGGCCAACTCGCAGCCAACCCTCGGCTATTTGTAAGGACTCCGGCAGGACGCCCATCCACGGCCACTCGCGGGCCGCGAAGGGAAGCCATTGTATAATCCGCAAGGACCATATTATAGCCCCGCTCGGTCAACCTCGCTTCAACCTCGCTCGCTCATCAACCTCCAGACAAGCCTATGGTCCTCGCAGTCCGAGTGGCTCTCTACTCGATGCAACCGCGAGATCCTCGCCGTTTCTAATGTTGCATATCGGCCCAGCACCACCCTATGGTTCGCTTCAGAGTCAAACCGGTTTTCAGCAGGCACTCGGGTCCTCGTTTCCACCTCCAGAGCCACCCGGCATGTCCTGGCAACCTCGGAGCTCATTTGGCAACCCGGTCAACTCCGCGCAACTGCAGCGCTCGCTCGAGACATCCGGGCGCCCTCATTCCGGGTCAACCTCGCTCATTCGTGGCGCCTCCTATTCCGCTTCACTTCGCTTCTTCGCCACCTGCTCATTCAATGCCGCAACAACTGGTCACCGCGCCTCTACGTACCTCGTGCCCGGCGAGGTTCCACTTATCAGCCAGCGCTACATCATCCGCTCGCAGTGGTTATTATCCTCATGGTCAATCTCAACCAAGCCGTAGGCACTCACGGAGGCTCTCAAGATCATCCTCCTCCTCCACTGTTCTACCCTTACGCCGCCAGCCCAAATCCAAACGCTACTTATACAAAATGGCAGACATCTCGACGTGTCCGAACCCCGGTTATCAAGCCCCGCACCATGGTTACCGCCAGGCCTGGGTCCGTCCGAGATACGAGGCCATGCCCCTACGCCTGCTAGAATCCCTCGTACGTAACCCATGCAGCGGATATTCACAACCATTGTGGATGTTCATGCACCGACCTTGTCCCGGGACCGCATGGTAGTGACCCTCCACTGCCGCTCTCGGCTACCTTGGAGCCACCGGGATGCTGCAAAGTTGACCAATGATCCGATTTCCCAGCAATCCAGATATTGGCCTCCGCCTTCCCACCAAGATACCAGGTGACTCGTCCCAAGTTTGAGGGCAAAGCTTCGGCGAAGAACTCCCCTGTGCACATGTGATGACGTATCGCTCTCCGGTGTTCGTCTAACCCTTGCGGAGCGATTCGATTCGCTTTGCGTGCCTTTTCCGCGCCGTACGTTACCGTAGAGCCGTCACGCGAAGTGGTACATAGAGCTACATCCCGTGGTATTTTTCAAGATTTCAATTCGCTGGCTATGGCTTTCTCACGCATTTCAAGCTACGGGTCCGATATGAGGCCGGGACACACCCTCCCGACTTCGCGCAGTGACAAGGCCACTCACATATCGCATCACATTCATGAGTGGCGCGCGCCCGTCGTCGACTGATCGAGCTTTCATATACCCGATCAGATTTTGACTCACCGGTTCACCACCTCCTCTGTGAATAAAATCGCTCGAGATATCGCGATGGGAGCGTGTGTGACGAAGCGAACAAGCTATCGCGCGTGCCCGCGACTCCGGGATCTTGTCTATTCGCAGCACCGGGCACGCTTTGGCGACATCTCTCGACCGATGCTCCACGGCCCGGAACCACTAATGCTCCACCTACCCCCACGCCGTGGATGGGTGTCACGTCTGGTTCCGTTTTCGACAAAAATCGAAGCGTCTTCTGGGCAGCTGCGACACACTCCTTCCAATTTAACATCGCTAATCCCCCTCCACCTCGACTTCCGGTACAACCGCGGAGGTGAACGCCGTCCGGTGCCAATCCCGCGACAAATCCTCCAAAGGAAAGGAGAAGAAGGGCAAAGGCAAATCAAAATCATGCCCCAAAACCGGAATCTAAATCTCGAACCGATGATGGCTCCTGACCAAGCCTAAAATCCTTTGCCTCTCATCCGTGAAGGTGACTCATTACACCAAGGATTGTCCACGACGATCCGAAATTAGTCAACTTCTGGGCAGGCACGGAATGGACTCCCGCCCTCGCTTTAAAAGGAGCCATTTCCATCCCGAAAGCGTGACCTCGCATGGTCGAACAAGCATCACCATCCGCACCGTCTCTGTCCCGGTGTCTGTCATGATGAAGACCAATGCACCTATCACTATCGCCACACGGGCAAAGGACTACACAATGAGCCGCGCAGGCACTCCGGAAGGCAGCTAGCGTGATGGGCCGCCTCCCCCACCCTCGACTCCTGGCCCACGAAATCGAGAAGCCGACTCTCGAACCCGTTGTGAAACCACCTCCCAGGGCAGTGTTCTTCGAAGGATCCTCTTACAATCCCAATGCTCGTGCCGCTCAAACATTACAAGATTGTACTGAGGATCCGGGCACAGCACCGAGTGCCAAAGTGTCCGCACCTCTGGAGGTTCTTCAAAGTTGTCCTTCACAACGAAAGGCTTTACTATCTCCGCCACTCCGTGGTATTGATCCTCGCCGATTCGAGCGCCTCTCGCCTTTGATCTGGAGAATCTTTACTCCCCGCTTCCACATCAAATTGCTCGTCATTCAAGTCGGGATTAACCGCCTCGAACGTTCATAGGGCCGTCGTAGATGAGGGTGCATCTACTTGCGTTATGTCCTCCGCTTGCCGGAAGGCCACCTGGCCGCTTCTCCGGCCTTGGTGCTCGTCACCTCCTCAATGCCCTTGAGGCAGGCTTTGATGGTCGTGGAGTCTCAAACCCCCGGGAGTTCTCGAGAGCCTGTTGCGATCACATTACAGGTGGAAAGACCCGTCAACGTGGAAGCAGTAAGCGGCTGATGCCAACGCTGGAAACTCAACTGCAGATACTTCTACTGGCCGCACTCGGGACCCACGCCATGCTCTCGCGTGCCGCCTCACCGTCTCTTTCAGCCTGCCATAGCTCCCTCACGAGGGCAAGACTGTCAGCCCAGACGGGCCGTCGTTTTTCACCTCAAGCTTTCCGAGTAACAACGTGCCAAGTACGTGGACCGAAATTCGAATCGCACGCATAGGGACTTTCCGCTCCGCTCAAGGACCCGGTCTCCGACGTATATTCCCGCGATCCGCCACCCAATACCGCCAAGTCGGGTCAAGGCTTCGTCTCAGGACCGATGACCCCCGGGCTTATTCCTACACCCGAGCAGTATATGAGTTTGGAGAATCCATGCCTTTAACGCCGCAGCGACCGCGTGCGAGATTGTTGCCGCATCGGACCTCCACCTCCTCACGCATGCTCCGCAGCGAGCATGGCTCTTGAAGTCTCATACGCAATCTCGGCTTGGTCGTGGCCGATTCACCCCGATCCTCTTAGAGAGACTCTTTCCTGTCGATGAGGCTATCATTGAAACTAGTGTCGAGGAGCTACCGCCCGGGGCAATGGGCATCATCGCTCTCGTTTTTATGCCCGAAATCTTTTGGGCAATGACCGATTGGTCTCGAGCGCTATGCTACTCGTGTTCCTTCCCTCCTCTTCAAACACCGATCTTGACACACGAGGTCTTTCTTCGGAAGGGCAACCGAAAGTATGACACTCTCTACAACCGTTCCAATCAACATCTCTCGTTAAAACAGTGATTGTTGAGAACATCTCATGCGGTGTGACTTGGTTCTCCGTACGAGATTCAAGCCCGCACTCGAGCTTTTCAAAGAACTCGCAGATGTTTTCGCGCATGGTCGTACGAGGCAAATGCCGTCGAATTGATCCGAGTATTGTCGTGCACGAGATTCCAACTCCACCAGTGCGAAACCCGTGCTGCCAACGCTTACGTCTATGCATCTCGTGAAAGCCGCTCGTTTACTGCAAGGCGAGTTGAAAAAACTTCCGAACGCGGGTTTTATTTATCCTATTCCCCTGCGTACGGTGTGTCCACGATCGTCCCCGTTGATAAAAAGTGTGGTACCATCCGAGTCCGAGTAGATTATCGCCATATCAATCGCAGCCCGTAGCCTCCAAGGACACATCCCACCTCGTTTATCGATCGATCATCGACGAATGCGCCGGGAGTGAGATCTCATTCCTTACTGGACTCGCTTTCTGTGCCACAACCAAACTCGAATATTTGCAACCTCGAGGACTCATCGCCTACAAGACCACATTCATCCGCCCAAGCACTTTCGCATACAAAAACTCCCGTCGGCTGCCAAAAAACGCCTGCGCCCACGTTTTTCAACGTGCGATGTCCCACGCTTTTCAGGATATTCACCATATTGTCCAGCCCATCGCCCGGACGACGGCGTCGTCTCCCGCCCTGTGCAAGCCAGAGAGTGACCATCCCGAGCATCTCCGCCTCGCATATTCCTTCGCGTACGCCACGCGCACCAAAGGCCCGAACCCCTCATAAGTGCGTCTTCTACGTTGATTCTCACGCCGTCTCTCAGGCTTCATAGTCTCGGAAAGACGATTCGCCTTGACCCGCTAAAGGTTGAGGCCATAATAAATCTCCCATCACCCTCCTCCCCGTATCGCCACGAGAGTCTACAAGGGAAGGCGAATTTTCTTAGACATTTTATTCCACATTATGCCGAGAGGGTGGCCAAAGGATTCACTCGTTTGCAGAGCTGCATCGTTCCTTTTCACCGACGAAATTGCTCGGTGAACTCCTTTGAGAAGCCGTAAGACACTATGCTAGTCAATGCTCCGTAAGTCTGTCGTCCTGACGACTACCACCGCCACTCTTACTTTGTATCTAGGCTTCTGCCGCATTAAGCACCATCGCCATGGTCTTGGTGCGTGTGATGACGAGAACCTGGTGACGAACATGTTGTTTATGCTACTCTCTCGGAACCTTTCTCGACCCGCAAACGCGTTATGCACATGTCGAGAAGTTGGCCTCAGCAGACAGCACATGCCGCACAACGCTGCTCGCCATTACATCCTCTTGCGCACGATAACAAAGGGTTTCTGCATCGCAACCCTATGACATGGCATTCTCTCTAGACACATTACTGCAAGTACTCCAAATGGATCGTGATCCCGTCAGAGCTTTGAATTGGAGTTCACCACCGCCAAGTCAACGACTGCACCGAGCCTCTGTCGCAGCTTTGACATGTTCTCTCCCGCTGCACTGCTCCTGCCACACGGGACAAGATCATATACCCGACGCAATCGCCGCTTTCTTATTGACACCCTGTGATCCTTGGGCATGGTGACATTGTAGGCATCTTTCGACTCGCGACATTTCGGTCCGAGTTGGATAAACCGCCGCCGTCGGATTCGGCACCGCTCCCAACTCCTACCGTATCGTAGGAGATACCTTATATCGTATTGGAGTAGATTCGGTGCTCCGGCGATGCCTTTACCTCTGGAAGAGGTCAAAAAGTCTTAAATGACTCCGCCACAATAGGAGTACTCGTGGCTGACACAGGTTCCGTGTATGCTACCTGCTTCGTAAGATTTCCACTATCAAGGTGTTATTTCCGGCCTTCCATATTCAAGGATTGTATCATTGCACCGTAAAATGTCATCCAGGCTGCATTTTTCGGTCGCAAGATGCGCGCGCTCGCCTTTGCCTTTGCATCCCGTTACATACCGCCGCCCTTTTGCTACATGCGGGGATTTCGGTGACGTGTAACCCCACTCGCCCGGCATGCGGTGTGATATCATTGTCGCCGTCGACTACTTCACTAAGTGGGCCGAGGCGATGCCTACACTAGCCGCCGACGGGAAAACGGCCGCGTTTCAGCCTTTATCTCAACCACGTTATCGCACGATTCTAGGGTGCCTTGTGCCATCGTACACCGATCATGGCACGCATTTCCGTGATTACATGATGGCGGAGCCGACCTTCAACGTTGGGCTTGCGCTCGCTTACGCTCAACACCATACTACTCAAGTCGAATGGTCAGAGTTGAAGCTGTGAACAACGTGTTTTGGTCACCATGCTTCAAAGAACATTAGCTTGGGATTCATAAATCCAATTGGCATCTCCAACTCGCTCTCGCCTTCCGGGCATACCGAACATCCGTCAAGAGTGCAACCGGATTCACACCATTCCAATTGGTGTACCCGTCCGGAAAGCTGCTCTACCTGCTGAATGTGAAATTCCTTCGCTTAAATTAGTCATGTGGAGCTCTTACCGGATACATCTCCCGAGGAAGAACGTCAGTATCTCGAACGATTGGATGAAACCCGCCGACCAGTCAGCTTTGATCATCGAAGCACAAAAGAAGAGGGTCAAATCTCATTTTGATCAATCTGCTTTCTCCTCGTTCTTTTCATCGAAGGAGACCTCGTTTCTCTCGTACGACTCGTGCACATGATAAGCTGGAGCCGCAGTAAACCTGCACTCATGTGGCACGCGGCCTCCATATAGTAAAACACGCTTTTGAAAAATGGGGCCTATGAGCCGATAGATTACGAAGGAGTTCCGCTCGGCGCAGTGTCGCGTTTAAACGCCGTACCCATACTACGCCCGAAGTGATTTCTTGGTGTGGTGTGTGTACATAGGTGTGTTAGATTGGTCATTTTGTGGTGCATGTGTATGGTATGCTTTGTAAA
Organism: Pinus albicaulis; assembly: GCA_034641835.2. Lineage (NCBI taxonomy): Eukaryota > Viridiplantae > Streptophyta > Pinopsida > Pinales > Pinaceae > Pinus > Pinus albicaulis. Next base: position 306,862,085 of record CM076578.1, on the reverse strand, counting down.
CATCTTTTGCCGATCGGGTCTTCTCCTAGTTGTGCAGATAAGTCTTTTCATCCATTTGTTGGTTTCGCGGGATGGTGCCTCCCCGCGCAGCACTCAGAATCTGTCGCGTTTCGCTGGTAATCTACAAATCCCGCTCGGTGAGCCGATTAACCCGGCAAGTGTGTGTGTTTAGGACGTACCACGAACAATATCGCGGAATATAGCGCCGTGTTGGAATTATTAACCGAGGCGCAAGAAACCTTGGCATCCGTGGAATTGCTCGTGTACCCAGATTCGACAACTTGTAGTATTACAAAATCGCAACGTAGACACTATTCGGTAAGAAACCCGTCTACATCTTACGTCCTGTATTTCGCGTATTTCCTGATCACCTGGAAAGGAATTTTGACTATATTACGTATCATCATATACCTGCAGCATTTGAATACATTAACAAAGATGCGTAGCAAATTTGGTTTTAGATAGACATTTGCGCAATTTATAAATCATCATCACATGTAAAGAAGACTCATCCGTAAATAGATATGTATATATATATAGATATCGAAATGTTTACATAGAGTGTGTCGCATAAAACTCACATACATAATCGCTCTTAGTACATCATGAGACACTCGTGTCTCTCAAAAATAGGTGTGGCACAGATCCTAAGGACTAATCCGCATGCGTGCTCATGGTAGCACGTCACCGCACGCACTAGGCGCCTCGTGATTCGGTGGATCCGGTTCGGAACTCCGCCCGACCGTGGCGCCGGTATGCCATTGGTACGTCCGATAGCCGGGCATAGTCTCGGGATCCCGTGGGCAATCCCCGAGATTCCTTCCGGGATCAAGTCTTCTCCTCCGAGATACCTTCTCCCCGGATTTCGAGGGCGAGTTGGGTCCTTCGGGAGATGGGAGACATCCCTGCCGGTCTTTCGGTGTCCTGCATCCGCATGTGCATGCATAATTGTAAGTTAAGACGAATGTGTATTAACACAAAACATATAAACATAAAAATCAAAAAATATGAGGTCTTACCCAACTCCTCGTCCCAATCATCTCCTTCGGGTAATGGGAGATCCGGGTCAGTAAAGCCGGGCGAATAGGGCCAATAATCCACAACGACCGGCCCGGCACCGTAGCCACCACAGAAGAACTCGGGCCTCCGTGACATCCGTTGGCCACCTCCGCGTATCCGGGCATCAATGTCGGCCGGGCACGAGCCATTCTCGGCTCTCGGTGGTATCGCGACTCGCCACCGCGCGCCCCTTGGCGGAAGATTGGTATGCGTTCCGTAACGAACGACACCAAGACGAACCATAGCCGAACCGAAGCCAGCCTTTCTCGTTTGCACTTTGTGAGTTGCTCTTTTCATGTTGATAGCCATCGCTTTCCGCCCCGCTGAAATGCAGCATTCCGACTCCATGCATTCCCAGGCCAGCCAGGAGCTGGGTCCTCGTGGCCGCCATGCGGAGCCTCGGCGACCCAGTTGTACTCGCGGCGAATGGCATGGAGAACTACTTCACGCTAGATCGGGGATGGTGGAGGATGTCCACCTTCTTGCTTCGATCCCCGTTCAGTGCCCCTCGCGCACACCCGTGCCATTACTTGTCTCCATCTTTTCCGCAGTGCTGTCCTGCCTCGCTAGCACAGGGATTGGACCTCTCGCGGGACAATCCGGTAACAAAATAAACATCGTTGACCTCCGACTCCTAACACCTCGGTCTCGTAACTCCGAACACTTGCTCGTTTTCATCCCGTATGCTCAGGTTAGATATTGGAGGAGCTCTGGCCGAGCTCGTAGAACATGGCGTGAGGAAGAACTTCTTTCAATCCACAAGCTTTGAAGTGCGTTCATGCAAGCTTGGCTTTTGCATGGTCCGCGTTCATCCTCGTCTCCGTGCTCTCGTCTCCTTCCATTCGATTGCCATTTTGAGTGAATATCTCGCATTCACATGGTCAAAAAACCCCCGATTAGATCTTTTTGATGAGCTTCAAAAATTCAAGAAATTTGGCTTTAAAAGCCGGAATTTTAGGCGGAATTTAGTGTTCGAGCGCCCCGGCGTCGGCCGCTGTTAGCACACGCCGCGCGGCGTGTGGCGCGAGCTCCTTTGGTAAAAAGGACTCATTGGCGCGGGTCCGTGCCCGATACCCGCGCCCACTGGGCCCGGCCCTAAAATTTCAAAAATGCCCGTGCAAAGGATCAGCATTTTTTAAGGGAAAACTCATTAAAAGATGAATGAAAATGTAGAGCAAGGGAACGCCTTCTCACCCGTGACAAACGAGAAGCTCGAATGGTTGCCACCGGATTGGTCGCAATCGCTCAACGTAGTTTCTCGCTCCAAATGGACCACCGTTGTTTTTCGCTCACGGCAAATAGTAAAAGTACTTTCATTTTTTACCAATGAGACATATTTATAACTTTTTCGACATTAAATGAGTTTTTAAAAGCTCACTTGTTAAATACTTGCACATATTATGTCGAAAAGGGATTTTTACGCTTGCTTGGTATGTGTGCAACAGTGTGTTTTTACGACTTAAAAAGATGGACACGAGTTGTATTTTTACACTTCTTCGGACTCGGTAAATACACGAAAAAGTCACCCGGAGTCATCTTTCGGCCTCTTTTCCGACTCTCTAAACATGAAAAGATCGCCGAGGCTCCTTGTCATTTCGATCTCGTTAAAATGGACACGAATCGACATTCACCCGGAAGATAAGTTTAACCCCTTTTTCTAAGCCGATGGATTGATTACGAAAAGGAACACTCAGCCTATTGCGACTAGGAGGCTTTCCCCGGATATTGTTTTCTCACCTTTTCTGGACGTCCGGAACTATTTACGAAAAGGGATTGGTGGAGTTTTCTTTTTCTGCGCCGGTTTTCTTTTCAAACTCTCTAAATATGAAAAGACGCCGAGTTCTTCCTTTGTCGACTCGTTAAACCCCGATGACATTGGATACGGTCGACGACGTTCTACGAGTTTCTCCTTCCTAGGACTCGTTAAAATGCACTAGGATGGATTTTCCCGCTCCCGAAGGGCGGACTTATCGCAAGCAAGCATATGCTATCCCTCCAAGCTTGTTGTTAAAAATAATTGGGGTACTCGCCTTTAAATGGTGGGGGAAAAAAATGGAACCATCGTCGTTGTCGCTTCGGCAAGATGTCGCTCTTCTTGAACATGGCACCGTCCGCGTTTGTGTCGGGGTTGGGGACATCTCTCATCTCGTTGCTTCACTTTTGCCTCCATGGGTTTGGGCAATCTCTTTTGACCTCTCATCTGCTCACCGCCTCGTCACCATGACCTTTGGATCCGTTGATGTCAACGATCGCCAAGTCCACATCTGTCGTGCCGTTCATGTGTTCAAGAGAAGTTGGCTCTCGCAAATATCAACCTTCCCTCCGTCGTTTACTCATACGATCCCGATTCACAACAAAAACATTATGTTTCTCCTCCGTCTTGCGTCGATGATGTGGGAATCATTATGGCCCACCTTCGGTCATGTGCCCGCCTTCTCGCCGACTCCAACTTCACTATCCACAGTTGGCCCAGAGACTCATTATGGTACCTTGGGAGCCTCGCATGCCTTCAATCGGCAGTGCTCCGTCGCATTCGACGAGAGGTTTACATCATTGGCCTCCGATCGAGTGATTCTCGCGGGTGTTCAACGTCAACTCATTTACTTGCACTCGCCGAGATTGTACCCGTAGTACTCTCGAGGACCATTGTCACTACTGGTGGTTTCTCTCGCGTCCGTTAACGTGCCTTTCATTATTGGTCGTAATCGCACGATGTTCATGCATGTTCGACTCGTGCACCTCACATATCTCACATGCTTGAACTTGTACTCGTTGGGTCGAGATGGGAGCCACAAAGACCCCGGATTGTGTCTCGTGGTAATCCAGCCGCGATCGTGGATTGTTATCATTATGTACATGACTCACTCGATTGGATGGTACGCGACCGACACCCGAGTTTATTTGTTTGATCTCAGTTGGATGGCCGCGCCCGTACTCGGATCCGGATCATAAGCATACTGTCGTCGATGGTCGCGCTCCATACCACTCTATATATCATGTACTTGAGATACTCGCCTGTATCTTCTCTCGCGTGTGTTTTCCGGGCCGACGGCTTCGGTTGAACATGTTCTCATAAAGCATTTCTCACCCCTCTCCTCCCTCTCGGCCTCGATACTAGCATCTCGCAGCTGCGCACTTTGTCACCGTCCTTACCATTCTCATCCCGCACAATGGAGGACCCATTCTCCGTGACCTCGTGGACACCGCTGCGTGCCTCTGCAAACATCACCAATGCATCCCTCTCGAATATGAGCTTTATTTGCCCCCGAGACATCTCCCCGCAGTAAGTCATGAAAACAGACTCCTTTTAGCATTGGCGCGGCGCCGATGGCCTCCAGACATCCGCGCCAATGGAGGAATTACTGGCGAAAGGGGGTCGCGCTCACTCGCGCTCCGTCATAGAGCCGTAGTCGCGCTCACCCCAATTTGGGAGTTTGTTTTTTAAATAAGGATGGCGGGAGTTGAGTTCTAACAAATTCATAAACCATCACCTAACATCTGAGTTGGAGAAGTTGAAGCTACGGGAGTTCTATGGAGGAAGTGGTTTTGCCACCTCCCATGGAACCTTCCTTGGTGATAGGGCCAATCCCATAATAATAGGGATCCCAACTCCTCCTTCCCCATCTATAAAAGCTCGCCCAAATCCATGGCAAGCTAGTCTTGAAGTGCTTGGGCTCCTCGAATTCCATATTCCCAAGAGCCTTTGTGCTGCAAAGCATCCTTTCTCTCCCTCAAGGCCGACTCAAGTAAGGAGACCATTGTCACGCAGACCTTCGGGAGAGGTTTTCCCTTTCCCTTGGCGTAGCTTATGCGTAGACGTGGACGACCGGAGACCCGTCTCTGAAGGAGACCGCGACGTCGTAACTCTGGTTGTAATCTCTCTTCGCCGGTTACTTTAATAGATGATTATGATTATGGTTCCACCGTTTTCCATCATGTTAATGCGAGTAATGTCCTTTCTGATCGATGTTTAGTTACGGAGTGCCGTGCCTTGCTACGCCAGTATCCGTTTCGTTTCTTTCCATGTGCAGGTGTTCATCCGCTGGAGATCGTGGAAGGATTGTGATCCTCGCCGAGGCCGAGGAAATCCGACGCTTCTTCTTCAGATCCTAGCGTTGGAATCCAAGTAGGCTTCTATCTCCAGCCTTTTCATTCGTAATTAGGAACCTGCGTCATAACATTGTTTGATTGTTGCTAGAGCCCTGTTGGGCTAGCAGGGATCGCCTCTGTCCGCGGAGGGGATTTACCTCCTCAACACTTCCTCTTAACCAGGGACTTCTCCAGTTGATAACAACAATTTCAATGATGTATTGTGTGTTCCAAGTTTTTCTTGCAACCTTCTATTAGCATATCAAATCACTTAGACGTTGGTGAAGGTAAAGCAATAGAGTTTTCACCTCACGAAGTTGTGATCAAGGATTTAAAAGAGCCTAAGCATGTCCCTACAACTAATTTTTTTATGATACTACCAAGATGTACAAGTTTGAAAAGATTGGCTCATCATCTTTTCACTATGTTTTATTGTTCACAATTATGACTTAAATAAACATTGGCATGAGTGATTTGGTCATTTAAAGTGTTTCTCATTGCAACAACTATGTAATCAAAATTTGGTGACTAGTCTTCCTTTCATTTCTTGTAGAGATGGTGTTTGTGTTGGGTGTCACTATCAACAAACATCATTGAGACAATTTTGATACACATGGTTTTTTCCATGCCTCTACTCCTTTGCAACTTGTTCATAGTGATTTATGTGGTCCACTTTCTTCAACTTTCTTTCGGTACACTTCTTAATTTTCCTTGTTGACTTATGCACTTGGATTACTTCGTCAAACTTAAGAGTGAACTTTTGACTTGGTCTTGCCCTATAATGCTCTTGTAGAAAAATAATCTAGACATCAACTACAAAGGTTAGGAACATATAATGGAGGAGAATATCTTAACAAGAAATTCACAAGGTACTATAATGCACAGGGAATTCAAATGCAACACATTGTTTCATTGGGTACATTATTTCCATTGTGTTTCCCTCCGAACATAAAGGAAATAGATCAAAACACACACACACACACACAAAAAGATTTAAAAAAAAATTCATATAAAAATAGAAAAAAAGACGTTAAATTGGAAAAAATATATAAATAAAAAAAACAGAGAGAAAACTATATAAAAAAAAATTGATTATATATATATATATATATATATATTAAAATAAAAAGTTTTATAATATACAGGAAAAAAAATCTAAATAAAATTTATTTAAAAAAAAAAAAATTTGAAAAAAAAAGCAAAACAAAAACGACAATTGACCCTCAACCATTAAAATCAGCAACCATCGACCCCGTTCGGCCATTGAGCAACCATTGCCACTGTATGAGGCACAAGAATCATCCGAACCTGTTGTGCCCTCCATAACGCACACACTCACCAACCAACGCCTGCTCGTACACGTTGTGATCGCTAACCCTTCATCCATCCCTCACGCCGTGTACATCCCCCAAGCTGTCATTTGCCATATACCACCACCATTCACCGCTCCCATCATTCCTAATGACATCGGACACCCAACCGCTTGTGATATCGTGGGTCAACGGACAAACCCACCGTCAAACGGTGCAACTGTCACTACCTTTGAACCATAATTTTTTTATTATTATATATGAACAAACTATATATATATATATAACGACTACCAACATTTTAGAGCCATTAAAAAATAATTATATATAATATACAGTTATAAACTATATATAATTTAATTAATTAATTAATATAAATTTAATTATATAATTAATTTAATAATTAATTTTTTTTTTTAAATATTTTTATATTATATGTATTTATATACATATAAAAAAAATTAAAAAAGGAAATATATAAAATTTAAAAAGGAGATATATAAAAAAAGGTAATATTATAGACAAAAATAAGATAGGAATTAGAAAGGTTACCTTTAATCCCTAAGCTTAGCGACAAACACAAAAGAAAGTTCATCACTAAAGCAAGAAAGAGTCTAATTTGAAGATGAATAAAGAAATTATGGATTCCACACATAACTCTACATTTTGTTCCAGATGTCCAATTTTGTGGAGCAAGAGACCAATATTTATCGATTTATAAAAATCACACAATACTTTGTCCCAAATTTCGAAGATTGATTATTTTAGAAGAATATCAAGATAACGCCCAAACACAAATTAAAAAATTAAAGGAAGAGATCGTGAAACTTCAACAAAAGAGCGAAGCCTCAGAGAAGAAATATAAAGATTTCGCAGATCGATTCATACAAAATCAATAGAATGCAACGAAGAAATTTGGCATCTAAGAAACCACAATGAAAAATTACTTTCACAGATTAAAAATTTGAAGGTTAAGAAACAAAAATTAAAGCAAAAAAATGAAAGTTTGTAATATTCCCAATTAGCCTTGCTAATTGGAATATTTCATTTTTGCTTTATTTTGCCGCTTTAGCTAGATATAATAAATAAAGTGAGAAATAAGAGGGGTCACCTCACTTTAGTCACCTCACTTTTATGTAAATAAAGTGTTCTTTTCCTAGTAGATTGACGTTATAACTCAGAGAGAGGCCTTCGTCCACATGATTATGATGGGGGAGGCATCAGCGTCGTACCCAAGGTAAACCGCGCTGGTGTCAAAGGAGAGTATGGGACGCAGCTTTAAGTTTTTGGAGGGAGTTTGGCATTATAAAAGCAGGTGCTCTCACCTCATTTGGATCATTCATGATTTGATATTATTATTGAGAGCTAGACTTCGTCTGCCCGTTCGAAAGACGCCTCGCTGTTTAGTCGGTCGCCAAAGATCGCTAGTGCAACCGAGTGTCTCCGGCCGTAGATCTCACCCTTAGCCTCGGGGGACTTCGAGTGCCCCGCTCTCGGTAAGGTTATTTCTCTGCTTCACCCTTGGGCTTCTCGGCGACTTCGAGTGCCTCCGGCCTCTAGTAAGGTTCTCGGTCTCGAGTACACCTTTCGGGCCAGTAGCAAAGTATGCAAGCCAGCTCGAGCGCATTTGGAGAGGAAGAAGCCCTCTCAGTGGTCGCAAGCAGCTCGTAGGAGGAGGGACGCCGTTTCCCTCGGAGGAGAAAGTGACGCCGATCGGCCCTAGGGAGAGTGAGGACGCCGCTCTGCGGAGGACGGCAGCCTCCGTAATCGAGCAAAGAGAAAACGCCGTCCGTGAGGAGGAAGCCGTCGCGCCGCGCTCTTGGAGTGAGGACGCCGCTCCAAGCCCGAAGAGGAGGACGCGTATCTCGAAGGCAGCAAAGTGCTGGATCCGACCAGCCTTGGAGAGGGTAGATCCGAGTCAGTACATTTGCATCTAGTTCTCGTATGGTGTAGATCCGGAGGCATAGCGAGATCCGCTTTGGGAGATTGCGGTATCCGAGGAGATATCGCGAGATCCGGCTCAGATCCGAAGAGACGTCACCGCATCCGGCCTCCTTGGAGGTTGCGCATCTCGAAGAGCTATTGTCGCATCCAAAGACAGATCCCAGGAGTTAGCGCGTAACAGACCGACTTAGGAGGACGCAGACCGGGGAGGGGAAGGACGCGAGTCCGGTTTCGGAGGCTTCGATCCGGCGCGAGATCCGAGCATCCGTATGCGCATCCACCCGGTAGGACGCCGATCCGATGAGCAAAGCCAGTGTGGAGATAGGCTCAACAACATGTGCTTTCAGCCTCCGCAGCCGATCCATCTATCCGGGAGGTTTTGGTGATTGGTGCTTCATTCGTAGCCGCGCCCGTCACCAGCAGCGACGCCGTTTTCCATTGGTGAGGGTTTGGAGTTTGAGACCGCCCATTTTCCGCCTTCGGCTAGTACCGTCGTTACCCGCAAATTTGTCCGTTACCTTTCGTAGCATACCTAGGACGTACTCGCTCCTTGTTGGCACGCATTATCCGTCTGGAGAGGGTCTCCACTTGCTCTAGGGCAAGGATAGGTGCACTTACTCCGATTTTCTCTTGTACTCCTTCTCTATGTACCTTCGCATTAATAAAATGGCTCAAAGCTCGCGTGCACCCTATGTGTAATTATTCAAAGGATCCTCGAGTTCAAGCATTATATTTTCTATATTTTGCCTCGGCATATTCCCGTGCCACATACCGAGTTATTTCCCTTTGGGGATATTACAAAGCGGGTATCGCAGCACAGATCCGGCTTAGCTTCCTCGTGGTGCCAGCGCTTCATGAACCCCTACATCCACTCCAAGAGTCTCTTTTGGGAGGAAGCGATTCCGATCTCGCAGACGTGTGACAGGCAATCCAATGGAAGACATAGCCGAGAAGCTGGACACACTCATCCACCACATGCAGGATGTAACCAAGAGGGTTGCGTGCGTACTCGTAGAGGCGATCGCCGCAGAGAACCCCCTAGCTCCTCCGTGGGAGAAGGATCGGGCGTGTCTAGCTACACATACCGCACGCTATTCCCATCAAGGACAGCATTGACAGGGTCAATCCCGCACCCACGCGACCCACCATGCCTACCTTTCCGCAGAGGACGAGGGGTCGACGTCGCACCAAGAGATGGGGGTCCGTACCAACATGCGGCCATACATTTTACGCATCGGCGTAGCCCTGGCCGCGTGTCGGCGGATGCTTTTCCCTAGATCGCTATATTCGGGCCCGATGTGGTGGCAAGGCCCACGAGCAGAGCAGTGACAAGGGACGGCTCTCACCGTGATAGCCACCCAAAGTGCAACAGGGCGAATCTCCATTTGCCGATGTTTGACTACGGCAGAAGACGGCGGCGCAGTGCCTGGGTAGGGGAAACTCGGAGCATCTATTTTCAGCTTAACCAGTATGCCGCAGAAGGAGGCCATTAAGATCGGCCGCATCGCATCTAGTAGGGTGAGGGCAGTGATCGGTGGTTTCATGGGATGGCAACACCGGGACGTCTCCGCGTTGACGCACCGCAGTAGGCCGAGTTCACGTGAGGGTGATGGAGCGTGTGGACAGAAGGATCCGAGCGGGACATTTCGTTGAGCCAACCAAGCTCGTACAGTACGTGGAGTGCAGCAGGCATACATCTCGCAGTTCTTAGCGGTTTCGGTGATGGTACCCGACGTATCGGTCGTACCGGATGGCCCGAGGCGTCGGCGGGAGGGGCCGCCGTAACCACTTCGTGGCCTGGTCCTGTGGCGAAACAAACCGGCCACTACGGCGATGCTGCCGCAGGGGCTCGTGACCCACAAGATGTCACAAGTGCCTAGACTCCGGCCACCCGATCAGAGACCGTGTTTTCTCGCCCAGGGGTAAGGACACAAGGGTTCCCGCCTCCCAAGGCGAATCCGTGCGCAGAGGATGCCGCCTTGATGATGAGGCCGTGGAGAGAGCCGAGACGGAAGCGGTTATGCTTCGACCGCCGTGAGCCGGCACCGGGACACAAAATGTACGGCGGTGGAAGGCACATTTCTACAGAGTAGTCTCCTCCGCGAGCAAACGAAGAGGACGAGGTGGGATGAGCGAGGAGTGCGGTGGAGAATGTTAAGGCAACACGTTGTAGCACCCAATACCACCTCCACCACCCGATGCGGTGGGGCTCTCATTCCCACCCATCGGGGGAGCTCTCTAGCAAGATTACGAGGAGTCAAGCTATCCTCGACATTGCGCGTAGGAGGGGACAAGGCGCGGGATCAGCCTCGGGTTTCTTCGGGTCTTAGTCGACAAAGTGGGGGCCACCACAACTTCACTGATGCCCGCATGGTCGCACTCGAGAGGTGCATACCAACTCAGAGCTTTGATGGGTTTTCTTCTGTCTGGGTACCGGTGGAGATCGCACCATGGCATGTGCTCGATATGGTACCGTGATCGTCGCATGGATTTATGAGCACTTATACATTGACCGATCACTTCTTTGTAGGGACATTCCTGACACCCAATGTGATATTGGTCCAAAGTGGCTTATTACCTGGGAAGGTCACGTACGGATTGGAAGGCCCTAGAGATGGAGTGGGATGATCCCAAGACGGGGAAGCATGAGAAGATCTTTCAGAGGGCGTAACACCTATCCACCCTGCAGACAGACTTTTAAGCACACGAAAGATGGGAGGCCATATTCCGCATATGGGAGACATGGAGTGGGTGCGTAGGGGAGTTGCGGGCTGCGCAGGTAGTAGATACGGGACGCGACGGCACGATCTGACGATACTCTTCTCGATAGATATGCAAAGTAGTTTTTGGAGACATTCCACCGTGACAACCCACCAGTACTCAGGGTCGAGCACACGATTGAGTTGGAGCAGATGAAGCGATCACCGCGACCGCATGACAAAGATCCTGCAAGGCGTCTACTTCCGATGAGATGAGAGTGGGCTATTCGCAGAGTTGCCGGCTCCGGGGACACACATTCGACCCGGCCACCGCGCTTCTTCGCAGTGGGCCTGGTGAAGAAGAAGGACGGCACCATTACGCATGTGCATTGGATTACGGTGGCCTCGAACAAGAAGACCCCCGAAGAACAGTGTACCCCATTCCCGTGATCGACGAGCCGATGGATGAGTTGAGGGAGCACCTGCTCTTCTCAAAGATCGATTTGAGGATCCGGCACGCACTCGGGACACGCCATGAGGGAACAGGACATTCCCAAGACCGGCTGTGTGTCATTATGGGCACTTTTGAGTTTCTCGGTCATGCCATTTGGGTCGACTCAATGCACCGCGCTACTTTTCGACTTTGTATGAACCATCTTCTGTGGATCAGGAGCAGTCTCGAGGAAAGTCCACGCTTTTCGTTTGAGGAGCATCCTCAGAAAGCGCGAGACTTTCCGGGAGGAGCACTCCAGCGCACATCGAGACGGCCTTGCAACATCCCGGGAGGAGCAAAGCAGCCTGCACAAGCTCTCCAAGTGTGAGTTTGGATCGAGACCTTTTTGCTGAGAGTGCTCGTATTTGGGACACACTGCCATGGGAGTGGATTCGGTGAGAGTCTGCACGGGAGAGAAGATCCGGGCTGGCCGTGGATCGGCCGCAGCGCGGACGTGCACGAACTCCGAGGGTTCATTGGCATCCGTACTTACTGCGTGTAGTTCGTCAAGGGCTTCTCGCGGGGCGCCTGCGCCGCACGCACCTCACGAGCCGACGAGGAAGCGCAGCCCAGTTGGCTCTGACATCGCACAATGAGCTTTTTGATGGGCTCAAGGAGGTGATGAGAAGTTGTCCCGTGTTGGCTTTGCCGCATTTTACGCAACTGCTTTGTCCTAGAGTGCGATGTGCATCGTGTGAGAAGGGATTGGAGCAAAGCCTTTGATGCGAGAGGGTCATCCGATTGCGTTCGAGAGCCGGAAGCTCCTTCCACACGAGGAGGCTTTATCCCATCTACGACAAGGAGATGTTGGGCCATCATGCATGCATTGGCCAAATCAGACCGGTAGGTGAGCAGTATTCGGTGGTGAGGACAGCACTCATAACAAACGAGCACTGAGCGGTAGGAAGGCAGCAGAGAGTAAGGTGGCGATCGCAAGATCTGTGTTTCACGACTTTGACACAGAGCATGTCAAGGGGAAGAATAACGTGGCAGCAGACAAGTCTCCTTTCCGTAGACCGTCACCCACGTTATCACCTGCGTGAGCTTGGACACCGACCGGAAGGCTCGACTCACCGAAGCTGAGTACTCCAAAGATAGATTTGCATGCGAGGTGTCGGATGGCACAGACAGCGATAGTGGAGCAAGATGCGGTGGTGGCCGACGCAGGTCATCTATTACAGTGATAGGATCTTTCTCTTGACCCAGGGTCGCCTCAAGGAGAAGATACTCCGTGCTTCAGCATGATCCACCATCGCGGGCCATCGTGGGTCTCACCAAGATGTACAAAACGGTCATTCCGGAGAGATTTGCATGGAAGGGCCTCAAGGAGGACGTACCCGACGATGTCGTGGAGTGCGAGGTTTGCCGCCGGAACAAGGGGGAGATGAGCCATCCCCGCGGGGTTGTTGCAGCCCACTTCCCATTCCGGGGGAAGCGAGAGTATTTCGATGGACTTCATCACGGGTTGCCTCGCCCAACAAGGTGCAGGCAAGGACTCGCATCTTCGTAGTAGTTGACCGTGCCTAACGAAGTATGCTCATTTTTTTCGCCATTTTCGGCACATTATACCGCGTGGTCAGGCGGTGCGCAGTTGTTTTTTCGGGAGGTTTTCGCATTGCATGGTCTACCCAAGACCATTGTTAGTGACAGAGGGCCACACGTGCCATGGGTAGTTTTTTGGCAGAGCTCTTCCAACTAGTGGGGACCGAGTTGACACCGAGCACCAGTTATCATCCCCCGCATCGACGGCGCACTGGGAGATAGCTAACAAGTGGCTAGAGGGCTACCATGCGAAACGTCGCCGCGGCGCAGAGCATGGCCGAGATGGCATACATCCGGGCGCAGTACTCGCCACAACACAACCCACCATATGTCTACCGGCATGACACCTTTCTATGCGCCGTATGGATACTCTCATTCCCTATCTTTTGTGGACATGATGTTTGGTGTTGCATGCAGGCTCCGCGAGCCAAATTATGGATCCAAGAGAGCCGAGCACATCCTCCGGGCTCTCAAGGACAACAGGAAGCCACAAAAGCATGCATCCAAGCAGAAATTGTATGCCGACAAGGGTCGGTGGAGACACACGGAGGTAGGGGACTCGCCGCTCCGACCGCGGTCACGATGCCCATGGCCGATGTTTCCTTCACTCAAAATGTATAAGCAGAGAAGCGTAAGCCTCGCTTTTATGGACCATGCAGCGTGATACGTAGGATCGCGCGCGCAGCATATGAGTTGGAACCGCCCCAAGGCAATGCCGGATTCACAACATCTTCCATGTATCATGCCCGAAGAGGCGCCGGGTCGCATGTGACAATGCCCATCGGGGAGTTACCGCCGACAGATGATGAGGGGCACTTGGTGTTACTGCGACACGTGAGGCCAATATTGAGCACGTGGAGAGACAACATATGAAAGGTGAAGATCAGTAGAGTTCTGGTGAGATGGAAGAATCACGCGTGAGGATGCCACTTGGGAGGACGAGAGGATCTGGCAAGCATCCATCACTTTCCGCCTAAGCTTGGAGGACAAGCAACTGCCATTTGTCGAGCTCGCATATTCCCAATTAGCCTTGCTAATTGGAATATTTTCCATTTTTTGCTTTACTTTTGCCGCTTTAGCTAGATATAATAACAAAGTGAGAAATAAGAGGGGTCACCTCACTTTAGTCACCTCACTTTATAAATAAAGTGTTCTTTTCCTAGTAGATTGACGTTATAACTTAGAGAGAGAGCCTTGGGGTCCACATGATTATGATGGGGGAGGCATCAGTCGATTCCAAGGTAAACTCGCGCAGTCAAAGGAGAGTAGTGACGCAGTCTAAGTTTTGGAGGGAGTTTGGCATTATAAAAGGAGAGGTTCTCACCTCATATTTGGATCATTCATGATTTGATATTATTATTGAGAGCTAGACTTCTCGTCTCGCCTCAAGACGCTTCGGTTGTTTAGTCGGTTCCGCAAAGCAGTTGTTTAGTGCAACCGAGTGTCTCCCGCCTAGGACTCACCCTTAGCTCCTCGGGGACTTCGAGTACCGCCCGGTAAGGTTATTTCGGTTTCGACCCTCAGCTTCGCGGGGACTTCTCGAGTGCCTCGCCTAGTAAGGTTCCGTCGCTAAGTACACCTTTCGCCGTAGCAAAGTAGCCACAGCTTCTCCGGTGCGCATTTGGAGAGGAAGAAGCCCTCTTGTGGTCGCGCAGCTCGCAGGAGGAGGGACGACCGTTCCCGGAGGAGCAGCGGACGCCGACCGGCCCTGTGGAGAGTGAGGACGCCACGGCTCCGTGAGGACGTAGTCCGCACCCGAGCAGCAGAAACGCCGTCTCGAGGAGGAGGAAGGACACGGAATCAGCTTTTGGAGTGAGGACGCCTGGGCCCGGCTTCCGAAGAGGAGGACGCGATCCGAAGGCGCTGGCGGGCGACCCGAAACTTTGGAGAGGGGTGAGGATCCGCAGTGCGTATATTTGCAGTGCATCTTAGTTCCGTATGGTGTAGATCCGGAGCGTATAGCCCCAGATCCAGCCTTGGGGAGACGGCAGATCCGAGGAGACATTGCGCATCCGGCCTAGATCCGAAGAGATAACACCGCATCCACTTTGGAGGTTGCGTGCAAGTATCCCAAGAGCTACTTTTTCGCATCCGTGCGCATAGATCTCGAGGAGTTAGCGCAGATCCTGACTTAGAGGACGCAGTACCGTGAGGGGAAGGGACGCGTATCCGGTTTGGAGGCTTTCGATCCGAGCACAGATCCGAGCATCCAGTGAGTGCAGTATCCACCCGGGTAGGACGCCGATCCGATGAGCAAAGCCAGTGTGAGATAGGCTCAACAACATGTTTTCTAGCCTCCGTAGCACGATCCATCTATCCGGGAGGTTTTGGTGACTGTGCCTCATCTCGTTTCCGCACCGTCACCAGTGCAGACACGTATTTCCATTGGTGAGGGTTTGGAGTTTGGAGATCGCCTATTTTTCGCCTTTCGACTAGTACCAACACGAAATTCACTTTCGCAGCGCCGTAGCGGCGGGGACGCCGCCTCTGTTGCGCACCATTATCTCGTTTCGAGAGGGTCTCCACTCTGCTCTAGGGCAAGGGTTAATAGGTGCACTTACTCTGATTTTCTTGTACTCCTCTCTATGTACTTTCAGATTAATAAAATGGCTCAGTTTTCTGGCATCCTATGTGTAATTGTTCAGTGATCTGGTTCAGCATTGTATTTTCTATATCTGTCTGGCATATTTCTGTTTATTACTGGTTATTTCCCTTTGGGGATATTACAAAGTTCTAAAGATAAACTTAACGAGAATTTGTCAAAGAAGGAAGAAGAAAATTTACGCTTAAAGACCCCGAATCAAAGATTATTAGAACAAATTAGAAACTTAAAAGATAAGGAGAAGGATACTAACGAGAAGGTCAGCGATTCATAAAAAGAAGAATTTAACGTCTAAAACATCATAACCAAAATGTGCTTAACCAAATTAAAAAACTCAAGACCGATAAGAAATCATTGAAAAATAGATCTTAAGAACTTGTCACAAAGGAAGCATCAAAATCTCCAGATGTAGCAATCCAAGCTGAAGGAACAAACATCGATTCCAGTAATCTCACTGTTTACGCAAATCCAAATCCTACTAATGTAAAGACATACTCATAGGTTACCATTCAAACGATGGACATTCCAAATGATGATTCTGTCACCGACTCAACAACAATAGCACCTGAAGAAAAACAATAATCAACCACTAACATGATAAGAGAAAGCCAAACCAAAGGAGCTATGTATTGACATTCAAATCACAAAAGCAGACTTTCCAGTCAAACTATGTACCAGTATCACTCAGAAAATAAAAGAAAAAATTATGTTTCCAAGGATACTGAAGTTTGCAGAATCCAGTCCTATGATAACTCTTCATCACAAAATTTGATTCCATAGAAGATCAATCTAGGATGGTCTGATCCCTTCTCAATGCAACAATTTTGTTTGTCACTTAGAAGATCATATCAACTTATATCAACGAAGATGACAATGTCGAGACGAGAATATATTCGAAGAAGAAAATGAGATCAAGTATTTCATCACTAAGCTTTGAGAACAAAGCTTTTTGAAAGGGAAGACTATGTTATGAATATAATTCATATAAAAAAAATGTAAATATAAATATAATAATAAGTAACGATAATTAATTAACTAATGATTGGTTAGTTAGTAATGAAGAGATATGTCTTAGAGACATGGCCATTCGTGAAAGGGCGCCTGCCTAGGGTATATAAGCGGGCCCTCACTATCATTTGTACTCATCCTACATTAATTATTTTATACAATAAACCATTTACAATTACTGTCCTACAATGGATGTCTTTGTCTACATGTATTTTAAATATTTCCATTGTGTATACCACTGTTGGTCATTACACACCACAACAAAATTTTGTTGCTAAAAGAAATAATTGCACATTAAACAAAATGGATAATTATATGACTTAGTCTAAGGGATTGAGTTTTCATTCTTGGATGAACGAAATTGATCCATGGATGTCATAATGCTAGCACAAATATGTAGCAATTTGTGGATGAGATAAAGAAAAAAGAGTATGTTTCCTTTAAGGAGGGGTCAAAACCATAATGACTTCCTTATATTCACCATCAAACCAAGAAAAAATTACCAATTAAGGGTGTGCTAACATAGATGAAGGTTAAAAATCTAGAAAAGTGGTTGTTGTCCAAAATATAATGTGATGAAATTCTAGTTTGATATATGTAATGTTAAAAAGTGTAACTAGGATCGGTCTTCATATTGACTATGTAATTATGTATTTATGTAAAGAAGAAGGAAAAGACAATGTATTTTTGTTATACTTGCTTCATGGGTTTCATGAGAAAATTTTTATTATAGGTCAATAGAATTTTTCTTGTTGTCTATTAGGGTTTGTCTTATGTTTATAAGTGTAATTAAGAGTCATGTATATGAAGTGACTAGTCTGAAGAATGTACTCCAAGACCTTGTGGAAGAATGGCTCATAATTGCCCTCAAGACAACCCACATACAATGTTGGAAGATAAGCTTATTAATCAATGATGAAGTCGGCCTATATAAAGTGAGGATGTCAGCCTACAAACTTGTTGTAGGGTCGGCCTAAAAGAAAGTCAAAACACTATATATATGAAGGGACTTGCGACTCATTTGCCATCAACAAGAATGCAAATCTCTCTGAAATAATTACAGTGGTTAAAATGTGGATTTAAGATCAATAAGATTGCGGATACATTAGTGATTTGTGCAGATTTCAAGGACATAAGTGCAGGTTAAAAGATAGAGAATTGTGGACATATCTGTGACTGCAACAACGTAACAAAGTCTGGGTTAAATGGGAGTTAAAGCAGAGGGTGCGGATTTGTTTTTGTAACGCATCCTAAAGCATAAGAAGTGCAAATTAGTATAAAGGAGTTGTGCTCAAGTCTGAACCTAGTGCGAACTTCAGATTAATATAACACTGCGGATTGAGGATGAAAAGAAGTGCGGATATTACAGCATGAAAGTGAGAGAATAGAAGGAAGGTAAATCTGAGATTTACCTTCCTATCTTCAGTACACAAAAAGGAAGGAAATATATCTCAATTGAACATGAAGCAAGAAGAAGTATGTTGATAACCAGAGACTAAAATAGGAAGATATAATCAGAGACCGAGTTCTCTAATGGTGGTGCAGGTCAGTGAAAGTTGGTGCAGGAGAGAAGGATCATCATTGTGAAGCATACAAAGAAGCATTGACAAGGTCTTGGAGACATTCCTAGGTCAAGGGTCTGAGACTTGGTCACGATACTTGTCATTTGAAGATCCATAAGAAGAATTCCTTACGGGTTTTCCTCTCCAAGAGGGAGAGGTTTTTCCATGGCTCTAGGAGCCTAGTTTTGTGTCTCGTGTATTTTGATAATTGACTTGATGAAAGACTAAATAAGTTAAAGAAGAGAAGACATAAGTAACTCAAGTAAGCTCATAAGTAATTATCAAGAAGAAAATTTGAATTAATCACAAGCCCTATAAATTCTCAACATGTAATAGCCTTGAAATAGAACTAAAGCTCTAATATCATATTTAAAAAAAAAAAGAGTACTGGATAGAGGAAGAAAAATCCATTGGCTTTTATACCATTTTAGAAATCATGAAGTAATAAGATCTAAACTCTCCAAGAAACTCTAACCCAACAATATTGTAATGAAAAAAACAAGATGAACCCGTGAATAAGAGAAACGCAATATATGGTGACCTTAGGGAAAGGAAGGAATAAAGTAATGTGAATGAGATCAATATAAGTGATTTGATTGGTGTGCGTGTGTAATTTAGGGTTCATTAGCCCCAAGGAGGAGAGTACAACAACCTTACCTTAAAAATAATAGAATACAACAAAGTGCAATAATGGGTGTAACAACCCATAACTACCTTCAGGGAAACCCATAAAGGGCACGAACTACCCACATAGTGGGTTAGCACAAGACCACAAGTGAAGATTAGCCAACATGTCCTATGTTCCACCAATTTTCTAGGATGAGAGAGTGCAGGGTAGGGGAAACGCATGTGGGAACACCCCAAAATTTTAAGGAGAATTTTTTAGGAAGATTCATGAGGGAGGGGGATGTTAGGGTCCCTAAAGTAGAGGTCCTCGTCTCTAAAATTATAAAAATAAAAATAGATGATTACATGATGAAAAATCCCATGTCTTGATCATCTTGACAAATGTCAATCTCATATCTTCATACATGATAACATCCAATAGAAATGTTACAATATTGGTGTTGATTTATGGTAGCATCAAATGTGCTCTAGCCTTGTAATTTTGTATATAGGCTAGGACACATGTATTCCATAAAACCCAAAAATGGTTTTGGAAAATTCCATTTAGAGATGGTTTAATTAAAATAATTAATCGTTTTTTAATGTTTTCCTAAGTCTAAACTTGGGGAAACTGATTAATTAAATGGTATTAATTAAACTAAGTGTGAATCTTCTAGATGAAGTCTTGGACCACCTCCAAGTTAATCTTAGCCCTTGATTATGTTTTAATCTTGGTCATTGAAGGTTCAACAGGAGGATGAGGGGCCTATGGAATATACACATTTGAGACACTTGAGCCATTGAGCATTTTCAAATCTGTGTGAGGAGACAACTTTTGATTAGAATCAAATCACTAGGGCAGGGTTTGCTAGGTGATTTTGATTCAATGATCAGATTCCAAGAGGGGCAAAAGAAGAGTCTGGTTAGGAGGACTAGGAGTGCATTTCAGAGAGAGGCAACAATGACGCAGAGAGAGACAGTGCAGTTTTATGAAGAGGTGATGCATTCCCTGCAGGAAATCACGCAGAAGCAGCGCAGTGTCTTTTGGAGTCAGTCTAGAGATAGCTAGAGGCTGAGGTTTCTGAGCCAGGAGGGCCAAAATCCAGTCTTAAATCAGCTAGATCAGTTGCAGAGGAAGGTGACGCAATTCCTCAAGCTTGCCCACGCAGGCTTACGCAGTTCTAGCGTAGGCAATCATGCAGAAGTAGTGAGGACTTTACTAACGCTGTCAGATCAACCAGAGACTTGCAGAGTGAGGTATACCTCACATTTTTCACCAGATTGTCTAAATTTTTCTGAAGGGTTCGCTGGATGTTGGCATCCTAGTTGTACTTAAGATTTTGCTGCTTAATAATACAAACCCTTAGATCTGCTGCACCGGTTTTCCTAAGTTGGGTTTTTCCGGGGACTTAGTCCAAAAATAACTGTGTCAAATGTGGATGTTTTTTATTGTATTTTGTTTAGATTATTTCAGCACTTAGATTTATTCCACAACATTATTTGTGTAGACTGCTTCAGAAAGTACTTTGATATTTCACTGTAATGAAATAATTATGAAACATAATAGAAGAAGTAATTCAAATTTGTTGTAGTAGGAATCCAGATCTAGGATTTTTCACAATTGGCAATCTTGGTATCTTTATAACTATTAATTTTGTCGAATTATGAATGTCATATGAAATGCTACTTTCTCCATATAAACTATACTAAGGTTGGAACCACTCTCAAACATCTTAAAAAAAAACAATGACAATGCTAAATCTGTAAGTAAAATGACAAAAAACATAAGGTAAAGGAAAATGTTTGTTTTAATAAAAAAGGAAAGATAAAAGAGATTGTCGAATTAGAAAAAGTAAGATAAAGGAGAATGTCATTTTTTTTCGAGGAAAAAATCATAACTTTCATTAATAGTTATGAAAATTACATTTTGTATGTGCACATTGGTGCACTCCAAAAATTTGACCATCATCTGGCGAGATACTATCATAGATAATCCAAGACTAATAAAGCCCTGTAGTGTTAAAAAATTAAAAACATTTACATAAATTGTCCACGAAAATACTAAAAGTTTTAACAATGTACATAATGTTTGTGTCAGTGAATCAACTCAAAACATAAATTCAAAGATATTTCAATAAATAGATTTCATCTGTTAAGATTTTGAGCATCCGACTTCCTGTCCTCTATAAAGGGTCGATGATAGTACACATAGATCTATCCATCTAGTTGCTCAAAATTTTTCCAAGTGGCCAGATTCTATGAAGCACCTTCTTTAGATGGGGAATCTACAACAATATTTCTTTCCCTGTAAATGTGAACACATGAGATATGGTCAGAAGGTTGCTTTAAATGGAAAATCTCTTCAAGTAAAAGACTCAGAGTGTGCATGTGGCATCTTGAATTTCATTGAACCAATTTATCACAAACTTTGAATCTCCAAAGATCTGAAGCTTTTGTACACCCTTCTCAATAACAAACAACAAAAGACGTTTCAAGCTCATCAATTCAACATAATTATCTGTGTCAGACCTAGACCACTCTGAATTTTGAAAAAATGCTCTTGCCGGAGGAATAAGAAAACCCCCGAATCTCTCTCTTCACCTACCCCCTCCCGTCAATGACTTCTTCAGATATATTACGTGGTCAGTGGAAAAATTCCTCAAAAGAAATATGAGAGTAAATTGCAATAACCTGACTAGCAAACTTGTGCAGGGTATTAGTTTTGTCCTGAAAGATTTCAGCATTTCTAGAGAGCCATATATCCCAGGAGATTAGGGGAGGCAAGATGCAAATTTTTTTGGGTTTGCTATATTCCACCAAGACTCCTAGGCCTTTTGAAAAGATGCTCCTTGACAAGTAAATTGCAGGTCCAAGGATGATTTGATAGAATACCATAACTCCAAAGTGGAAGGACATGACAGGAAGAGGTGATCCATTGATTCCTATGATTGTTTACATAGGGCACACTAGCATACACCAAATAATACCTCTTTTTTTAGATTATCTCGTCGGTGATTTGTTTTCCAGAATACACCACTGGATGAGGCAAGCCTTTGCTGGGCAACTTAACTTCCATAGTTTCTTCCACCACCATGTTATAATTTCTGGTCTCTTGTACTCAATGATATAAGAATAACAAATTTTCATGGAGTATTCCCTTATGGGGCACGAGCCCAAACAAGAGAGTCCTCTTTATCTTCGAGTCAAACATGGGAGATATTGAGTGCAAATGTGAATCGGTGCCACAAATTTATAAAGACAATGGGCATATTTAATTGGATTGCGTCAAACCACCCATGTGCCCAGATGGTAGTCTGGTCATTATCAACTATCTGGATCAATGTGAACTTTCCTATTGAGTGCAAATAATCAACCAACTCTTGAGGCAGGCAAGAGATTTCCCTACATCTAACCGAGGGGTCAATCGCAATCCTAGCTTTCTCATTGTTTGCAACTTTCCATGACAATCCTTCCTCAATCACATGAAAAGAAGCTAGGACAACTTTCCAAAGCAGGAGTTGCGAGTTAATTTCATTTCTTGTGCACCACTTCTGTCCAACGACTATTAGTGGATATCAGTCTCCATCCAACCTTTGCAGCCAGTGACTTTGCAAAAAAGTGAATATTTTTACGCCCCAAACTCCCCCGCCCCCCACTCCTTTAGAAGGGAAATTTTGTCACATTTTACCCACGTGAAAACATGTTCCTCTTTTTCCCATACCATAAAACCCTATAGAAAATTTTTCAAACATAATTCAGGATGCCTTTTAGGATCCTTGATAAAGGCATCCAGAAAATCAAGATTGCCTCCAAAATAGATTTATAAAAAATAGTCTGCTAGCACAAGACAACCATCTAAAGCTCTAGACTTTCAAACTTTTTTCAATATTTGCTATAATCCAATGTCAATCCGCTTTTCTGTAATCATTGGGTTTTAAATGAAAATCCAAGTAATTGGTGTTGTCTACTAAGGCGACATATTTTCTCAGACGACCAAAAGTCGTCGAAATCTAACAAATTTATTTTTTGTCAACAAAATCTAGTTGTAGGAATGTTTGAATTAGGGTTTTGATGGTGGAAATGGATTCAACACCAACAAAAACCCTTGGGGCACTCAAAATATTGAAGCATGACCACTGTAACCTAGATTTACAAAATTTTCTGCTTGATTTTATCAAAATCTTATCAGAATTTCCATATTTTTTGAGAAAATTTGAAACATCGTTAAACTAACAGCTTGCTTTTAATTCATCATCAAACCTGTTAGAATGAAAGGGAAGAATATATTGTGCATTGATAAATTAGGGAGTGGAAAGGGTGCCTAAATGTCACTTGCCCAAGTATCTTTTTTGGGGCACCTAAATATCTCCCTTTTTGGGAAACACACTGCCACAGTGTACAACAACCAAATCGAAGGGCCCGAAACCCTCATCTCACCTTTGTACACGAGGCATATTTTTGAAAATTTCAATCCAGAAAATATTTCTGCAGTGATAGATTTATTTCTCCTACTTATTATTTCAATAAGTTGTTTACATAATTCTTCTAGTAAATATCGAAATAAATACTACTACAACATTCACTTAAGTATATGCAGAGAAGGGAACAATAAGAAATACAAGAATAAGAATCAATGACATTTACACACTTATTTTTGGACAATTGTCCCCGGAAAAAAACCAATGTGGGAAAACTGGTGCAGCAGATGAGGGTTTATATATTATTCTTCAGCAATGAAATTATTTACAAGGAAAAGATTGGTAAATTTCTTTAGAAAATACTTGAGATAAATTCTTCGAAACCCTCTTGAGATTTTTTGACACTTGGAAGACCCACTACTTCCCTCCGCGTCACTCTGCGTGTCTCTCTGCCCAGTCCCTGCGTCAGACTGTGTCACTTTGAGTGGGCTTTCTACACTGCCCTCTATGGCCCTCTGTGTCCTTCTCTCCTCGACCTTTGTCACTGCTAACTCCCTCTCCTTCTTTTTCATCTACAACTATGCCCTCCAACTCTCCCTCTAAAATCGAATTCTATTCCTTTAGAATCGACTTTCTTCGGGTTACTGAGTGTATGCCCAACTTGCTTTCCAAATGACCCTCAAGCCTTCTTTTATAATCTTCTTGTTGACAAATCAACAACCCAGATTAGAAGTCTAATAAATGGCCAAGATTAAAACTTGACCTGATCTTTGTTCTCTAGAAGATTCACACTGTTTTATTAATACTCATTAATTATTTAATTTCCCCAAGTTTAGACATAGGGTCTACATTAAAATAATTAAGTATTTTAATAAAACATAAACAGAGTGGAATTTCCACAAATGGTTTTTGGGTTCTTAGGAATACTGATGTCCAAACCTCCTTACAAATTTTGAGACTTTAAACACTTTCTAATGCTACAAAAAGCAACACTCCCTCTTAGCGAGGAAAGTGTTATAGAAAAATTCCTGCTGCATGCTACTCTGTCTTGAAGCATCCTCCGCGCTGTTGATGCCTTGCTGCTGCCCCTCACCTACTACGCTGTTGCCTTCTATATTTCTACCCATGACACTGTCACTGTCATTGCCTCATCTGTATTGCAGCCCCCTCTGAATCCTGAACCTATCCATTCCTGCTACTGAAATGGATTCTTGATCATCCCCATCTTTTCTCTGAAATAGACAAACTTAGTCTTTCCCATAGCTTTCTTGAGGATATTTTCCACTTGTTCTCCTGTAGAGTGTACTACAATTGTACAACTCCCCTTTGGACACAGTCTCTGATGAAATGACACCTGATGTCAATGTGCTTGGACCGATCATGAAACACAAGATTCTCAGAGAGCTTGATGCAACTCTGATTATCACATAGAATGATGGTCGCCTCCATCTTCTCCTTGAGTATGTTCACAAGCAGTTTCTGAAGCGATATGGCCTTACACGAAGCCATGCTTGCTGCCATATATTCAGATTTTGCGGAGCTCACGGCCATAGATTTTTGTTTCCTGCTGCACCAAGAGGTCATCCCGGATCCAACACTGAAGCAGTACCCACTAGTACCTTTCTGATCTACTGGGCTCCCAGCCCAATCTGCGTTAATGAACCCACTCAACCTGATGTCATTGCCTCTGGTGTATTTCAGCCCAAGGTCGATTGTTCCTTATAGATATCTCAGAACATGTTTGGCTGTTGCCCAATGATCCCTACTAGATTCCACCATGAACTGACTCAGAGTATTGACAACATAACAGATGTTTGGTCTCGTGTTTACTAGATACATCAGAGAACCTATGAGTTGCCTATACAATGTAGGATCAACCTCATCATCTTTGGACGTGTCAATTTTCTTCTAGTTGGTAATCATTGGAGTAGCCATGGGTCTATATTCCTCCATCGAAAATATTTTCAGAACTTCTGTATATATCTTCCTTGACCAAGGAAGATCTCACCCTTCTGCTACCAAACTTCCAACCCCAGAAAATAATGCATCAGCCCTAGATCCTTCATGTAAAATTATGTAGCTAAATTCTCCTTCTAGTCCTTGATGAGCCTAGATGATCCTGTTAGGAATAGATCATCTACATACAACACTAGTATAAGAGGCTCATCCCCTACTCTCATATAGTAGAGATTGGGATCTGCATCACTCTTGACAAATCCCATTTCCTGCGAGTAGCTATCAATTCAACCATACCAAGCTCTAGGGGCTTGCTTCAGTCCATACAAGGCCCTCTTGAACCTGCACACATGATTTTTTTTCTCATGTGTCTCAAAGCCCTATGGTTGTTCAACATATACTTCTTCTTCCATCACCCCATTCAGGAACGCAGTCTTGACATGCATCTAGTGAATCTCCCATCCCATCAACAAGGGCTATCACAGATCTAATAGAAGTATATTGGGCTACTGGGGCAAAAGTCTCTTCATAATCTATCCCTTCCTTCTGAGCGTACCCCTTAGCCACAAACCTGGCTTTAAATTTCTCGATGCTTCCATCTGCAACATATTTGATCTTGTAGATCTCTCTCAAACATACAACTGATATGTCCTGAGGTCTGTGAACCACTTCCCAGGCATCATTCGTCATGATGGAGCTATACTCGACCGTCACATCAACCCATACCTGGTGCTAAGCTACCTCTTGAAAACTAGATGGTTCCCCAACCAGTGCTACCAAAGATTGGTACCTTTCAGGTTGTCTGTGTTGCATCTTCTCATTTCAGGGGCTCCGACAAACTCTTCTGCATCCCTTAGAATTTGTCATAATTCCCTGCTCGTCTTACCACTGGTAGTGGGTGGATCCACCTGCTCTCCTTCTTGCAATTCCTCTGGAGATGTATTCCTTGGATCCCCATGCCTTGAAGAGGCACTCGTATTACCCTCCGCAAGTCATTGTGGTTGGACCAATGGATCCTCCTCAAATTACATAGCAAAAGGAATCTCCCAGGATTTTCAAAAGGCCATTTCCTCCATGCATTTCACATCCTATCGTACTAAAATCTTCATGCTCTCAGGAATGTATATACGGTAAGCCTTTGCATTTTCATTATATCCTTTTTCCACAGTCTTATCCAGCTTCTTCCTCTTCTCTTCGGGCACATGACAATATGTCGCACTGCCAAAGATCCTAAAGTGGCTCACTTCAAGCTTGCTCCCAGTGAAGACACTTTCTGGAGTGATCTTACCCAATGCATTATGAGGAATCCTGTTCTGTATGTAGACAACTGTATTACAAGCTTCAGCCCACAGACATTTTGGCATGTCTTGATCGTACAACATTTCCCTTGCATCTTTGACAATAGTTCTATTCTTCCTCTATGCAATTCCATTCTGCTCTAGATAATACTAAGTAGTCCACTCTCTTCTGATGCCTTCCCTTGCGCAGAACTCTGAGAAGTTTTTATCCGTGTACTCTCCACCATTTTCTGATCCCAATGTCTTGATCCGGTTTCTTTTAATATTCTATACCAGAGCTTTAAACTCCTTGAATCAACCAAAGACTTCGTCCTTGGTCTTTAGAAAGTAGATCCAGGTCTTCTTGGAATGGTCATCAATAAAGGTGACGAAATATTCGACACCACTAAGAGCTCTAGTGGACATTGGTCAACAGATGTCTGAGTGTATTAAGCTCAACACACTCTTAGCCCTATTGTTGCTTCTATGATATGTTGCCTTGGCATACTTTCCAAATACACACCCTCTGCAGACATCGTCTCACTTGGTGCTCAGTTCTGGAACTCCCTTGACAGCCTTCTTGAGAATTATTAACACCCCATGATGCAAGTGGCCCATTCTCTGGTGCCATAGCTCATTCAAGTCCTCATCAGTGCCATTGGGGATTCAAGCTGTAACTTGTAGAGTTTATTGCTTCTGACTCCTATTTGTGCTTTCTTCTTCCAACTTGGGTGTTTGACATATACTTTATTTACAATGAAGTAAGTCATCGCGTTTGTTTTGAAGTTGCAACACAGAGAGTAAGCTCATCCCCAAACCAAGCACATGTAGTACATTAGTGGCTCAAAGCTTATTACCAGCGTCCGTTTGAAATATTATGGTACCTCTTCCAATAGGGGTACATTTTTCCTTATTTCCCATGGTGATTTTAAATTTATTTGCTCTTTTTGGTAGTTTGAGAAACATTCTCGCACTCCCATCATGTGAGCAGAAGCCACACTGTCAATGTACCAGATCTCAAGAGAACCAGAGCTTGATAAACAAGCAAATTATTCTTCCAATCTGGATGCCAGAACAGAAACATCGTGATCCATCTGTTCTTCCATGCTTCCCTTCTTCTCTACAGCACTGCGTGAACCCTTCTGAGTTTCCACTGTAGCAACGTCTGATCTATGTTCAATCGCCGATTCTCTGCTCCTGTTACTCATCTCTGACTCTAATACTATGTGAAAATTTCAATCTAGAAAAAATTTCTACAGTGATAGATTTATTTCTCCTAATTTCAATAAGTTATTTACATAATTCTTCCAGTAAATATCGAAATAAATACTACTAAAACATTCACTTAAGTATATTCAGAGAAAGGAATAGTAAGAAATACAAGCATAAGAATCAATCGCATGTACACACTTATTTTTGGACAATTCTCCCCGGAAAAACCCAATGCAGGAAAACCGGTGCAACAGATGAGCATTTATATATTATTATTCAACAATGAAATTCTTTAGAAGGAAAAGAATGGCAGACTTCTTTAGAAAACACCTGAGATAAATTATTCGGAACCCTCCGGAGATTTTCTGACACCCGGAAGACCCACTGCTTCCCTCTGCATCACTCTATGTGTCTCTCTGTGTAGTCCCTGTGTCAGAGTGTGTCACTTTGCATGGGCTTTTTGCGGTGCTGCCCTCTGTGGCCCTCTGCGTCCTTCTCTCCTCGATCTTTGTCACTGTTGACTCCCTCTTCTTCTTTGGCCTATGCAACTTTGGCCTATGCAACTTTGCCCTGCAACTCTCCCTCTGAAATCGAATTCTATTCCTTCAAAATCGACTTCCTTCAGGTTACTGAGTGTATGCCCGGTTTATTTTTCCAAATGACCCTCAAGCCTTCTTTTATAATCTTCTCGTTGACGAATCAATGACCTAGATTAGAATTCTAATCAATGGCCAAAATTAAAACTTGACTTGATCTTCGTTCTCTAGAAGATTCACACTATGTTTTATAAATACCCATTAATTATTTAATTTCCCTAAGTTTAGACTTAGGGTATGCATTAAAATAATTAATTATTTTAATAAAACATAAACTGAGTGGAATTTCCACAAACGGTTTCTCGGTTCTTTGGAATACTGATGTCCAAGCCTCCTTACAAATTTTGAGACTTGAAACACTTTCTGATGCTACAAAAATCAACAATATTCTCATTCATATCGGATGTTTTAGTGCACTTTTCCAAACCGTGCTGCCATTGCGCCAATACCACCTTTGGCACTGTTACCACACAAACCAGTACGAGACCTAAAAGGGGTTCCTAAGAGGTCAACTGCAAGGTTAAGGGAAACAGTGGAGACTTAGCCCACTATCACCACAGCTAAGGCTCCATGCTCTTTATGGACTTTCACCGATGGGAGTAGTCTCGATGTTTTGGGGAAGCCACTTATGAAAGATATGTTAATAAATATGTGTTAAGTGACCCTAGAAACCCTTTCCCTAGGATAAAATGAAGAGTCATACTTTTTTTATTTTATTTTAAGAAAGGGATTTGATCTTCTAGGGGAAGGGGGTGAGGATGAAGGGTACAACTTGAAGAGGTACTTCCCAATCCCTAGAATCCTATAAGAACTTGGATTCTCAAATAGTCGTTGATGAATATGTGAAAATTTCCAATATGAAATTTTACTACAGCAGCTGATTTATTTCTCATACTTATTTTCCACAATAAGTTATTTACAAAAACCCTTCAGTAAACATCAAAATAAATTCTACTACAGTTATCACATAATTTAATAGAGAAAAGAACAAAGAAACACAAGCACAAGAATCAATCACATCAACACAATTGTTTTTGGAAAATTGTCCGCGGAAAAACCCAATGCTGGAAAACCGGTACAACAGATGAGGGTTTATCTATTATTCTTCAACAACAATCTCTTTACAATGAATGACTTGCAGAATTATGGAGAAACTTTCATGAAAACGCTTGAGATATTTTTCCAGCCTTTGGAGAAATACTCACACCCAAGAGACCCTCTGGCCTCGATTGCATCACCTCTACGTGATCTTCTGTGTAGGTACTGATTGAGGACTGCGTCCTCAGCTGCGTTGTCCCTCTACGCTACCCCTCTGCTGCTCTGCGTCCCTCTTTCGTCTGTCTCTGATTGATGCTGAAACCCTCTTCTTCCTTTTCCCTACAACTCTGCCTCTGAAATCGAATTCTAAATTCTGAAGAATCAACTTCCCTCGAATTACTGAGTATTTTCCCGGCTTGATTTCCAAATGGGCCTCAAGCCTTCCTTTATAATCTTCTCATTGACAAATCAACGGCCCAGATAAGAAGTCTAATCAACAACTACGATTAAATGTTGACTTGATCTTCGTTCTCTAGAAGATTCACACTTTGTTTTATTAATACCCATTAATTATTTAATTTCCCTAAGTTTAGACTTAAGGTCCTTATAAAATAATTAATTATTTTAATAAAACATGAACCAAGCGAAATTTCCACAAACAATTTCTGGGTTCTTTGGAATACAAGTGTCTAAGCCTCCATAAAAAATTTGAGACTTAGATCACTTTTCGATGCTACAAAAATCAACACTCCCTCTTAGCGAGGAAAGTGCTCTAGCAATTTTCCTGCTGCATATTGCTCTGACCCTGAAGCATCCTCTACGCTATTGAAGTCCATCAACCATTGCACTATTGCTGCCACTGTATTTCTTCCCATGATATTTCCACTATCATCGCCTCATCTGTACTGCAGCTCCCTCTTAGTCTTGCACTCATATGTTTTTTCTACTAAAACAGATTCTTAATCATCCCCAACTTCTCCCTAAAATAAACAAACTTTGTTCTTCCCAGAGCCTTAGTGAGGATGCCTGCCACCTGTTCTCCTGTCAGAGTGTACTGTAACTGTACTACTCCCCGTTGGACACAGTCTCTCTTCAAATGACACCTGATGTCAATGTGTTTCGACCGATCATGAAACACTGGATTCTCAAAGAGCTTGATGCAACTCTGACTATCACATAAAATGATGGTCACTTCCATCCTTCTCCTGAATAGATTCACAAGCAACTTCCTAAGCCATATGGCTTCACACCAAACTGTGTTGGTTGTCATATATTCTGCCTCAGTTGAGCTCAAAGCTATGGAATTCTATTTCCTATTGAACTAGGAAGTCATTCCTGATCCAATATTGAAACAGGACCCAATGATACTTTTCCGATCTACCGAACTTCCAACCCAATTTGCATCAGTGAACCCACTCAGTCTGATGTCATTGCCTCGGGTGTACTTTAATCCATGCTCGAATGTTCCTCGTATGTATCTAAGAACAAGCTTAGCTGCTACCCAATGCACCCTCTTTGCTTCCACCATGAACTGACAAAGGGTGTTGACTGCATAACAAAAGTCTGGCCTAGTGCTAACTAGATACATCAGGGACCCTACGAGTTGTTTGTACAAGGTGGGATCAAC
Source organism: Pinus albicaulis (assembly GCA_034641835.2). Lineage (NCBI taxonomy): Eukaryota > Viridiplantae > Streptophyta > Pinopsida > Pinales > Pinaceae > Pinus > Pinus albicaulis. The sequence goes on along the minus strand of CM076578.1, from coordinate 306,831,047 downwards.
TTATTTATCCTAAGACACATCAATCTTCTTCTAGTTGGTGATCATTGGAGTAGCCATGGGTCTACAGTCCTGCATCCTGAACCTCTTTAGAATTTCTGTAGCATACCTCCCTCGTCCAAGGAGGATTTCACCATTTTACTGCCAAAATTTCAACCCCAGAAAATAATGCATCAGTCCCAAATCCTTCATGTCGAATTCAGTAGCTAGGTTCTTCTTGTAATCCTTGATGAGCCTAGATCAACCTGTTAGGAATACATATACTACCAGAATTAAAGGTTCATTCCCTACTGTCAGATAATAGAGATTAGGATCTAAGTCACTCTTGACGAATCCCATATTCTGTAGGTAACCATCAATCCGATTGTACCAAGCTTTAAGTGCTTGTTTAAGTCCATACAAGGCTTTCTTAAGCCTGCATACATGAGTATTCTGCTCATGTGTCTCAAAGCCCTCTGGTTGTTCAATGTATACTTCTTCTATCACCCCATTCAAGAAGGCGGTCTTTATGTCCATCTGGTGAATCACCCACCCCATCTGCATTGTAAGGGATATCACAGATCTGATAGAAGTATACTTGGATACTGGGGCAAAGTTTTCTTCATAGTTTATCTCTTCCTTTTGAGTATACCCCTTAGCCAGGAACTTGGCTTTGTATTATTCCACGCTGCCATCTGCAACATATTTGATCTTTTAGATCCATCTCGAACCTACAACTAATATGTCCTGAGGCCTAGGTACCACTTCCCAGACATCATTGGTCATTATGGAACTGCATTCTTCCACCATTGCATCTACCCATACCTGATGCTGAGCTGCCTCCTAGAAACTAGAGGATTCTCCAACCTGAGCCACCAAGGCTTGCTGCCTGTCATGTTGTCTACGTTGCCTCTTCTCATTTCTAGGAGCTCCGATGAACTCCTTTGCGTCCCTCAAAATCTGTCGTAATTCCCGGCTCTTTCTTCCGCTGGTAGTGGTTGGATCTTCCTGCTCCTCCTCCTGCAAATCTTCCTGAGGTAATAGTTATGGATTCTTATGCCTTGGAGAAGCACTGAGGGTTGTTTCGGTTAGTCGAAGTGGTTGGACCAATGGATCATCCTCCGACTGCGTTTTGGAAGGCATCTCCCAAGATTTCCTAAAAGCTCTTTCCTCCATGAACTTTACATCTCGTCGTACTATGATCTTCCTACTGTCAGGAATGTAGATACTATAATGCCTTAGCATTCTCGCTATATCCCACCAGATACCCTTTTTTTGCAATCTGATCCAACTTCTTCCTCTTTTCTTCAGGTATATGGTAGTATGCCAAACTTTCAAATATCCTGAAATGACTCACTTCTGGCTTCCTGCCAGTGAAGACACTCTCTGGTGTAATCTTACGTAGTGCCCAGTGAGGAATCCTGTTTTGAACATACACAACTGTGCTGCATGCTTCTGCCCATAGAAATTTGGGCATATCCTAATCATGCAACATTTCCCTTGCTTCTTCAATGATAGTTATGTTCTTCCTCTGTGCAATTCCATTCTGCTCCAGATTATATGGAGCGGTCCATTCTCTTTTGATGCCTCCCCTTGCGTGGAACTCAGTGAAGTTATTATCGATATATTCTCCACCATTGTCAGATTGCTATACCTTTATCCTCTTCCATGTCAGATTCTCAACAAGAGCCTTGAACTCTTTGAATCGATCAAAGACCTCATCCCTGGTCTTTAGAAAGTAGATCCAAGTTTTCCTTGAATGGTCATCAATTAACGTGACAAAGTATTCATAACCACTAAGAGATCTTGTGGACATTGGTCTGTAGATATCTAAGTGTATTAATCCCAAAACACTCTTTGCCCTACTGTTACTTCTGGATTGAGCTGCTTTGGCGTACTTGACTAGTATGCACCCTCTGCAATAATCATCTCGTTTGGTGCTTAACTCTAGAACTCCTGTGATGGTTTTTCTGAGAATTCTTGGAGTCCCATGGTGTAAGTGCCCCATCTTTTTGTGCCATAGTTCATTCAAATCATTTTCACCACTACTACCTATCAGTGCCATTGGAGATACTAACTGTAACTTATATAGTTTGTTTCTCCTGACTCCAATTTGGGCCTTCTTCCAAATCATGTGTTTGACATATACTTTCTTTCCAATGAAGTATACATCACATCCCTTGCTTTGTAACTAAGATACAAAGAGAAATTTCATCCCGAAACTAGGAACAACTAAGATACACAGAGAAATTTCATCTCGAAACCAGGAACATGCAGCACATTGGTGGCTCGAAGCCAATCTCCTACTTCAGTTTAAAAAAATATAGTACCTCTTCCAACAACGGTACATTTTGCCTTATTTCCCATGGCGATTTTTCCAGTCCAGTATTTCTTCTGTTATCAATCTTACTACTTGAAGTTCATATGTTCATCTTGGTAGCTCGAGAAACATTCTTGTATTCCCGTCATATGCGTAGAAGCCCCGCTATCAATATACCAAACCTATGAGGAAGCAGAGCTTGCGAAGCGAGCAACTTCTTCTTCCAATATGGAATCCAACACAAAGATGTCATGATCCATCATATCTTTCGTGCTTTCCTCTTTCTCAAGAGAACTGCGTGAACCCTTTCGAGTTACTGCTCCAACAACATCAAAACCACGTTCCATTGCAAAATCTCCAACTGTGTTTCCCGATCTCTGCTTCGATACCATGTGAAAATTTATAATCTGAAATTCTACTGCAGCAATGGATTTATTTCTCCTACTTATTTTCCACAATAAGTTATTTACAAAAACCCTTCAATAAACATCAAAATAAATTCTACTGCAGTTATCGCATAATTTCATAGAGGAAAGAACAGAGAAATACAAGCACAAGAATCAATCACATCAACATAATTGTTTTTGGACAATTGTCCTTGGAAAAACCCAATGCGGGAAAACCAATGCAACAAATGAGGGTTTATTTATTATTCTTTAGAAAAAATCTCTTTACAAGGAATGACTTGCAGAATTATGGAGAAACTTTCGTGAAAACACCTAAGATAATGTTCTTCTAGCCTCTGGAGAAATTCTGACACCAAAGAGGCTTTCTGGCCTCCACTACATCACCTCTACATGATCTTCTGCGTAGGGATTGTGTGAGAACCGCATCCTTAGTTGCGCTGTCCCTTTGTGCTGCCCCTCTGCTGCTCTGCGTCCCTCTTCCCTTTGTCTCTCATTGATGTTGAAACCTTCCTCTTCCTTCGCCCTACAACTCTACCTTTGAAATCGAATTCTAAATTCTAAATAATCGACTTCCCTCAGGTTACTGAGTATTTTCCCGACTTACTTTTCAAATGGCCCTCAAGCCTTCCTTTATAATCTTCTCGTTGACAAATGAATGAAACAGATTAGAAGTCTAATCAACCACTAAGATTAAATCTTGACTTGATCTTCATTCTTTAGAAGATTCACACTCTATTTTATTAATACCCATTAATTATTTAATTTCCCTAAGTTTAGACTTGGGTTATTCATTAAAATAATTAATTATTTTAATAAAACACGAACTGAGTGGAATTTCCACAAATGGTTTCTGGGTTCTTTGGAATGCAAGTGTCTAAGCGTCCATACCAAATTTGAGACTTAGATCAATTTCTTATGCTACAAAAATCAACACTCCCTCTTAGCGAGGAAAGTGCTCTAACAATTTGCCTGTTGCATATTGCTTTGACCCTGAAGCATCCTTTGTGCTATTGAAGTCCATCAACCATTGTGTTGTTGCTGCCACTATACTATTGCCCATGATACTTCTACTATCACTCCCTCATCTATACTGCAGTTCCCTCTTAGTCCTACACTCATCTGTTTCTGCTACTGTTACAGATTCCTAATCATCCCCAACTTGTCCCTGAAATAAACAAACTTTGTTCTTCCCATAGCCTTAGTGAGGATGTCTGCCACCTATTCTCCTATCAGAGTGTACTGTAACTGTACAGCTCCCCGCTGGACACAGTCTTTAATAAAATAACACCTGATGTCAATGTGCTTCGACCGATCATGAAACACTGGATTATCACATAAAATGTTGGTCGCTTCCATCCTTCTCCTGAATAGATTCACAAGCAACTTCCTAAGCCATATGGCTTCACACGAAGTTGTGCTTGCTGCCATATATTCCGCCTTAGCTGAGCTCAGAGCTATGGACTTTTGTTTCCTACTGCACGAGGAAGTCATTCCTGATCTAAGGTTGAAATAATAGCCAGTGGTACTTTTCCAATCTATCGAACTTCCATCGCAATCTGCATTAGTGAACCCACTTAGTCTGATGTCATTGCCTCGGTGTGTTGTTATAAGATTATCATTGATGTCAATATGAGAATCAATATTCTTGTAAAGACCTAAAATTCTTAAGGGAAAACCTTTGCAGTGATATCATGCAGACCTCGTATGGAGAGGTCCTTTCTCATGATGACAAGTCCCTCTTGGTTAATAAGGATGCCATTAATGATGATGTGCTTACTCTTGATAAAGAAGCCTGGAACCAACATGATGTCAAGATGGAAAATTTTCTTAAGGTGCCAAGTGTCAATCATGTACCTTGTTTGGTAACCTAGAAGACTACACTTGATGGCATTTGATGACATGGAGAATGATTGGGGACATGACATGAAGGAATTGAAGAACACTTCATGGCATATGATGACATTGTTGGAAGATCTCATTTAATGATCTAGATGGTGGTTGGAAAACTCTTTGAAGCTGTCCAAATGGAAAATTATGGATTCACTATCATGATGACTTTGTTGGATACTTGAACGATGACACTCATAATAATATTATTGGTGCAAAAAATAGAGAAGCCATCAATAACCACATGCTGTCCCAAACACTCATTCTGTCCCAAATATTTTCTGCACTAAATTTTGGAGGTCAGTCTGATTAAAAAATAATTTTCACTACCCTAGAGGCAGCTTCTCAATTTGAATCTTGTACCATCTTTTAGGGCATAATTTTTCCTTTCCAACGAGCTCTTATTTGTCCCAAAACTCCTACTAGTTTGTGAGATAATGAATTTTTAAGTTAAGAAAATTAATTATGAGCCGACCTGTGCTAGCCTACCCATGTTAGCCCTTCATCCAACAGTCACGTCTTTTCGTGAGGACAAACTACAATAAATATGTGGCTAGGGTACTCACATTTCCACAGAACATAGATCTTGTATTCTTCTAAAGTTTCGGTGAAAAGTAATCACAGAAGTACAGAACAACAAGTTGTGATCTAAAGGCCGAAAAGGAGAGAACTTAATGATAAAACTGTTTGGGTGACCTGTGCCAAGGGCTGTGTACAAATTTAAGACAAGATACTACTACAGAACTCATGGAACCTCAGAACAATACTTCAGTCCACCTACAACAAATCACAATCCATGACAAAACATTTCGGATCACCTACAGCATTTCTGTTTTGACTTTGAGCACCCTCAGACTAGTGTTACCAAGCTTTGAACCAGAATTGTGAGCTTGGATCTATGAATCTAGGGCATGTAATTCAGCCTCTTGTGCTCTGCTATCTTCTATGGACATGTTTCAACACTCTTATTAGGCTTCTTTGGTGCACAGTTCGGTCTTGTGATCTCAAATTGATTTGGAGCTCAGATTTGTAAGTTTGTTGTGGAAAGAATTTTTTGTGGAGCCCGGATCTGTGGGAGGAGCTACAAAAATTGTGATCAATTACCTCTTTGAAATCCCAGACTCATAGTTCAGATTATTGACCTGTTAACTCAGTTTGAAAAGAGCTCAAACCTTGGACAGTTGCTTGTCTTCAGACCTCTGGACTGTGAAGAACTCATGAAGAGTTTAGTGGCATGAAATATCTTTGAAATGTGAAGGGGCTGCATTAGTTAGTTACAAGCCTTAACCAGGACCAGACTTATATTGCAGCAAGAACAGTCCTATAAGAGATACAACCCTATGATCGCATGAAGAAGCCTGGACAATCACCATTATAGATTGAATTTGTGGAGTAGTCTAAGGAAAGTGAGAAGTTTCTGGTGTGGCTTGTTCCAACACTAATACTAGTCATTGGTTAAGGCTTGAACAATGGTTTTGGGCATCATAACTGGAGCAGTCCCAAGGTAGAATTATGACAGATTTTGGAGTCACCTTTAGAAGACTTATGAAGGCCTATTGAGGACATCTTGAAGCAACTATTGAAGGAGCATTGATTCTTGGAGAATCTATAGTATTGTTGTAGGCCCCTTGAAGTCCAGTGTGTAGATTTGACTTGTTGATAAGTGAAAACTTGGGCTGCCTATTGAAGACACCTTGAAGGTCTTGGAGATATTATTGATGCGTTAAAGCAGACATGAGGTGACTTTTGGAGATCTTTGTTTGGGTATGATGAAGAGCAATGGTGACACCTTCTAAGAAGAAAAGGCTGTCATTGATGATGTGACGTGGAGACTAAGTGTGATAGTGCTTGTTGAAGAAGACTTTGGAGCTGTGAAGAATAACCAAACTTATTTTGATGAAGTGAAGTTGAGGGTTGGAGCCCAAGAGGTTGGAGCCTCATAGAGACAAGGTCGGTGCCTTGGAAGATAGGGTTGGAGGTCTAGAGGATTGGAGTCCTCAAGAAACCAGGTCGGAGCCTGTACCAGAGATAGGGTTGGAGCCCTAGAGGTTGGTGCCTCAAATTGACAAGGTTGGAGCCTTGAAAAGACCAAGTTGCTGCTTGGCACAATATAGGTTGGAGCCTGGAAGATTGGAGTCTTCATCTAGGGTTGGAGCCCTATATCATTATTGTACTTTACTTATTGTAAAGATGAAATTAATAAAATTGTCTATTCCATCATTCTTCATCTTGTGATCTAAATATTAGTGATTTAATTGGTAAAATTAATAATTGAAAAGAAATATTGATTCACCCCCCTATCAGTATTTCCAACAAGGTGTACTTTAGTCCATGCTCAACTGTTCCTCGTATATATCTGAGAACATGTTTGGTTGCTGCCCAGTGCGTCCTCTTTGGTTCCACCATGAACTGACTGAGGGTGTTGACTGCATAACAAATGTCTGGCCTACTGTTAAACAGATACATCAGGGACCCTATGAGCTGTATGTAAAGGGTGGGATCAACTTCTTTATCCTCATATGCATCAATCTTCTTCCAGTTGGTGATCATTGCAGTAGCCATGGGTTTACAGTCCTACATCCTGAACCTCTTCACAATTTCTGTAGCATACCTTTCTTGTCCAAGGAATATTTGGGCAAGGGTGAGGTCTGGGGATTAAAGAGTTTATTTGAAATATTTGTTGTAGAGATAGTTTAACTAAAATTAACCAAGAGCACTCTTCATCACATTTCTTTTTACTTGTATTTTGATAGTTGTTGATCTCATGCAAGTATTGTGATGTTTACTTTCATACTTAGCATCTAATTTTTAGTTATTTCTAACTATGACAAGATATGCTTTAATATTGTGATTTGGTTATCCCATAATCAATTTTATTTTTCAAATATCTTGTGCTAACATCTTTTGTTTCCATTTCAGGATTATTGTGTTCTCATTTCTTTTGAGCATTTTTTTTACTTATGAGCACGTTATTTGTAAAGGGACTGGTTGAATTGTTTGTCATTATTATTTCAAAGTTTCTCATAAATGCTCATGAATATTTAAAAAGTAAATTCAGTTTCACTCTAACAACTCTCCTAGAAAACTCACATCTTTAACTTAGTTTTTCTTTAGGGACCACCCCCCATAGCTAACCTAGGAGATAGCTTAAATGGAGAGAGTCGGGAATAGGTGACAACCCCTTCTCTGAATTCTTTTCCACCAAACACACCTTGTGGGGCTAAAGGATTTTCTCACTAACTAGTAGGTAGGTGTAGGTGGTAAGGCAACAACAATTTTTGGGGTCGTTGCCGGGGACAAGTCTTCTTGTGCCTGGGAAAACGACTAGCTTTAACTTTTGGCATATTTGAATTTTAGATTTAGGTTCTTTCTCAAGTGGTGACTCAAGTCAATTCTAATTTTTGCAAGAGTTAGCCCCTCTCCTGATCCTGAAAGGGTTTTTAGAGAGAGGTCAAATAGACTTTCTCATAGTAGAGCTCTTGCTAGTCTTGGGAAAGAGGCTATTTTTGACATTCATTTGTTGTTTCAAGAACAAGTTGATCCTAACATCATGAATGATATTTTTTCTCCTTGTAACTTTACTAACATTAATGGCTATCCTCACAATATCCCTGACAAGGCTATTGAAAGGTTGCCTTCTTTTCAAGGTAACAATGCCATTAGCACTGCATCACATGTGAATAATTTTAATGTCTGCATCTTTAAGTGGTGTAACGTTGCTAACTATGAGGCTGTAAAGATGAAGCTTTTTGTTCTCTCTTTAGAAGAGGATGCTCTTGATTGATTCACTGAGCAACCTTCTAACTCGTATGATTCTTTACAAACAATTTTTAATGCTTTCATGGAAAGTATGGAGAGAGAAGAGAGAATAGTCATCTGTTCAGTGCCATTAGCATCATAAAGAAGAATGAGAATGAAACCATGGAGGAGCTTAACAAAAGATTCAATGAATTGGTTAAAAGCATGCCTGCAGCTGTTAAACCTCCAGATGAATCTCTTATGCTCATATTTAGATGCTTTTGGTGTGGACACTGCTTATGAGTTGAGAAGAAAGGAGGCTACAACTTTGGGTGTAGCTCAATCTGAAGCCTTGAAAATGGAGAGGGCTAGAAAGCAATGAAAATTTGAGATTCATGGTTTCACTAGAGGGCCATCAAAATCGAATAATTCCAAAGGCAAGGCCAAGGAAGACACTACACATGATTCTAGTGAGGAATTAACTCAACTCATCAACAACATGGAAGCAAACCACACTAAATAAATGCAAGCCATGCAAATTAGGTTGGTGGCCATGGAAACATCGCAAGTGCAAATATTCCAACCTAGGCCAAATAATGGATGGAAAAATAATAAAGGCCCTTAACAAGATTATAGGCCTTCAAATCCATTGGAATCAACCAACATGGTCGATCAAATTCCCCCTTTTTGTAGGCCATGTAATGAGTTCCATGAAGAAGCCACATGCCCATATGTAAAGAGAATTATGGAAGGTAACATGTTGGGAGATGAACATGTAGGAACTAGTGGTCAAATCAATATTTTCCCCATGGAAGATCAAATATACACCATTTAAAGTGATCAAGAGATTGACCATAGTCCTAATAATATTGGGGTTGACAATATGATTGCAAATATTGACAAATTCACGAATATTTTTGGGGAAAACCCTACATCTGGAAAAATTCTTGCTATGGAAAAACAAAAAGGGATGACTTATCAAAGAAGGGATATTCAAGATCGGAATAATCACATAAATTTTTCTCCTCCTACTTCAGAATTAAAGTTTGACTTTGGCAATTGGGTGAATAATGCAAAGGTTTCTATCTCAGTGACAGAAATTTTAAAGATACCATTTCAAAGGGCCAAGTTACTAAGTGCAATTGAAGTTACTCAAAGGGAAGAAAATCCTAATAATGAACCAGAAGATGAAGAAATTGGTTTGAAAAGTATGAACTGTTATGTGGGGAACGAATATCATCTACCATTTTATGTTTCTTTGATAGTGAATGGTCGTCTTTTACACAACTGCATGCTTGATTCAAGGGCTTCATCATCTGTCATGACCAAGAAAGTGAAGTGAACAAAGTTCCTTCTCAAGTTAAATACTCCAGAAGACTTGGAATATCAGAATATCAATTGAGGATACAAGAATATTTATTAAATGTATGAAGAATGAATTGATTGATGATGAATGTTACAAATGAGACCTGCTTATATACTTAGGTAGGTGCCTCTTCACGGAAGGTCATGTCTCATTTAGACATGCCCTTTCAACCTAATTACTAATTAACTAATTAATCATTATTTATATTATGTTATTCATTACATTGCCTTCCTCCTTAAAAAGCTTTGTCCTTAAATCTTGTTGATGAAAGGCCTTAATTACTTTTCTTGCTACGAACGTCTTCTCGTCTCGAGGCAGTCATCCTTGTCAATAAAAGTTGATATGATCCTCTAAGTGACAAACAAAACTATCGCACTGAGTAGGGATCAGACCATCTTAGATTAATCTTTTGCAGAATCTTGCGATGAGTGGCAACTTGTGATGAATTGTTAGCACATGAGTGGATTGCACCGACATTAGTATTCTTCGAAACATTAGTTTGTTGTTTATGTTCTGAATACGTAGCTTGATCGAGTTTCCTATTCTCATGATTCGGATGTCGATAGGGAACTTTTTTGGTTTGAATTTCCCTTATTAAGTGTGTGGCAACTTTTTTGTTTTCTTCTGGCGAGGATTTTGTTGAGTTGGTTACAAAACCTTCACTTAGAATCTTCCTCGTCTGAATTGCAACATTTAAGTTTGTATTTTCTGCAACTTGCTTGTCTTATTCTTGAGTTGTGACATTTACTGGATCAATGTTCATTTTTTTTTCAACCTGAACTTCTACATTTGAAGATTTCAATGCTTCATTTTCGATAAGTTGTGACACCTTGTTTTCCAACATCTTCTTATCCTTCTTAAGCTTCTTTACTTGTGTTAGTAATGTTTCATTATGGTGTTTTAGTCGCGAGACTTCTTCATGTTTTTCAACAGTGTTTTTTTCAACTTCTCTTTGCATATTTTGTATCACTTTTTTACCTTCTTGAAAAATTACTTTTGAAATTTCTTGTATGTCTTCAAGCGTCACTGAATTTGGCTTTAAGTTAACATCCTGTAGCGTTATTTTCTTCTTTTTGTTGAAGAATGTAAAAACTTATTTTTCGTATTTAGAATAAATGAACCTAGGGTTTCCATCCATGGTGAACCCAACACAATGTCACTATCGTCAAAAAGTAAGGCTTTCAGGCTTTCACGGTAAATTGAGAGATAAAGGTATAATCCCTGATATTTAGTTGTAAACTTTTTATGTCGTAATGTTTTTTGTTAAAAAAGTCTAATTTTTTGACTATATTTAACTCGGGAATCACCAATTGGTTGGAAATTTTAGGGTTTCTATAATTTTTATCTTCAACGGGTGATATAGAAATAGTGACATCTTTTCCTGTGAGAGTTCCTTTAAATTTAAATAGCACTTTAGCGTCGGTGGGTAAGGTTTCTAAAAATCTTCCTTTCTTCAATTCTGAATTAAATGCCATTTTGCTTGAGTCAAGATAAACTTAATATTTTTTAAGATAACCCCTTCTTAATCTCTATAATAAAATTATTATTTCGTTCTGATTCTTCTTCTTTTACTTCAATAGCTTTTTTTCTTTCTAAAGCTTCCTTTCCTCTTTTTTTTTTATGTACCTTCAAAATTTAATATAATTATTTAATATTCTTCTGTAAAGCTATTTTTTTATTTAGCCTTTGAACTTGAATATATATATAGATATATTTAAAATAAATGCTTGAATAACCCTATTAATTATTTAAACTCCTCCTTTTATATTAAGACCATTTTCTTAATAACTTTTTTTGTAATATACTTTGACTTCTTTCTTTCTTTTTTTATTAATTTTTTTTTTCACAACATTTCCCCTTTTTTTTTCTTCAAATTTTTAATTATGGCCAAATGCCTACTGGTGAAAATGGAGAAACTCCAATATTGATAGTGAAATGCTTCGACGGCAATGAAGTTGACGATTTTTATGGTCAAAGACCTAGATCGAAGAACGTGGCTCTGTGCAGCAGTTAAGCAGCCAAAGGCTCGAACTGCTCTGATACCAAACAAAGTGAACAAAGTTCCTTCTCAAGTTAAATACTCTAGAAGACTTGGAATATCAAAATATCCATTAGGATACAAGAATATTTATTAAATGTACGAAGAATGAATTGATTGATGATGAATGTTACAAATGAGGCCTGCTTATATACCTAGGCGGGTGCCTCTTCACGGAGGGTCATGTCTCATTTAGACATGCTCTTTCAACCTAATTACTAATTAACTAAGTAATCATTATTTATATTATTTTACTCATTACAGAAAGTCATGGAGAAAATGAATTTAAGGTATCTAAGCCCTATCACAACATATGTTCAATGGATTCTAAAAGAATTGAAGTGTGTGGGATAATTAAATATTTACAGGTTTTCCTAGCTGCATACCCAGACAGAATAATGACTATGGATATTGTTGTGATAGATGTTCCTGATTCATGGGGAATGCTCCTATCAAGAAAATGGGCATCAGATTTAGGTGGTAGCCTTCAAATGGACTTGTCATATGCCACCATCCCCATGCCAGATAATAACTTTGTCAGACTTGATCGAGAGTTAGAGAAATGATATCATGTTGAGGATCCAAGGAAACCCAAAAATGAGATTATCTATAGATCATACCAGACAGGAAGTGATGTTGTGTTGACAAATTTTCTTCCCCCCTTAACAGAACAAATTCAAAACGAAGATATTAGGCATAGCTCAAAAAGCGGGGGTACTTCAAATATTCCATCAGAAAATTTTCAAGGCAAAGCTGTAGCATTGACAATAATTGCATCATCATCGCCATCACAACTAACCAGGAAGAAAAGAAAAAAAAAAAAAGAGAAAAAGAATATAAAAAATGAACCACCAATTTTGAGCAGGATCAAGCCTCAATGCGTCAAAAGTTGAAAAAGGAAAAAGAAGAGGTTTGGTATATCTGATGGCCACAAACAGGTTAACATTGGGGCAAGTCATAGTCCCAAGATAGTCAGAATTGGACAAGGCACATCAGAGAAAGAGCCTATGGATTTTCTTGTGAGTAGGCAGGTTCTCAAGATGGATTTCAGCGAAGACATTTGATGCCATGGGGCATCCTGTGTATCATATTCCTAACCCTATCCCTTATAAAAAAATTTAAGTAGTTTTATTTCATGAATAAATTGTTATTTATTCCTAGAATACATTTCCATTTATGTACTTGATTTCAATTGATGCTATTTTGAATAGATACTTCTAATATATATCTTTGGTTGGTGGATGCAGATTCCAGGTCCTTGCACACTATCACTTCATATCTAGAATGCATCCCCATATGGAGCCAAATGTTGACCACTAGAGTGGCACCTGATGATAATGAGAAGACTCCACACCCAATGATGAACTAGAAGACATTTGTACCATCAAATATCATCAGATATCATTAGTTCAACAACATTTTTGAACTCAAATGAACTCTACTTCTATTTCTCATCATCTTTCTCTTTGAACCCAGATTCCACGCCCTACGAGGAACTGTAAAAATGACAAATTTGAGTCAGTATTGAGTCTGTAACAGGCCTAGGATGTTGGGACTCGATCAGCAAGAGAGTACACATTGGAGTGTTTTTTTTACTTGGTTAATCATTCATTTTTTTTAGCGGCGAATAATTTTCTAGGTTTTTTCACTCATTGCATTACCCCAAAGTTGAGGTGACGGCTTGAAGGTTGAGCTCCTAACGCATCTTAGTGTCTAGAGTCAATGTATATGACCATACTAGATCACACAAAAAAATTCGTGGAATTTGGTTAGGTCTAGGTAGTAATTTTTAATTTTTTAGATTTCCCGCAGGTCAAAAATTGCAATAAAAATTGTAATTGGATTGTAATAAGTGTTGTTTAGAGAAGTTGTATGGAGTGTGAGTAATCAAAATTACACCTCTCACCCTCAACTTTCTACTATGACACACTTTGACGGGTTAATAATGAGTTTTGGACCCTCAAAACCCACATTTCCTAAGTTTAGTGGAAATTGTGGCATTTAATTAGGCTAGAATTAAATAAAATAGAGAGAAATAAATTATTCCATGTGACAAAATGACATGGAAATGACTTGGAAATTATTCTAAGTCAAAGAGTTGAGTCAACGGTCATGTGGAGGACGACTGACCACACTGTATCATTAATTCATCATTTATTTATTTAAAATCGATTTTCCCAAAGATAAAGCGACAATTACACACAAGGAAAATCGAATTTATTAAAGGCAGTTGAGCATAAAAGGAATATTCTACATGATCAGTTAACTAAAGACCAAGCGGGGACCTCTTCTCACAAGCTATCTGGAGTACGACAGCACTCAACACTTCACTCAAAGGATTTACACTATTCCTTGAGCTTAGACTGCGCCGTCACTCAAAGGAAACATGTTGTTCTGAGGGACCTACACATAAGATCACTAGGGTCATCTATAGGTACTGTTTCAGTTGGTCCGATTTTGCAGTGGTGGACTTGGTGTGGCATGAGACTTCGTCTAGCTTATGGATGAGTTCACTAGATCATATGGGAATTCGATTTCCCTTGGTGTGCACCAAAGAAATTCGATTTTGCTCTAGGTGTCTCAGTCTTCTCCATATGGAACTTGAACCTTTACTTGGGATTTTCTCCAAGTTCACTTCTCACATGCATTCGTTCTTGGTAATTGCTCCTGAATCTCTATATAACAAAGCCGCGGGCTATTGTATTATATCATGTTATGAGCTATTGGGCTTGAGGAAACTCTCCCATTTTTGCATATCAATAAAATCAAGACTTTGGGGCTATTTAGCGGATGTTCTCTTAGCGTTATGAGGTGATTTCTTTCCATAGTATTGTTATTGTGTTTGAATCCGTTTACATGTTTGATTAGTATTAGTTTATATTTGCCATCTAGCTTGGATTGATATATGCAAGCTATCTTGCATGCATCGTTGATTTAGAGTAGTATTCTAGAAATAAGCTTGCCAAGTCATTTTTGGAGGAATGTTTGGTTTATCTTATTCATTATGATGTTCTAATCCTTTTGCAAACTGATATTTGATCTCCGCCATGTATATTCCAAATGACCCTTCAAGCCATTCTTATAGTCTTCTCGTTGAAACTTCAACGACCCAAATTAGATCTCTAATTAATGGCTAAAATTAAATTTTGACTTGATCAACCTTTTCTAGAACATTCACACCCATATTCTATTAATTCATTTTACTTATTTTATTTTCCTAACCTTTAAAAATAATTAATTATTTTAATAGAATACAATCCAGGTGGAATTTCACCAAACGATTTTTGGGTTATCTGGAATACATGTGTCTAAGCCTCTCCATAAAATTTGAGACTTAGAACACATCCGATGCTACCCCAAAATTACACTATGTTCCACCAATTTTCTAGGATGAAGGAGTGTAGGGGTGGGGAAATGCATGCAGGAGCACCCCCAAATCTTAGGGAGATATTTTTAGGAAAACTCACGGGGGAGGGGGATGCAAAATATTCACCAATGAGATGAAATTTTTGCCAACTCCTTTTACACCAATGTCAAGCTTATAATTAGACCCTATAAAGCATATATCAGACCTCAAACTAACATAACAGTCCTCCAAAAAAAGACAAGAGATGCAAAGTAATACAACCCCAACGAATCCAAACGATATGCCAATGAGGAGAGATGACTCTAAACTACTTATTAAGTTGTTATACCACTGTTTTAGGTGACATATTTGTTGAATTTCCATGATCCCGGGTCTAGGTTAGAATCTTAGAATCACTCACGCTACAAAACCAAGAATCTCAACAAGAACTTCTTTGCACAGCGAAAAATATAAAGCAGTAAATCACACATGTACAAGTGTAGACAATTTCTAACAAATATTTTACAATAATGTACAACCCAAACTTCGTTATATTAAACCAATTTGAATAATACAACAATCTATGGAATACAAGATACAATGACAAACACGCTGCACAAACTCAATGTCGTATCTTATCCTGCTGGTCCTTTGCTTCTGTACTGCTCTCTAGTCGCCCCTAATTCCTTCAAAGGACAACACATCGAGACTCCAAGATGGCTGCCACCTAACACTGCTGCAAGTCACTTACGCTGCATGTACACGGGTTGATCCAATTTGCTCTCTAGTCTGGCCAATTCCTGAGCTCCAATCCACGAATCTAGTAGTCACTTTCGTCCATAAAAGTGTTGCACTTTAGGCTCAAAAATTCACCCAATCATGCAACAATCAAATTTCTTCTTGTATACTTCTCTAGGGCTACTTTGGTCACTTTATTCTTGCCCTCCACCAACCACTAAGTACCCAATACTTCACTGTGAGATCTGCTTCGAGAAGAGGCTTTCAACCATCTTTATAAGCCTCTCAATTTTCTCCCATAGGCTTCTACAATTCTATCTACACTTGGACAATCCACCTTGCACAAATTCAACACAGAAACAACATAACATACCTTGGGATCTGAAGCTTCTCCGTTGTAGGTGTTGCAGATGAAAGTTAGGAAAACTATATTTCAGTTGGTAGTTTAGGGAAACTATTAGCTCACGGTTGACCCATCCATAACATGCTTATCTTGTGTAATATTCCCAATTAGCCTTGCTAATTGGAATATTTCATTTTTGTTTAATTTTGCCGCTTTAGTTAGAAATAATAAATAAAGTGAGAAATAAGAAGGGTCACCTCACTTTAGTCACCTCACTTTATAAAATAAAGTGTTTTCCTAGTTGATTAACGTTATAACTTAAAGAGGGGGCCTTGGGGGTCCACACGTATATGAGGGGAGGCCTCACGCTGACCCAAGGGTAACTGCAATGTGAAGGACGCAGTTAAGGTTTTGGAGGGAGTTTAGCATTATAAAAGGAGGGGTTTCCACTTCATTGGGCATGCATTATTCTATATTGATATTGAGAGCTAGACTTCTGTCTGCTTAGCACGCCGGTTGTTTAGTCGGTCTGCAGCACTGTTTAGTGCAACCGAGTGTCTCCCGTCGGAGATCTCACCCTTAGCCTCGGGGGACTTCGAGTGCCTGCCCTGGTAAGGTTATTTCTGGTTTCACCCTTAGCTTCGGGGGACTTCGAGTGCCTGCCCTAGTAAGGTTATTTCCTGAGTAACACCCTTCAGTTTCAGTGGGAATTGGTAGCATTTTCAGGTGGAGATTTGGAGAGGAAGAAGCCCTCTTGTGGCTGCGCAGATCTGAGTAGGGAAAACGCTGTTCCAGGAGGGAAAAGGACGCTGATCTGCCTTGGAGAGTGAGGACGCTGTTCCTGGGAGGACGCAGTCCAAATCTGAGCAGGGTAAAACGCTGTCCCAGGAGGAGAAGGACGCAGATCAGTCTGGAAGTGAGGACGTTGTTCCAGCAGGAAGAGGAGGACGCAGATCTGAAGGTACATTGATAGATCTAGCCTTGGAGAGTGTAGATCTGAGCAGATATTTGCAGATCTGGTTCTGTAGGTGGCAGATCTGGAGAGCTAGCATTAGATCCAGCTTGGGAGATTACAGATCTGAGGAGATATTGGCAGATCCAGCCTAGATCTGAAGAGATAACATCAGATCCAGCCTTGCAGGTTGCAGATCTGAAGAGATATTGTCAGATCTAGCATAGGTCTGAGGAGAGAGCAGTAGATCTGATATAGGAGGACGCAGATCTGGAGGGACAGGACGCAGATCTGGATTGTAGGCTTCAGATCCGACAGATCTGAGCATATAGGACGCTGATCCATCTGGGAGGACGCTGATCTGATGAGCAGGGTCATGTGAGCAGGGCTTGACAGCGTTTTTGGCCTTGAGGAGCTGAGCTTTTCATCTGGAGGATTTGGTGACCAGCACCACATCTATTTCAGCGCTGTCACTAGCAGAGACAGCGTTTTCATTGGTGAGGGTTTGGAGTTTTGATATCAGCTATCTTTTGGTCTTCAGCTCATAGTTCCAGTGCAGTCCAGCTTCAGACTTCAGAGCAGCCTTCAGCCAGCTAGGACGCTGTCCTTGTTGTAGCCATTATTTGTCTGAGAGGGCCTCCACTTGCCTAGGGCAAGGATAGGTGCATTTATTCTGATTTTCTTGTACTCCTCTCTATGTACTTTCAGATTAATAAAATGGCTCAGTTTTCTGGTGTTCTATGTGTGTTTGTTCCATGATGCGGATTTGTGTATTTTCTATACGTAAAACATTGCATTTTAATGGTTATTTCCCTTTAGGGATATTACATCTTGCGACCTTGTTGTTCTATCTTGGTGTATAGGGTTGTTCCACCCAGAATTACTCCCTAAAGCATCGACTCCTTTGCCTAAACTTTCGGCCCAACAAACAGTCTAAATGATGCCCTAACTCGAACCCGTTTCTCCCTTATTGCTTGTGGCTAAGCTTCTGTTTTGTTTCTCTATGAAATGTGCACTTGGGACATGGAGAAATGTCATCCACAACACCTATATATACACTAATGGAGGGCTCCTCATAACGTCTAACAAGGGTATGTCCAACTGTCATTTGGCTTATTATCATCAAGCCGACCTTGACTCCTTATGTGCAAACCCAGCCTTAGACTTTAAAAATTCATATCTTCAATTCTAGAGCTTTGATTTGAGTGATCTTCGAAGTGTTGGAATCGCCATGCCAAGCTCTATCACCTAAAATTTTCTCATGCTCATATTCTTCATGGTTTTCACCCAAATCTCAATGGGTGAAAAACCCCAATCTTGGGTTCCAATCCCACCAGTGACTCTTGTGGAGCTTTACCCTCCAAACCTCGAATCCTAGAGCTCGGAGTACCTCCTAAGCTACTAAAAAATCAACATTCCCTCTTAGCGATGGAGGTACTTCCAAGACTAGGAAGTAGCTCATCATCGTCATCACTACTCGCAACACTCGCCCAATTCTGAGAGCTCACTACTGCAAAAATCCCTGTTTTTGAACTACGCCTCTCTCGGAAGTGTCACTGTCACTATTGGAAGCATGTTGCTTCTTCTTCTTCTCTTGTATCTCTTTCGAATCTCTCCATGATTCCATCTTGGCAGTTGTAGGAGCACCCTTGCTCCCCACTGACCACGCGCTCTTCTTGGGCTGCAAATTATCTCTCTGAACCTGCAAGCTCCCGCTAGAACTCGACTCCCTCTGAGCCTCTGGAAAATGGTCCTTCTTCACTGGAACCTGTACTTTCCCCTCTAAAGCCTGCACCTGCACCTGCTTCTTCTTCTTTCCATGATCCTCAAGCTTGCCCATCAACCTGTAGAGGCCATGCTCTCTAACTCATTGTACACCCCCATCAGTGCTAGAGCCTCTAGGTCCGAGTCCTTCCTTCCCATCCTAGAACAAGACCTCAAAACCCTTATTCTCAATCATCAAGACAGAAATCACGCTATATCTGAGTCTTGGTACATACAATACATCTTGGATCTGCATCACTCATCCTATCTCCATCTTGAATGGCAGAACACCCGATCCTCGGATCTCTAACTAACTCTTGTCGCCCAACACCATGTGCAACTTCTAGTCCCATTCAGCTAGAGTCTCAAAAAATTCCTGTGACCCTGTCATATGTTTCGTTGCACCACTATCCATGTACCATCCATCCTCATTGACAGTACCTTGCAAGAAATGAGAGATCATAGCAAATTCCTCCTCCTTCAATCTCCTGGTGAGATTATCTATCTCAGCTGAAGTGGAAACAACGACAACCTGCTTCCCTTTCCTCTTCTTGTCATCTCCCTTCTTCATCGAACATCTCGACGAAAAATGACCCATCTCGCCACAATTGAAACACTTGACTTTACTCAATTCCTTCTTTTCCTTACCCTTTATTCGTGTTTCAAGTGCCATGTCCTCATCTTCCCTCTTCTTTGGATGAAGATCCTCGTCTTGCAAATCTTCCTGAATGAAGTCGTCCCACAACCTATTACAGTCTGGCAATTTCTCTCTGGCAACGATCCCTTTGATGAAGAGATTTCATTCCTCGTTGAACACTTTCAAGGAAATCCTCACCATATCTCCATCTAAAATAGTCACACTAACGACAACAAGCTCATCTCTGACCTGAGACAATCTCGTCAGATACGAATTCATTCCTTCAGCCTTTATCATCTTGGTGGACTTCAACTTATCCTCCAACACCAATACCTGGTTCTCATTCTTATTTTGGACCAAATTCCGAAGATCCATCCACATATCATATGCAGTGTTCTTCCTGGACAAATGAGGTATTAGGGCATCCTTCACACCATCCAAGATGATCAATCTCGCCTTCGTATCTAAATCTTCATATATTTCCAACTCCTTAGGGTGGGTTGGCATATTAATGGCTTTCTCGGCAAACTCCCAGATCTTGTTGACCTGCAAGACCAACCTGATCCTTTCCTTCAAAGGACTATAGTTGGACAACCCCTCCAACTTGTCCTCATACCGGAGACTTGCCTGCAACTTCGACATTGTCACCTATAATGTGACCAACTCCCTCTCATGTTGTACTTCGCTGCACACAACTCTGATTCACTAACTTCGAAAGTAGCTCAGACATGCTCTGATACCATGTTAAATTTCCACGATCTTGAGTCTAGGTTAGAATCTAAGAATCATTGACGCTACCAAACCAAGAATCTCAACAAGAACTACTTTGCCCCGCAGATAATATAAAGCAGTAAATCACACATGCACAAGTGTAGACAATTTTTAACAAATATTCTACAATATTATACAACCCAATCTCCGTTATATTAAACCAATCTGAATAATACAACAATCTATGGAATACAAGATAGAATGACAAACACACTGCGCAGAATCAATCTTATATCTTATCCTACCGGTCCTTTGCTTTTGTATTTCTCTCTAGTCACCCCTTAGTCCTTCAAAGGACAACACAGAGTCTCCAAGAGGGTTGCCACCTAACACTGTTGCAAGTCACATCTGCTGCATGTACATGGGTTGATCCAATATGCTTTGTAGGATGTCCTATTCCCGAGCTCCAATCCACCAATCTAGTAGTCACTTTCGTCCATCAAAGTGTTGCACTTTAGGCTCTAAAATTCACCCAATCACGCAACAATCAAAGTTTTTCTTCAATGATGCTCTAGGGCTACTTTGGTCACTTTCTTGTTGCCCTCCACCAGCCACTAAGTACCCAATACTTCACTATGAGATTTGCTTCGAGAAGAGGCTTTCAACCATCAAGATAAGCCTCTCAATTTTCTCCCATAGGCTTCTACAATTCTGTACACTTGGACAATCGACCTTGCACAAATTCAACACTGAAACAACATAACGTACCTTGAGATATGAAGCTTCTCTATTGTAGGTGACGTTGACTGGTTAGGGAAACTATCAACTCACAATTGACCCATCATCTCACCTCCTAATTGTCCCTTACAGCTGCGACATGCTTATATTGTGACCTTGTTGTTCTACGTTGGCGTATAGGGTTGTTTCCAGCCCTCTGGTGTATTATGCAACCTCCTTACCACTGTAATTTAGTGTTGCGGATTACCCTCACCAAAGAATAGACCTGTGGATTCCCTCACAAGACATAACAACCACCAAAAAATATGCTTATCCACCCAGAATTACTCCCTTAAGCAGTGGCTCCTTTGCCTGAACTTTCGGCCCAGCAAACAGTCCAAATGATGCCCTAACTCAGACCTATTTCTCCCTTATTGGTTGTGGCTAAGATTCTATCTTGTTTCTCTATGAAATGTGCACTTGGGATGTGGAGAAATATCCTCCACAACACCTCTTATACCTCTTATATATACACTAATGGAGTGATCCAGGAGGATCTTGCATCAGTTCAAATCGACAGGGAAGTCTAGTTCATCTTCACTTTCTCCAGTGTTCTGGATGAAATAATAGCATCTTCAATTGATTTGAATTTGGTGCATGGTACAAATGACTTATGGTGTTGGAAATGTAATGATTTCGGACTATGGTTACAAACCTGTGGTCAAAACCTATCCTAAGTGGCTAAAATACATGGTCCTAATCCTATGCTAAGACCTAAGTCCTAACTATAGTCCTAAGCCTAAGTGGTGTGACGTTGAAAGCATAAGTGGTAAATTATATACCTAAGCGCAAATAACAATGCTATGGTCAAAAGCTATGTAATGGTTTTAAGCGTAAGCGCAAATGTTATAAAGACCCTTCGGACTATGTTAAAGTTTTTAACTATGTACAAAACCCAAATTATAAAACATATCACAGTCTAACCATGTGGGAAATATTAACCGTCGGGCGGAGTTTACATGTGAGCAATCAGATAGACATCGGATTAACAACCGTTATAAAGGCACAGTTTGGAGTTGAACGCAACCATCGAAGGTTTGCATTGTCACATGCGAGAGGTTGACCGCCAGTGTGCCGGAACTGCCAGGCCAGATCATTGAGGTGGCAGATAGCCACTTGACCACAAACTAGTCACATGCAACCATTCAACCTTCGCTGTTTGCAGAAACCTTCGGGGTCTATTTTTATACTATGGTCTGTTTTGGTTTTTTGTATTATATGCGCTATGTTATTTTTAAACCACCATGTCACCTAATGCCTAAGGTGTATGAATTCTATTAGACCAAGAGCTATTCACACCTAATCACATTGAATTGCGTTCAACCATATTCCATTTCTTGCTCAAGGAGTTCGAGATTGAACCTATTTAAACTTCACCATTGCTCATGAGTGGGGAAGGAGTAATCAGATTTCTGTAAGAGAGAGGAATTTTTATTTCAGGTGTATCTTGGTCGTCCGGAGGAAGAATTGGAAACTGAGACAGGCATTGGAAAGATAGCAAAGAGAGATTTCTGTTGATAGAGACCAGAGGTGCCTGTGAGCATGTTTAGTCTGGTGTATTTCGGTGTAAATACTTCCTTGGATCAATCCTTAATAAAATGGGTGCCCATTTTGAAAGCGGCCCGGAGACGGAGTCCACCAGGGACGAACTCCATAATCAATGTTTGTTGTCTTCTATATCTGTTCTTTGCTGCAAATTCATGTTTAAATGTGATTGTTAAGTTCAGTATTAAGTCATAAAATCATTTGATTTCCTTCAGTATTCCACACTAAGCGATCAAGTTAACAATCAATTCACTGTTGACAAATATTCAGTTCTACTTCAATATTATTTAAGATCATATATTTTGGTATCAGAGTAGGT
Organism: Pinus albicaulis; assembly: GCA_034641835.2. Lineage (NCBI taxonomy): Eukaryota > Viridiplantae > Streptophyta > Pinopsida > Pinales > Pinaceae > Pinus > Pinus albicaulis. The sequence continues at coordinate 306,808,183 of CM076578.1, read as the reverse complement.
TGTGTTGTAGTATTTTTTCCAGTGAATGTTAACCAAGTCTAGGTTGCGACGTGGAGAAGGAACGCTCAAGGAGATCGACCCAAAATTTGGAAAGCGGAAAGTCGTTCAACAATTGACAATGGGAGAACTCTACGAAGATAAGAAGGCGAGAGATGCAGCTTCTTCTTCGAAGGCATTGAGTAAGGAAAAGGGGAAAGGAAAAGATGATAAACCTCCTTCTCCTCTATCATCTTCATTGCCTTCTTCTTCTTCTTCTTCTTCTAGTTCAGATTCTGAAACATAAAAGAAACCTCATAAATCATCTCTTTTGAAACTTGATGTAAAATTTGAACTACCTATTTATGATGGTGAACTGAATCCTGAGAAGTTAGATAGCTGGATTAAACAGTTAGAAGTGTATTGTAGAATTCTGAACATTTTTGATAAAAGAACAAAAATTCAGTTAGCTACACTTAGAATGGGGAAAAAACATTAATCTGGTTGGAAACTAAAACTCAAGTAGAATTAAAGCGGAAAGGTAAAGTCATCTCTTCATGGTCTAAGTTTTTAAAAGCTCTCAGAAAACAATTCTATCCTTTGGGATACATGCAGCAAGTTGTTATTGATTGGCAGCATTTGAGGCAAAGTAAAGGGAAGAATGTTCAGGAGTTTATTCAAGAGTTCAGGAAGAAAGCTTTAGCGCTTGGTATTCCATTGGATACATGTGAAACTTTATTAAAGTACATTGGCAGTTTACATTCTTATTTACAACATATGCTATTGATGTTTAATCCCATTGACTTTGATGAAGTGTGTGTTCAAGCCATACAGATTGAATCAGGTGGCAGACCGTTCAAGTTTTCACAGGAAGCATCCAAAGATTCCAAAGACAGCAAGAGGAAGAGCAGTTCGAAGGGAAATAAAACAACGACAGCTCAAAAGGAAAGTGAAAGACCTACTTGTACTCACTGCTAGAGGATCGGACATGATGAAGCCAAATGTTGGAAACTTCACCCAGAACTCAAACCAAAGAAGTTGCAGAAAAATAAAGGTGAAAAGAAGGATAATACAACAATCCAATAAGATTTGGGCTCTGACTCAGGTGATGAAAGGAAAATAACCGCAATGGTTTCGAGAGGTAAAAGTTCTGACACTAGTTCAAGTTATAGTACTTCTGCATCTTCTTCAAACATAAATCATCTGGATGAGGATAAAAGAGTTGAATTATTTCACATAAGGGTAACTTCTAAGCAAACAAAAATAGACACATTATTTGACAGTGGATCACAGACAAATTTAATATTTGAAGAATTAGTTAAGAAATTGGGTTTGGAGGCATAGAATCATCCCAGACCATACCCATTAGGTTGGCTAAAATAAAAGACTCAGATTAATGTCACAAAGCAGTGTCATTTAAAATTTTCCATCACAGCTAATTATATTGATGAAGTGGATTTATATGTGATTCCATTAGATATATGTGGAGTAGTGCTAGGAAGTCCTTATCTCTATGATCATGATGTTGTGTTTCATAGGAAAGAGCATAAATATCACCTTAAGAAAGAAGGGATTGAATACATTTTCAGGGCACATAAAATCAAAACAGACTTGGATTTAGTTACTGCTAATCAGATGAAGAGACTAATAAGTTCAAGTAAAATATATGTACTCATGGTTGTAAAAGAACAATAAGGATGAACATGATGCTTTTTCAGGTTGTGAATCTCAATTTAAAGATAGTTTGGTTAAAGTGGTAGATTCTTTTCAAAGTCTATTTAAAGAACCAAAGCATCTGCCTCCTAAACGGGAAATACAACATGAGATACAATTGATGTCTGATGCCCCTCTTCCTAATGTTGGAATGTATCGCATGTCACTCATAGAGAATGAAGAAATAAAGAAACAAATCCAAGAGCTGGTTGAAAAAGGCTTCATTCGACCTGGTTCATCTCCATCTGGTTCACCCATAATTTTGGTTCCTAAGAAAGACAAGACATGGAGAATCTGTGTCGACTTTAGGGCCTTAAAAAAAATCACAATCAAGAACAGGTATCCTCTTCCTAGGATAGATGATTTTTGACCAGTTGAAAATGCTATCTTCACTAAGTTGGATTTGTGTAGTGGGTATCATCAAATTCGAATTGCAGAAAATGACATCTGGAAAACTTCATTTAAAACTAGCTATTTAAATGGTCAGTGATGCCTTTTGGTTTTTGTAATGCTCCAACAACTTTCATGCGGTTTATGAATGATGTATTTCATCCATACATTGATAAATTTGTCATAATCTACTTAGATGATATCCTGATTTTCAGTTCCAGTATGGAAGAGCATGTTAGGCATGTTAAACAGGTCTTCGAAGTGTTGCAAAGGGAAAAAGTGTACCTTAAACTATCCAAATGTGAGTTTGGGAAAAATTCATTGATTTATCTTGGTTACATAGTTGGAGGTGGTCATTTGAAAATAGATTCAGCTAAAATCGATGTGATTGTTAAGTGGCCAAGACCACAGAATGTGACTGAAGTTAGGAGTTTTCTAGGTGCAGTTCAATATTGGAGAAAATTCATTTTTCAGTTTTCTTTGATTGCATCACCGTTACATGCTTTAACTGGTTCTAAAGTTTCCTATCAGTGGGGAGGGAAACAAAAAAAATATTTTAATACACTTAAGCAAAAAATTGTCACAACACCAATCTTAGCTTTACCAGATCTTCAACAACCATTCGAAATTGAAACAGATGCTAGTGGTTATGCAATGGGTGCAGTATTACTTCAAAAAGGGAAACCTATTTGTTTTCATTCAGAAAATTTTTCTAAGGAAGTTGCAAATTATCCGACATATGATAAAGAACTGTTTGCTTTGGTTGAAAGTGTTAAGAAATGGAAACACTTATTAATGGGTAAGGAAACAATGATTCACACAGATCATCAGCCGCTTCGGTACCTTGAATCTCAGACTAAGTTGCAACAATCTCGTCATTACAGATGGATGGGATTTCTTCAGCAATTTCACTTAGTAATTAAGTACAAGAAAGGTGTAACAAAAAAAGTAGCTGATATGTTGTCTAGACCATCTTTGAATGCTTCAATAGTGCTACAGAATAGCTCTTTAAAACTTAAAATTTATTTAGAACAATATAGCACAGATGCTGATTTCAAAAATATTTATGAATCACTAACTCATGGTACTCAGGTGGAAGAAGTCAATTTTCATGTTCATGACAGGTTGTTATATCATCTGGGTAAGTTGTGCATACCACAGACAGAAAGGGCGCATGTTATTCGGGAAGCACATTCTTCTCGCATTTCAGGACATTTTGGCGTAAGCAAGACAATGGCACAAATTCAAAGGTATTGCTACTAGCCTCGCATATATGAAACAATTGTTAAGTACATTAAAAGATGTGTTATGTGTTCGACAAGCAAACCAAGCAATCAAAATATTGGATTGTATATGCCACTTTCAGTTCCTTCGCGACCATGGGACACCATTTCCATGGACTTTGTTGGAGGAATTCCTATGTCCAGGAGAGGGCATGATTACATGTATGTCTCGGTTGATCGTTTCAGCAAGATGTGCATTCTTGTTCCATGCAAAAGCAAGTGATTGCTGAACAGACTGCACATATGTTCTTTCAACAGGTATGGGTTCATTTTCGGTTACCTACTTCCATCATTTCCGACCGAGACACTCACTTTGTAGGAGATATTTGGTCCACTTTGTGGGGACTCATGGACACAAAGCTAAAGAAGAGCACATCTTTTTAGCCACAGACCGACGGGCAAACAGAAGTGGTGAACAAGACAATGATACATATTCTCTGAGGTTACTGCAGCAAACATCTTAAGTTGTGGGATGAATCTTTACCTTATGTACAACATGCTTACAATTGAGCTTTACATTCTTCGACTAAGCGATCGCCATTTGAAACATGTTTTGGGTATCTACCAAAGTCACCAATAGATTTCATATTTGGTGAAAAAGATAAAGTGGATGGACATGAAGATACAAATAAAGCAGCTAATTTCATTCAATGGATACAACAGATACATGAAGTAGTACAGGATCAGTTAGAGAAGAGCCAAGCCAAGTACAAAATGCACCATGACAAGCATCGAGTGGATCATCATTTTCAGGTCGGTGATCAGATATGGTTGTATATAAGTGAAGACAGGTTGAAAGGTGTGTTACACAACATTTTGTCACTATCCTTGCAATCCCCATCTCGCACATTGGAGGGTCATTTCTATGACTAATAAGAAGTGTCATGCCTCGCAAATACCATCATTGCATCCCTTTACATGAGAGCAATTTTCCTTCTGTTGACAATTTCCTGAGCAGAGCTTCAAAAACCCCTGTTTTTGCCTTGGCGTGAGTAGCCAGTTCTGCCCTCGCACCAATGAAGAAGATTAATACTGGACCCCGCGCCAGTGGGCGCTCTGTCCCAGTTAGCCACCCACGCCAAGCTATTTATGGAATGTTTTTTAAAAATAGAGGTGGAGATTCCACTCTAACAACTTCGAGGATGAGTCATTGGGAGTGGTTGGACTGAATAACCACGGACTCCCTCCTTTAGTTTATGGTTTCCACCTCTTGTGGGAACCTCCTAAAGGATAGGCCTCCCTTCCACCTTTGTATCGATCCCAATCTCCTCCTTTTCCTCTATAAAAAGAAGCTATCTCTCCTTGCATAAGCTAGCTGAACTTGGAGAATTGAGTATACTATAGCTGAACCATTGAAGAGATAGAACAAGAAGGAACTTCGTTGAGAGAGCTTAAGTCCATGTCCTCATCCTGTCTGAATCCCCTGATGAGCATCTGAGACGCGCTTCGGCTGAACCCCGCTGGAGGAGACTGCGACGTCAAAGCTTTGGTTGTAACTCTTCCTTCTATCAATACATATACGTGACTATTGTTTGGTTCCCATTTTGTGTTATGTGATATGTTTAATGCAATATGCTTAGCCCTCTTTGACTGGCTAGTAGTTATGAATGAAGTTATTATGTAGTATGCTGTTCTTGTTTGATGATCTATGTGCAGGTATCTGAGCATGACTGCAGAAGGATTGTGACTTGCTGAGGCAGGAGCGAGAGGCCACTACCACTATAGCCACAACGATAGCATTGGACTCCAGGCAGGTGTAATATTCCTAATTAGCGACAGCTAATTGGAATATTCGACTTTATATAGTTTTGCCGTAGATGGTTTATAGATAAATAAAAAAAGTGAGTAAAAGGGGGTCTAACTCACTTTAGTGGAATAAAACACCTTCCTAGTAGCACAACGTTGTAACTTAAGGGGGGAGCCAAGGGGGGCCACACCCCATGTAGAGGAGGGGGACTACATGCACTCTAGAAGCTTTGGAGGGAAACCGATGCTATAAAAGGTGGAGGAGCCTCCTCATTTTGGCATTATTGATGTTGATGATATTGAGCTAGACTTCTGTCTTCTTGAGCACGCTGGCTGTTTAGCCTGTTTGCAGCACTGTTTAGTGTGATTGAGTGTCTCCGATCGGAGATCTCGCCCTTAGCCCCGGGGGACTTCGAGTGCCTGCTCGGGCAAGGTTTTTCCTTCAGTCTTTTGCGGGAGATTTGGTTGTTGTTTTGCGGAGGAGCTGGGCTTCTTTTGGTGACTGCGCAGTCCCTGGGAGAGAGGACGTAGTTCTTGGAGGAGGTGTTCTATCGCGGGGTTCTCTGCAGGAGATTCAGTGAGATTCGGTGTGGAGGTTCAGTCTTCGTCAGTGGGAGATTTTCCGGGGAGTTTGTGGCCCTATTTCAGCATATATCATTTGGCTTCTGCGCTGGGCTTGGAGTGACAACGTTTTTCCTTGAGCAGGGTTCCGGAGGTGATTTTCGGAGGCTGACCATTTTCTACATGGTTTCTAGGTTTTGTCCGGGGTGGTGAGTTCAGGTGTTCTGCAGATTTTCAGTTCATTCCAGCAGCAGCAATTTACGGCAGTTTCTTCCAGCAGCTGGGACGCAGTTTCTATAGCAGCCATTTCCTGTTTTCTGAGAGGGTTCTTCACTTGCCTTGTGCAAGGATAGTTGCTATTATTCTGATTATCCATTGTACCCATTTATATTCTCAGATTAATAAAATGGCTTAGCATTCCCGACATTTTATGTGTATTTGCTTTACGTTCTATTTCCGGCATCTTTCTATATAGTTGTATGCTTGTATTGTTGTCTATTTCCCATTCGGGATATTACAGCAGGTTGATCTATTGTGTCCTCTTTTCATTCAGTAATTAAGAATCAACACTCTAGCATGTCTCTTTGTTTATAGACCCACTCTAGGGCTAGAGGGATCGTCTCTGTCCGCAGAGAGGATTTACCTGCTTAACAAATTGGCGACTCCACTGGGGATCAGTGTGAGTTTGTCGTTTCATCTTGTTGGGTAAACTTCGGTCATTGATTTTCTTATCTGTCTTTTTCTGGTTTGCTTGCTTATTTTATATCCTTTGTTCAGCTTCAAAGTGTGAAGATTGACCTCTGCTCATTGATTTTTGGTTTTTCCTTTTTTCCCATAGTTATTCGGCTTGGTGCGCTTTTCGCTTGAACATTCGCGCCAATTGGCGCATGTTGCTTTTGTTGTAGTCGTGCCAACCCCTGTTTGGCGCGGATTACCGCCTTACAGTCGCGCCGAATCCTGTAGGATTTGGTTTGACCTCCTTGATGAGTCTTTTGGTCAATTGTGCTTGAATCTGGGTTGTTTTTTGTATATAATTGAGCCTTTGGGACTGTTTTGACTGCTGTAGGCTTGTTTTTCTCAGTTGTTTGTCTATTTTATTATCAGTGCAATTTGAGGCTTTAGGGTTTCTAAGTATCTTGGTGCACTGAGCCTTCTGTTTGGAAATCAAGTCTTTTTGATTGTCGTTAGTCTCATTCTCGAGTTGATTGTGCTAAGTTTTCTTGATCCTTCTGAGTGTTTTCTTTGGTTGAATAATCAATTCGTTTTTCGTTTGATTCTTCTCCTTGTTCCTCCGAGCATAGATTACATTGCTTGTTTGGGTCACTTTGAAAACTTTCTTTTGATTTGGAAGATTGCAACATTGCTTTGAGTGCTTTCTTGTGTTTGTTTTGAGTTGATTGAGTAATTCAGTTTCAATTCCTACATTCGCAATACTCAGGCTAATGTTCATTTTGTTTTTCATGTAATTAGTGCATTGTATGCTTCATTTCATTGAAAAAAAAAAAAAAACTTTGCATTCTTTCCTTTGCATCGAAAGTGAAACATTATTTTGCATAACTAGCATTTGATAGTCTAGGAAAGAGTTTTTTCATTTTCGTTTGATTGCATTAGATGCATGAGTGGATTTCTTCGCATATTCTCATTATTTGCGATTGTTTGAAAGATCTCTATCTTTCTCGTAATTAGCATTCATTGAATGAAAGATGATGTTCTTTTGCATATAGCTTGCATTTAGGAAATTTGAGATCCAAATTCGGTAGGGCCTTGAAACTGCAACATAATCCAAGATCAACTTTAAAATTCATTCAATTAACCTAAGGAAGCATTGGAACCTACTGCAACATTTTTAGTGGACTAGGCTAGAGACGTGTTCCGACGTCTTAAAACCTAGTAGCTGTTGTTCGCCATATAGCTTTAGACAACGCTAGTACGGACTTGTGCTCCCCATACCGTCGAGTATATAAAGGGAGACCCCTCTAGGTTGCAATCCTTTTATCCATAGGAAACCGAGTCTGTCGCCTTGTAACCGTGATACACCGAACATAGCATTCGAGGAGACTACCTGCACAAACATTAAGTCCTTGGTCATTTCTCTTTCATTTGATCACCAAGGTGTATATGGCAGTTTACGGAAACTTGGTACACCCTCTTGCTTAGAGTACCTGAGTAGTCATTTTGATCTTTTTGTGACTCTTTAAAAAGAGAAGAGATCGTCGAGCACTTGTCCTTTCACACTCGTTTAAAATTGAAAGTGACTAGGGTCATCTTTTTCTTGTTTCTTGACTCTTAAAATATGAAACAACGAAGTCCGGTTTCAGTGTCATAAAATTAATTGCCCACAATCACACGCCCGTTAAAAGTTTTATTACATGGCCTGTTTTTACTTTCCTTAGATTTTGATCTTGGAGCCTTCGATTGGTTATCTTTTTGGTTATATTTTTTCCTTCAGACTGAGGACAGACCACAACAGCCTCCGATTCTTTCTAGAGCAGAAGCAGTTGCAAGAGAGGCAGCACAAGTGGGTCAGCAAGATCCAGGCATATGATTTTGACATCAAGTATGTCAAGGGGAAGAACAACGTGGTGGCCGATGCACTTTCACGCAGACCAGCGGCATTTTCCTTGATGAGTTTGTACATGGACTGGAGCGCTCAACTTTTGGTAGAGTACTCCAAGGACCGATTTTCCTGCGAGGTGTTGGACGGGCAGGTTACAGATGACAGGTACAGGGTGATGGATGAGGTGATCTACTTCACGGACAGGATCTTCTTGACCGAGAGCTCTAGGCTCAAGGAGAAGATATTGCATGCCTCACATGACTCACCATTATCAGGCCACCAGGGGTTCACCAAGACCTATAGGGCCATCAGAGAGGTTCTCGTGGAAGGGCCTCAAGGAGGACGTACTCTAACATGTCAGGGAGTGCAAAGTTTGCCAGCGCAACAAGGGGGAGATGAACCATCCGGCGGGGTTACTACAACCTCTTCCCATACCTGAGGGGAAATGGGAGAGTATTTCGATGGATTTCATCACAAGGTTGCCCACTGTACAGGGCAAGGATTGCATATTTGTAGTCATTGATCGACTAACAAAGTATGCACATTTCTTCGCCATATCAACACGTTACATTGCAGCAGAGGTGGTGGAGTTATTCTTTAGGGATGTTTTCAGATTGCAGGTCTCCCAAAGACCATTCTCAGTTACAAGGATAGCCGCTTCATGGGCGGGTTTTGGCAGGAGATTTTCCGTCTGGTGGGCCCTGAATTGACCCCGATGTACTATTTACCACCCACAAACGGATGGACGGACTGAGATAGTGAACAAGTGGCTGGAAGGCTACTTGCATAACTATGCCAGCAGGCAACAAAAGGCATGGTTACAATGGTTGCACTTGGGGGAGTATTGTTACAACACCACTCATCATATGTCTATCGGTATGTCTCCATTTTATGCTTTATATGGGTATCATGCTTTATATTTTGCTGATGTGATGTTTGGTGTTAGAAAGGCCCCTAGGGCCAAGGATTGGATCCAAGAGAGTCAGGATATACTCCGAGCTCTTAAGGATAACATAGCTACAACACGGAATCAGCAGAAGCTGAATGCCGATAGGGGATGTGTTGAGAGACAGTTTGAGGTAGGGGACTTGGTCTACCTACGATTTCCACCATATAGGCAATCTACGTTGAAGTAGAAGGGGGCTGAAAAGCTCAAGCCCCACTTTTATGGACCATACAGGGTGACACGTAGGATAGGGGAGGTTGCATATGAGTTGGAGCTGCCCACGGGTAGCAGGATTCATAACATTTTTCATGTGTCATGCCTGAAGAAGGCACTGGGACAATAGGTGACTGCAACTGAAGAGTTTCCGCCCACCGATGATGAGGGGCATCTAGTGCTACAGCCAGAGGCCATTATTGACACTAGGGAGAGGCAGTTACGGAGCAGGACAGTCAGGGAGTACTTGGTGAGATGGAGGAACCTACCGGATGAGGATGCCACTTGGGAGAGTGAGAAGATTTTGTAGCATCCATCATTGCAGTTGCTTGAGGACAAGCAACGTTTTTCCAGGATGGACTGTAATATTCCCAATTAGCAATAGCTAATTGGAAATATTAAATTTTGACTACTTTACTTTAATAATGTTAAGTTATAAATAAAGTGGGTGAAGAGGGACACTTAACTCACACTTAGGATAAAAGCATTTCCTAAAGTCACTTGAGAATCATGATTAATTGGCAGCGTGGGACCTAGAGGTCGAAATGGCAGCGTGGGGAAAAAGACAACGTAGGCAATGTGGGCCCAAGCTAGCGTAGAGAGAGAGAGGGACAGCGTGGCTCAAGGAGACAACACAGTTGATGGTGGGGCCTAGGTTAGAGCAAGGCTCTCCAAGCATAAAAAGGTAGAGGGTCTCCTCATTTCATTCGTTCTGATTATGCAGCTTTGTTATTTATCTTTTGACATTGAGCACGCTTGTTGTTGAGCAAAGTCTGCACGTACTGTTCAGTACACCGGGTGTCTCCGTGTGGAGATCCCAACCTCAGCCTTGGGGGACTTCAAGTGCCTGCTCGGGTGAGGAGTTCCATCTTTGTTTTTCCAGATAGAGTTGCAGCAACCACAGTCGAGAGCATTCACTCAAAGAGACAGTGCAGTCAGTGAGAGGGAGGACGCAGTCTTGGGAGGAGATGATTCCGGATTGAGGGTTTATCAGGGGATTCAGCCTGGGAGAGTTGGAAAGGGGTTAGCCATTACCTATTCCATCATTTTGGTAGAGCCGAAGGCCATTATTTGCAGCAGATCATTTAGGGCCAACGTTTCTCTTTGGGATAGCGTAGTGCCTCAAGGAAGGTCATTTTCGGAGGTCAGCCATTTTCGGAAAGCTCTTTGGGCTTTTCTGGGTATTGGGTGGAGAGGCCATTCCCAAAGTTTCACAATTTTCCAGGGAGGGAAGCAGCCCCAATTTGTCAATCATTCTAGCAGTAGAAACACCAGCAGCATTGGAGATTACGCAGTCTTTGAGGGGGCAACCATTCCGGGTTATCTTCTGAAAGTATTTCTACGCTTGCCTAGTGCAAGCCAAGGTGCCATCATTTTGAACACCTTTGTACTCATTTCATCTTTCATTATTAATAAAATGGCTCAACGTTCTCCATATTGTCTGTTTTTCTTATGATGTCTCTCTAGTTGCTGTAGTTCTTTGTTTATGTGCTTTATATTGCTGTTTATTTCCATTCAGGATATTACATCCCACCTCACTGGCCAAATGAGAGGTACTTCCATGAGCCCTAAACTCAATGGGTAGGATGCATACGAGGCACAAATCATGAGAGGTGAACCAACTCAATCATCATAACGGTGGGGCAGAAGCACACCGACAAGGTTCAGCAAGCCTAGCCTTGTGGTTGCTTATAGTTCCGAGAAGCTATCCCCAAAGCCCCCTAGAGCTCCCAGAGCTCATGGTCCAACAGGACCCTCAGCATAGGGTCGTTCCACGATACCAAGATTCTCACGGAAGTTTAGGAACTTGACCTTCCCCAGGGGCTTTGTGAGAATATCCGCACCCTGCTCATCAGTTCCTATATGATCGAACCTTATGGCACCTCGCTGTACCATATCTCGGATAAAGTGGTACTTGATATCAATATGCTTGGATCGGTCGTGGAACACGGGATTCTCAGACAACCAAATCCCACTCTGGTTATCACAGAGTATCACGGTGGTATCTAGCACATGCCCGAACAACTCACTGAAGATCTTTCGCAACCAAACTACTTCACAACAAGCCATACTCGCTGCAATGTATTCAGCCTCTTCGGTGCTCAAAGCTACCGAATTCTGCTTCCTGCTCATCCATGATATCAAGGTAGAACCAAGTGTGAAGCAACATCCCGATGTGCTCTTACGATCCACCACACTGCCAGCCCAATCGGCATCAGTATATCCATGGAGTGTCACGCTCACGGCAGTGTATCTCAACCCATGGTTTATCGTGCCCCAAAGATATCTCAACAGATTCTTCATACCAACCAAGTGAATGTGATGAGGTGCAGCCATATGTTGACTCAAAGTGTTCATTGCAAAACATACGTCCAGACGGGTGTTCTCTAAGAACATCAGGGCCCCTACGAGTTGACGATACTTAGTAGGATTTACTAGCAAGGGCCCAGCAGTGTTGCCACTCAACTTCTTAAATTTGAGCTCCATCGGTGTTGACACGAACTTATAGTCCACCATACCAAATCTTTCCAGAAGCTTCATAATGTATTTTCCTTGAGAAAGGAAAATCTCGCCAGGTCTTTGCCAGACCTCTAGGCCTAGGAAGTAATGCATCAGTCCTAGGTCCTTCATCTCAAACTCAGCAGCGAGCTCCCTCCTACACTGATGAATGAGAGGGTCAACACCTGTCAGGAAGAGGTTGTCCACATACAGTACCTGAATGAGAGGCTTTTCTCTATCAACCTTTAAGTAAAGGTTTGGATCAACATTACTATGAGTGAAGCCCAGCTTCATCAGGTAGCTATCTATCCTCTCGTACCAAGATCTAGGTGCTTGCTTCAATCCATAGAGGGCTTTCTTCAACCTGCAGACATGGTTGTCCTGATCTTGGACTTCGAACCCCAGAGGTTGCTCCACATACACCTCTTTCTTTATCGCACCATGCAGAAATGAAGCCTTCACATCCATCTGAGGAAGACTCCATCCTTGCATAGCAGCAAGGGCTATGATAGATCGGATGGTACTATATCGGGCCACAGGTGCAAATATATCATCATAGTCTACGCCTTCTTTTTGAGAGAAGCCACGGGCAACAAATCTTGCCTTGAACTTTTCAGCACTACCATCAGATCCATGCTTGATCTTGTAGAGCCATTTCGAGGTGACAACTGCTTTGTCCTCTGATCTTGGAACCACATCCCAGACATCATTTTGCATTACGAACTCATAATATTGGTGCATAGCATCCTTCCACACTTGATTCTTTACGGCTTCCTCAAAAGATCCGGGCTCAAATTGTACAATAGTACTCATGGTTGCTAGATACCCTTGGTATCTATTTGGCTTCTTGCTTTCACGGATTTTCCTTCTTGGGGCCATATGTCCCTCGACATCCTCGAGAGTGTCCCTGAGCCATGATGGCCTCTTCCTCATCGAAGGAGGTAGATCAATCGGGTCCATCGATCCTTCAACATTGGGCATCATCTCATCCTTCGGTTCTTCTTGATTTCTAGGCCTCGCCTTATGATCTTCCTCAGATCTCGGAAGATTGACTACTTTCCTCAGCGAAGCATCTTTGTCAAAGGTGACATCGTGGCATATCTCCATTTTCCTTTGACTAGGTATATAGACTCTATAGGCCTTCAAAGTTTCGTTGTAACCCAAAAACATTCCCTTCTTTCCAGAAGCATCCAGCTTGCTCCTCTTCTCTTTCGGCACATCCAATAACTCTAAAATGTGAGACATCAGGTTTCTTAACAGAGAAAACCTCTTCAGGAGTTTTGGAGTCCAGAGCGGAATGCGGGCATCGGTTTTGTATGTACACAACCGTGTTCGCAGCTTCTCCCTACAGAAACTTCGGTAGACCTTGGTCACATAGCATGGCATGGGCAGCTTCCACAATGGTCCTATTCTTTCATTCAACAACGCCATTCTGCTCAGGAGTATAGACAGTTGTGGTCTCCCTCTTGATGCTAGCTTCTCTGCAAAAGTTCTTGAACTTGTTCGTCTCATATTCAGTGCCATTATCGGTCCTCAATATCTTGACCTTGTTCCCTATCAGATTTCCCACCAAGGCTTTGAAGGTACAAAACCACATGAAAGCCTCATCCTTCTTCTTCAAGAAGTATATCCAGATTTTGCAAGAGAAGTCATCTATGAATGTCATATAATAAGAACATCCTCCCAAGGATGTCACGGGCAGCAACATACCAGACAGATCGAAATGAATCAATTGTAAGACATTAGATGTCTTTGTGACGCTTGAGGGGAAAGGTCCCCTTGTATTCTTTCCTTTTGGACAACCCTGACATACACCTTCATGATTATTTGTGAACTCGAGCATCACCGTCACCACATTCCTTGCTTCGGGAAGGGCCTTGTAGTGAAGGTGTCCAAACCTACGATGCCATAGTTCCATCTGTCAGATAATATCACACGTCATCGCTTCCAGTGGACTTCCTCCAACCTGGTAGAGTGTATCAACTCTAAAACCAATCGTTGTTGTTGTTAGAGTGTATTCCCCTTGAACTTGTTGTTCCTTTGGTTGCCATTCCTCCAGTTGTTGTTGTTGTCATCATCATCGGGAGAATCCTTCTTGAAAGGGAATTCTCTAGCATAGTGACCTGGCTTGTGACAAGTGTAACACTTGCCTTTCTTTCCTTGGGCCCCTGCTCTTCCTTTGTTCCTAGGACCACCAAAGTTCCTCTTTCTAGAATGAGCAGCGAAGGCTTCATTTCCTTCATTTTCATATTCCTTCATCCTTGTCTCTTCTTGTATGCATCTCGATATTACTTCGTCAAAGTCAGGTATCACATTGTTATTAAGAATGGTAGTTTTGAACACATGCCATTCGGATGAGAAACCTCCAAGTGCGGTGAGAACCATCTCTCGATCAGCTATTGTCTCCCCAATAGCCAAAATATTATTCCTGATTTCAATCAGCTTCAGAAAATATGATTGAATAGACTCATCTCTTCTTTTCTTCAGATTCTTCAATTGGTTCTTGAAGAATATGACTTGATTCACATTGTTGGCCTTGAACATGTTGACCAACATGTCATACATCTCCTTGGATGTGCCTAGCTCAGAGATGTAGGCAACCAGACTCTTATGAATTGAGTCCCTGATCATCAGCTTTGCTTCGATTTCCCCCTTCTTGTACCTTGTTTTGGCAGCAGCAGTTGCAGTGGATGGAGGCTCTTGAATTTTACCGTGCACATGGTCCATGACATCTTGGTCTTCCAACCTTAGATCCAATGTCATCTTCCAGGCATGGAAGTCATCCTTCCCAGTCAATTTGTCATCAGCCTTAAAGCCATTGTAGTTAGAGGAACCCATGCTCTTCTTCGGTGATTACTACAAACTAGGGCTTTGTCTTCACCTCAGCGCTGATACCATGTAAATTTTTGTAGATGTTCTATGCTTGATGCAAATTTACTTTTATCCCAATATCAGTCAACAATCACATAAACAATAAAGTAAAATGCTGATAGAACATACAAGTATATCGACAGAAGACAAGCCATAAATATATAAGTTTGTTGGTGCGTTACGACGGTCAACAGGATGCTTCAACCAACAAAGTCTCAATATGGTCAGCCAACCAGAAATGTCACACAACCCTCTAGGACAACAAAAACGGTCAACCCAAAAGTCAACGTTGTCAGTCATTGGTCAACGCAAACAGCAACAACAACTAGGTCAACGCATCCAAGTCAAAGTCAATGTCTAGCCTCAGGAATAGTGCCAAAAAATGTAGATTTGGAAAATCAAAATTTTGGGAGAGTTTCAGCGCCATTTGACCTTGCATTGACCAAAGTCAACGTTGGTCAACGCTGCTGCAAAAACCCTAGGCCGAAAACATAAATGTGTTGCTGCTGAACTTTTCCTATGTCTGGAGAGAAGAGCCTCCAAGGTCATCAAACCAATCAGATGAGGAGAGAGAAATTTGTGAGGATGAGATGAGTGAAAATGTCCTCCAATGTTGAGCAATATATATCCATCAACGAGGGTGTGTGACACAACTTTTGGGTCACAAAACCTTCAGGCCGACCTGCACATATTTTGAATAAATTCAAAATAAATGTTTTGCTCATCGGAGAAAGATGATCTTTAGATCAATCTTGCACCTCTCTGAAAGAGGAATCCAATAAAAATATTGGCATCTTCATCTGAGCATCACAACATGGAGTTTGTACCTAGTTGTCCAAAATTAACATGTTGTCCCCTCGAAATGGCTCTATAAGATAAAGCATGGATCTGATGGTAGTGTTGAAAAATTCAAGGCAAGATTCGTTGCCTGAGGCTTCTCTCAAAAGGAAGGCGTAGACTATGATGATATATTTGCACCTGTGGCCCGATACACCACCATCTGATCTATCATGGCCCTTGCTGCTATGCAAGGATGGAAACTTCATCAGATGGATGTAAAGACTGCCTTTCTGCATGGTGCGATAAAGGAAGAGGTGTATGTGGAGCAATCTCTGGGGTTCGAAGTCTAGGATAGAGACACCCATGTATGCAGGTTGAAGAAAGTCCTCTATGAGTTAAAGCAAGCCCCCAAGGCTTGGTACGAGAGGATAGATAGCTACTTGATGAAGCTGGGCTTCACTCGTAGTAACGTTGATCCGAACCTTTACTTCAAGGTTGATAGAGAAAAGCCTCCCATTCTAGTGCTATATGTGGACGATCTCTTCCTGACAGATGTTGACCCTCTCATTCATCAGTGTAAGCGGGAGCTCGCTTCTAAGTTCGAGATGAAGGACCTAGGACTGATGCATTACTTCCTAGACCTGGAGGTCTGGCAGAGACCTGACGAGATTTTCCTTTCTCAAGGAAAATATATTGTGAAGCTGCTGGAAAGATTTGGAATGGTGGACTCTAAGTCCGTGTTGACATCGATGGAGCTTAACTTTAAGAAGTTGAGTGGCAGTGTTGCTGGGCCCGTGCTGAAAAATCCTACCGAGTATTGTCAACTCATAGGGGCCCTGATGTTCTTAGTGAACACCCATCCGGACGTATGTTTTGCAGTGAACACTTTGAGTCAACACATGGTTGATCCTCATCACATTCACTGGGTTGATGCCAAGAATCTGTTGAGATATCTTCGGGGAACAATAAAATATGGGTTGAGATACACTGTTGGGAGTTTGAGACTCCATGGATATACTGATGCCAATTGGGTTGGCAGTGTGGTGGATCGCAAGAGCACATCTGGATGTTGTTTCACACGGGTCTGCTTCGATATCTTGGATCAGCTGGAAGCAAAAGTCGGTGGCTTTGAGCACCGCTGAGGCCGAATACATTACAACGAGTATGGCCTGTTGTGAAGCCGTTTGGTTGCGAAAGATATTCAGTGAGCTGTTCGGGCATGTGCTAGATATCACTATTATCCTTTGTGATAACCAGAGTGGGATTCATTTGTCAGAGAATCCTGTGTTCCACGATCGATCCAAGCATATTGATATCAGGTACCACTTTATCCAGGATATGGTACAGCGAGGTGTCGTAAGGCTCGATCATATAGGAACTGATGAGTAGGTCGCGGATATTCTGACAAAGCCCTTGGGGAAGCTCAAGTTCCTAACATTCTATGAGAATCTTGGAATCGTGGAATGACCCTATTTTGAGGGTCTTGTTGGACAACGAGCTCCCGGAGCTCCAGGGGTGTTTGGGGATAGCTTCTTAGAGATATAAGCAACTACATGGCTAGTCTTGCTGAACCTTATAGGTGTGCTTCTACCCCACTGTTATGATATTGAGTTGGTTCACCTCTCTTTGATCTGTGCCCTGCATGCATCCTACCCATGGATTCTTGGACTCATGGGAAGTACCTCTCATTTGGCCAACGAGGTGGAAAAAGCTAGAGACCAGTAGCAAAGACTGATGGACGCATCATATATTGTCGTACTCTTTATGTCTAGGATGGCACGTGTCCAACCACTTGATCTGGGATCAAGTCTAGTGAGGTTTCGAATCTCCAATTGACTTCGGGTCAGTTAAACCAACTTCCAGTTGGTATGTGACTCCTTTGAGTCCTATAGAGGTTTCGGACCTCTGAGCTGATTTTTTCAGCCGAGAGTGATGTCTTTTTGACTCACCTTTCTCTTCTGAAATAAAGAAGCTAGAAAAGTAAGCTACGGCGAGATGACACACGATGTTTGGATGGCACAGGTGGATGGAGTTCTCCCTAGTTGAGAGGGAGTGTTAATTTTGGACAACTAGGTCCAAACTCCATGTTGTGATGCTCAGATGAAGATGCCAATATTTTTATTGGATTCCTCTTTCGGAGAGGTGCAAGATCGATCTAAAGATCATCTTGATCCGATGAGCAAAACATTTATTTTGAATTAATTCCACTTATGTGCAAGGTCGCCCAAAATTGTAATGTAGGCTTGGAGCCCCAACATATGTGTCACACACCCTCACAGATGGATATATATAGGTCAACATTGGAGGTCATTTTCACCATCAATCATCACACATTCTCTCTCTGCATTTGATTGGTTCGATCATCATCTTGGAGGCTCTTCTTCTCTCACACGTGGGAAAATGCAGCAAGGGTTTTTCTGTTTTGACCTAGTGTTTCAACGTAGCTTTGACCAGCGTTGACTTTAGTCAACGCTTGGTCAACTTGATGTCAAACTCTCCATAAATTACGATTTTTGTATTCCGCATTTTCTGGCACAAAAACCGAGGTTGGACGTTGATTTTGACTTGGCTGCATTGACTTTTTGCTGCTGTTGTTTTGTGTGGACCATTAACTGGACAATGTTGACTTTTGTTGACTTTGGGTTGATTGTTGTAGAGCTGTCCGAGAGGGTTGTGTGACACATTTTGGTTTACTGACCATTAAGAGACTTTGCTGGTTGAAGCACCTGTTGACCGTCGTAACACACCACAACACATATATTTTGCTGATCAAGTTAAGCGTATTTTTGGCTTGTCTTCCATTGATCTATTGGTCTGTTCTATCAGCATTTTACTTTCATGTTTATGTGATTGCTATTTGATATCGGGTATAAAAGTAAAGTTGCATCAAGCATAGAACATCTACGAAAATTTACAACCATTCACGAGCTCCTAGCACTGGGACACATTCAGCCCAGTACTAGCCCATTTGCTTCTTCTGTTGTATTGGTGAAGAAGAAGGATGGTACACTGAGGATGTGCATCGATTATCGGGCTCTCAACAAGAAAACGATGAAGAACTGATACCCCATTTCGCAGATTAACAAGTTTATGGATGAGCTGAGGGGATCGAAATTCTTCTCCAAGATTGATCTGAGGTCGGGTTACCATCAGATCCGAGTGAGGGACCAAGATGTCCCCAAGACTGCCTTTAGATGTTAGTACGACCATTTTGAGTTTTTGGTGATGCCCTTTGGGGTAACCAATGCATTGGCCACCTTCCAGTCTTGTATGAACCACATATTCCGTGGTCAGTTGAGGAAGTTTGTGCTGACCACAACAACCTCCAGTTGTTCCTAGAGCAAAAGCAGTTGCAGGAGAGGCAACAAAAGTGGGTCAGTAAGATCCAGGCATATGAATTTGACATTGAGTATGTCAAAGGGAAGAACAACATGGTGGTCGATGCTCTATCGCACAGACCGGCAGCATTGTCCTTGCTGAGCATAGACACGGACTGGAGGGCCCAGCTACTGGTGGAGTACTCCAAGGACCATTTTTCCTGTGAACTATTGGATGGCCAAGTCATAGATGATAGGTACAGGGTGATGGACGAGGTTATTTACTTAAGAGAGAGGATCTTCTTGACTTGGAGTTCTCAAATGAAGGAGAAGATACTGTGTGCCCCCCATGACTCACCATTGTCGAGCCATCAGGGATTCACGAAGACCTACAGGGCTATCAGGGAAAGGTTCTCTTGGAGAGGCCTCAAGGAGGACGTACTCCGGCGTGTCAGGGAGTGCGAGGTATGTCAAAGGAACAAGGGGGAGATGAACCACCCAGCTGGATTACTACAACCACTTCCCATTCCAGAAGGAAAGTAGGAAATCATTTCGATGGACTTCATCACTGGGTTGCCCACGATGCAGCGCAAGGACTGCATCTTTGTAGCCGTTGATCCACTGACTGTGATCGCTTGCCGCCTACACCTACCTACAGTTAGTGGGAAAAGCCTTCAACCCCATAGGTGTGGTTGGTGGCAAGGAACTCAGAGAAGGGGCTGTCACCTATTCCCAACTCTCTCCGTTTAAGCTATCTCCTAGGTTAGCTAAGGGGGGTGGTCCCTAAAGGAAAACTAAGTTAAAGATGTGAGATTTCTAGGAGAATTTATTAGAAGGAATTACTTATCAAAGATGACTCGATTCCAATATGTAAACAAACATATAAGGATATGAGCAATATTCAATGATGTGTTCAAAATATAGACCAGTGCTTTAAAGTAGATGACAAATGCTTGCTCAAAAATGAAATTCAAGATATAATGACAATAATCCCACAAAGGAAGCGTTAGACCAAGATCACAATATGCAATTAAATTTGCAACACCAAATAAGGGTATTTGCCAATGAAACGAGATATATCAATCATCCATAAGCATAATGATCATTAAAATGACAACATGCAATGAAGTTGTATGTAGAAGCAATTTTCCAAGTACCATAGAATTAAACTTGTTGCAAAATTTAAGGAATTAAAATGCTTGCATCCAAAGTGCTTCTTGAGATAATATTTGCATGTGAATCTTTAAACCGTCAAGATAGCAAAAAATTTGGGAACTTTGCAAGTAAATGTGATGAGATAGTGCTATTGGTTTATTTTATTAATTAGTTCTAAAGCAAGGTTACAATTGAACTCTAATCCTCAGACCTCACCCTCGCCCAAATATTTGGATCTCACAGTGAGGAGTCCATAGAGGTAGAGGGTCCCTAAAACATCTATTCAACCAACTTAAGTTGGAGGTAAATTTTAGAGATGCAAGTCTAGTATGAAAAGTGAAATGCCTAAATGATATGAAAGTGAGTTTGCAAGTGCTATGTAAAAGATGGAGATGATTCAATTAAATATGCTTCATAGTTAGAACAATAACTCAAGTTGTCATAAATTGAAAGTGATATGCTTTTTTACTTGTAGTATATTGTGAAACTTATCCAAATGAGAAATAGATCACAAAACGTAAGTGATGGCAAATGAGATTGCAAATTAAGAAATTAAAGGACTATGCGATTTATGTTACTTTCTAGTTAGAGCATGCATATGTGATGTGAAAGAAAATGGAAATGTCAAAACCACTAAGTCAATCTATCTACAAATTCTCTCCTTTGAAATGGAGAGATGGGGATGCCAATGGGTAAAACCCACGCTCCCACAACAATTTTTATTTATTTATTAATTTTACAAGAATGAAATGACCATGAGGCCTTTTCTAAACCAAAGAAAGTCTTTACAAATAAAAATTGAGACCATAGACTTTTCCTCGGTGAGAATTTCTAAGAACTCAAAATAAATTCAGACTTTACTATAGGAGAAGAGAAGCTAAGCCTCTTCTATGCCCACAACCAACGAAGAGAGGGTTTGTAATATCCCGGATGGGATATTTTTACTAAAAATGTAGATAAATAAATAAACTCCACAAAATCCTGCAAAATCAACATTTACTTACAGAAGATTTCCATGTAAAATTAAACATACAAGTACATGCAAATTCATAACACCATAATGTAGGAATATAACTCAGCTTTATTATATTATCATTGGGGTTACAAGATGAAATAAAAGATAGCTGAGATAAATGAAATACAATTGGCCTGAAGAAAATCTGCTGCACTGCTACATGGCAATGGCCTCCAAAACTGATTGCTGCCCTCTCCCTCCGGCAACAGCTACCACTGAATCCACTGAAGCTCCCGTTGAAGATCTGAATGATCCTCACTCCAATATCACTGAAGCTCTGTGAAACTTCTGAATGAAGTTTCCTCAAAGAGAGTTGGGTTTCCGTCCAACACTCACATCTCACCCGAGGGTTTCCGTCCTGGGGCTACGGCTAAAGTAGAGAATCCACGTTCTCAAACCTCTCATACACAAGAAAATGATCTGCTCCAAAGATATTTCCCAATGGCATCCTCCCTTTCTTTTATAGATCCCTTGGAGCCTTCTAGAGCATTATTTTATTATTATTTTATTCATGGAGCACTTTTTCCTTTTATTAAAATATTCCTTTTTAATGCAAAAAAGGGTAAATTGGCTACCACGCCTCCTCCGGTCACTGAAATCTGTGTCTAATTGTCCCATCATGTAGGTCTCCTCGTCCCAGTTCCAATGATCTATTACACTAAGGTGTTCCATCGTGTATTCCTCCCGGAATGCCACCTTGAACATAATCAGCTGAGTTAAGCCCATAAATAACTCAAAATTCCGAAAGTTATTGGAATGCATTGGAACGAAAGCCAAATTGCTCGGATGATGGAGTATATCAAGCGAATGCCTCCGAACACCATAAAAAATCCTCAAAACTCCTCCGAAAAGCTCCTGAGCCCACTGATAGCACCAATCTGTACATGTGACCTGTCTGCTCCTAACTCTGGAAGTCCCTCCTAGCCCTGTCATGGGTGATACCAAAAATGGGAATATTATAGACCTCCCGCCCCAAGATTGCTTGCCCTCAAGCAATTGAAATATGTGGGCCACTCTATTGGCCTGCCGCATCTCAGATCCAATGCCTGGATCCCATACCAACCTCTGGGTGCTGCTATGCACCTGTGTCAAACCTCTCGGAACAGACCCCTCAATGCCGGGATCCCAAACTGATCTCTCTCTGTCCCAGTCAACAAACAATCCTCCCGGATCCCAATGCCACCATGGCCAATCATCGCCCAAGTCCCACGGCTCAGGCTGCGCACTGTCTCTGGCTATAGATGATGCTTTCAGAGGTGAATACCACCAACAAGCATCAATGCTCCCGGGCTCCTGCTGTGCTGTAACTGCATATGCTGCCCCACCAACTCATCACCTCTCTCCAATCCAAGTCCTAACTCAATCCCATGCTGATCCTGCTCTCCTGAAATTGGGAAGGAGTCCTGAAGTAACGACAACCGGAGCCCTCCTGCCAACTGGAATCTGTAACATCTACTATGTCTAAGGGCCCCTGCTCCGTTTTGCTCTCCACGAAAAATACCATACCATCAAGAGGGTACCAACTCATGATCTCTCGCCAGTCCATCCTGGAAGAAGAATCCGATGTAGCAACAACTGCATATGGAACATGCCTAGAGTGTTGCTGCTAGCCCGTAATCGATTCCCACTACTCTGCCCTGTCTGCCAATGAAAGCTACCTGTAGAAGGAAGCCCCTGTCTCTATAATGGGCCAGAGTGGGCAAGATATGCTGCAAGCCCCATCGATGTACTCCTGGAGAGTGCTACTCACTGGAAATACTGCAGTTCTGCTGACTGCGTGTACATCTATCTGCGCCTCATCCTTGTGTCGACTCATAGTTGGATGCTCCACCATATCCAACAACTCCTCCCATTCCTGATTAGGAATGTCATGCTCCCGCTGTCTACTGGTCCCCTGCAGAACAATCCCATCAACCTCCAACACCTCCAGAGGATATGGATCTGCAACTGCCATCACTGTACTCGGTGTCTATGCATCTGACTGTTCCTCTTCAAAGGCTGACCCCAATGTTAGCTGCATATCCATCATAGGCTCAATGTGGGCGCCCATTTGGACCTCACCCAAGGAAATGTCATGCCTGATGTCCATAGTATCCTCCTCTACTGACTCAGGCTCCATCATATGCTGCCCTGGCTGAATCGTCACAAGTGACTCATCACCCAGAGTATCTCTCATAGAGTCCCATGGCTGCTCACCCTGCTCACTGGAACACAACCCCGGTCTACTGTCATCCTCTCTGCATGGCTGCTCTCGCTCCCCAGAAGCATCCTCATATGATCCCATGGACTCATCTGAAGAAGAGTCCTTATCCTGGCATACAAAAGGAATGTTTACCTGCTCTACCTTTGCCACCTCATCTGCATCTCTCAAACATGAGTGATCAGGCCCCCAAGGTTCTTTGCAAATGAAGCAAAGTCCCTTCCTCCTCAGCTCATTTCTACTGCCTAACCCACCAAACTGGAGCAGCTCCTCCCTGGTCAACTGTCTCCTGAATAGCCCAATATTCTGCTCAACCAACCCTTGGGCTAGCTCATAAGCAGCAGGTGAGACCAACTGCTCTCTCCTCCAAATGCTCAATAACCGGGTCTGCAACTCTCGGCCAATGGTCCCATGGTTTCTCATACATGTCAACAAAATGGACTACATGTGTGCTATGACAGTTTTAGGATGATGTCTCCTAATGCTGAAGAAGCATTGGAACATCTGCAGGATCAAGTCATCACACTCAAGGTCAAACATGATGACATAAGTCTCGAATGTGGCCATACCCCATAAAATCTCAAGCTTCTTCCCAAAGGTAGAGCCTGCGCTGTTGTCCAAATCCTGAAAAGTCTCTACAATCAACCTCATAATCTTCCTCATAACATCATCATTATATGGAGCTATAGGTGCGGTCAATTTCATGATGTTATAGAGGCAAGCTGCAACTGGAAGTGTGACCCCTTCACAAGGTTCCTCCAAGAATTTGGGCTGTATAAGAGCAAGAATAGCTGGTTTTAGAGCCCAAATCAGTTTCTTCCCTTCTTCTTGGCTTATTTTGGACATAAGTTCATTAAACTTCTCTAGTTTGGACAAAACTCTCCATGACATCTTCATGTGTTTCAGATCTGTCCCAAGTGCAAAGATTTTGTGACCAACCCCCAATTCTTCCTGCAAATCTTTTGGCTGTCCTTTTTGAAGGATGGCATTAATTCCTCTTGAAAAGGGTCTGCTATTTGGATTTGTTTTCTAGTCTTCTGATGCATGGTGGTTTAAGGAACCAACTTCTATTTTTATTTTCATCAATCTGTTTAGGAATCCTCCATGGTTTAACCAATGATGTGGTCACCGTTTTTCTGAGTTTGCTATATATTTTCTAGTGAAGTGTTTTAGCAAACATATTGTTTGCACAATGTTGCACATGTCATTTTGAGTTGTTTCAACTCAGTATTGCATTCCTAAGCTGTTGTAACTTAGCATTACAGATGTAATGGAAAATGCTGGTATATGAAAATAAATGACAAGTATAGACAGCTCAAGACTCTGCCCTCCACTATGATAATTTGATATAAACCCAGATTAATTCCCCTTGAAGAAACATGAGATAGTTTGATAAATATACAGCTGTAAATACTCAAAATCAGACAACATACAATTTAGTGATCTGACCTGGAAGTTGCCGCAATTTGTTACTATGCATTAGCTTACTGCCTTTAGGAATTCCTGAGTTTATTGTGATCCTTAACAAAATGTTGTTTGTAAAAACGCCCTCCTGGTAATCACGCTGCTTGGCATATTTGTTGTTTCGAAAAGCTCCAACCTATATTCAGTTCTCAGCAATGTGTATACCAATGATTTCCATCCAACAACTAAAATAAGGGAATCTGGAAAATGTGCATTCCTTTAACGTTCAATCTAGAAACAATGGACAAATCCATATCCAATACCCGTCCTCTTTTAATTAATAACAAAAAGACCATATGCTGTCTTGTGAAAATATTCAGTGAACTTCAGGAATCTACTCCACTGATGGCACTCATCAATTCAACCCAGAAATTTTAGGCTTGAGGCCTTGGCCAATCACCGATGAATACACCCAGAATTCAATCTTGCTGAACATATACAAAATTAATGATAATGATGCTCAAGTTTGCCAATAATCAGACTTTATCCCAATAGCATGGATCTCTCTCTTCCACAAGGAAATTCAACCCAAAATTGCCTATGGACCTCAGTCTGCCAATAAGGAATTATTGTGCCAAAAATCTCTGTCACTGAGATGGCCCACACAGCCATCCAATGAGAAGGGAACTCAGAAATGTACAAGTCGTAGTCTTATTTCCCTTCTTACGCATCAGTAGCCCAAGGGATGGCTCATTGCTTGGACCAGTGATGCCAAATGCATGCTTCAGCTAAGAACACTTGCACCAATTGTAGAACAAGAAGTCAACCATTAATCAAAATATGTATCTCAATAGTGTTATTGTGGCAATACTTCGCTAGCTTCTAGTGGTCTCTTATCGTGCACACATTCCATCTGAGTGTCTAATAAACCACTGTATAATTTTGTGTACGGGGTCTCGATTATAGTCGGATTCCTTCCAATGGAACTCGTCCCTTCAACCCATGCCCACACATTTGGTCTCACAGTAGCCAAATTGTGCTGGTATTTCACCCTCATTGTGGCAATGATAACTCGGCCCGATTGAATGCACACGACCAATGGGAAATAGTTCGGGTTCAGCAGTGGACCTCTGCTCCACAAGTCGACAGTGCATGCCCAGCGGCTCCACTTAGCGGGCAATTTCGTTAGGGTGGTTTCGTGTGGCCCGCACCATAAACATCATCTTCAAAAGCCGACGTGCAACAAACCGCAGTGTTTCTTCGATGTGCCTGACTATTTTAGTAAGCTATTTCGTTTCTCCCCATTTGACTTGTTGCCTCCAATCGCACAACATTCGTGGCCAGTTGAAAACTCGGCCCCTACAGACACGTGTTACCCAATCAACTGAAACAAGCTGTCACAGGTATAATCGTGGCCCTATATGAATCACTGAAATCAACTCCTCCTTGCCGCTAATCACCGACAAGGTGTCCACGGAGAGAGTGCCCTTGAATTCACCTTCAGATAGTGGGCAATATGACGACTCCCTCAATACCGACTACTACTTCAGATAAAATAAAAAAAATATGACGGCTTTTGTTCAACGTCGATTTTGAAAAAAATCTCAGCCTTTGATTGATCCCGATTTATGCAGGAACGCAACAGAATAAACATATAAACATAAATACAGAGATGCAGCGGAAATAACACTTCATTTCATTAATATCAAAGAACTGAAATTTGCTTACAGACAGAATGGAAATAAAACTAGCTAGGGCGCTGGTAGCTATCTCTGAGAAGAGATGTGGCGACTACAGGCCTCTGAACTGAGTTACAATGAGGCATGAGGGCCTATTTATTATTTAGAAACAATGGAGAACCCTAAACATCCAAAAACCTAACCCCTAGGAGATGAAGCGCCAAAACTATGGGCCCCGTTTGGGTAAATTGGTGTTTCAACTTCCCAGGGACGTAACTTTGGCCTACTATCTCCGTTTGACGCACATGATACATCATTAGAAAGCTCTGTCCGAGGACCACAAATTTGGAACGAGCGATCTTCGTCCATGAACCCATCTTCGTTCTCAGTTTTAAAAAACGTCGTTTAGGGCCTCAAAATGGCTCACGGAAGTTTAGGACCGAGAAAAAGCTGCTAAAAATATTAAATTGTGCGAAAGCGAAAAAGCAAGAATGAGCGATGGTGGAGCCCCAAGTGGAATAGGTGGGTCACCACCAATATCCACCTGGATCATTCCTCTCCCCTTAGGAAGCAATGGTCCCCATTGCATTAATTTCCTCCATGAGATGAGGAAATTTCTGCTGAACTTGGTCCCTGGTGAACCACTTTCCTTGGTGCAGGAGTTGGCCAGCTTTGACAACCCGATATAGTTGGATCTTACGCGTGTGAGTGTTCTTGATGCATGTCCATGATGCAATTTGTGGTGGCTTTGTTCCATGCAGTGCGTTTACTCGGTTGGTGTGAGTTGTTACGCAGTAATAGAGGTGTCCCAGTAGAGGTGGGGAAGTAAGGGCAGAGAGCGTCCACATTGAAGGCGGAGTGCGGAGACCAAGGAATGGTGGAATACTGAGCTCGAAGGCAGTGTTGCCTACAGCCTTGGTGATGGTGTACGGCCCGTATCGAAGCGAGCGAAGCTTGCAGTGGGGTCCAGTGAGGCGCTCCTTCTGCAAATGTAGCCATACTTTGTCGCCCACCTGGAAGTTGTGTGGCACCCGGTGTTGATCATGGCATTGCTTGTACTTGGCATTGGCTCTGTCCAATATATCATGAACCTGTTGGAGGATGTGTTGAATGTGCTTGATGAAATGCGCATTCATCACCCCGGACTGGACATGAGCTAAATTGCTTTGGCAATGACAAATGGCATGGCTACGTCAATGGGACATAGTGGGTGGAATCCCAAGCCCACCTGAAAGGGGCTATGGCCGATTGAACTGTGGAGAGCCCGATTATAACTATGTTGTACATAAGGGAGGCTCTCGTCCCATGTGCGTGGATGCTTTGAATTGTACATGCGCAGAATGTGTACAATCATTCTGTTGACAACCTCTGTTTGGCCATCTGTTTGGGGATAGAAAGCTGTGGACTTGGTGAGTTTGGTATCCAACATCAACCAGAGGCTGGACCAAAATGTGCTGAGGAACCTGCTATCCCGATCTGATATGATAGACTGTGGGATCCCAAAGTGCACCCACACTCGTTCAAAGACGAGTTTAGCATTGGCTTCTGCTGTGATATTCTTCTTGCAGGCCGCCATAATGGCCATCTTCGAGAATCTGTCGACGACCACAAAAACACAGTCATTTCCCTGCTTAGTAGAAGGCAGGCCCGACATGTAATCCATGGAGATGGATTCCCAAGGTCGACTAGGGGTAGGTAGAGGAGTTTATAGGCCTTGCTTCTTGATGGTCGGTTTGGCAATGGCACAAGCAGTGCAGGATCTGATGTGCTTCTATACATCCTTTCGAAGGTTATTGATAGAAATGCCATAACGGGATTGCACTCTTGTTTTCTCGTAAAATACTTGACGACTCCAGCATCAGTGTGCTTCCCATATCATCTTATGTGGCTCGCTTGAAGGAACACAAGTGCCCAAGAGTGCCTTGTAAGTGTGGCTGAATTCTGGGTCACTCTCATAGAGAAGTGGCCAATCAGAAGTCTCGTGCCCACAAGAGTTGAGCACGGTGGTGAGTGCCATGATCGGTGGTCAGCTGAGGCAGTCTGCAACATTATTGGTGCTACCCTTCTTGTACTTGATGTTCAAATGAAACTGTTGCAGATATGTGGACCACTTCTGATGGCGATCATTCTGCAACTTCCCTTGTGTCTGTATGAACTACAGGGGCCGGTGGTTTGTGTGGATGATTGTTTCCTTCCCCAAAATGTAATGCTTCCATTGTCGACAGGCTTGCACAATGGAATACATTTCTTTGTCATAGGTGGGATACTTGCGAACTGTCTCAGACAATGTCTCACTGTGATATGCCACTGGATGTCCCTGTTGAGTAAGAACCGCCCCAATAGCATAGTCAGAGGCATCTGTCTCGATCTCAAATGGCTGCTGCAAGTCTGGTAAGGTGAGCACTGGGGCAGAACAGAGGCGATTTTTCAATTCTTTGAACGCCTTCTGTTGAGGTTCCGACCAAAAGAATTTTTCTCTCGCTCCTCCTTTGGTGACTTGACTCAAGGACCAAGTGATATGAGAGAATCCCAACACGAATCTACGGTAGAAATTAGCAAGACCCAGAAAGCTGCGAAGCTCTGTTATAGTGGTTGGGGCTGGCCAATCCCGAATGACTTGGATCTTGGCTGGATCCACATGCACCCCCCTTTCATCAATAATGTATCCCAGATATTGAACCTGGGTCATGCCAAAAGTTCACTTCTCCAAATTGGCACACAACTTGTGTTGCCGCAGTGTTTGGAGGACTTGTCGGATGTGGTGAAGGTGCTCTTCCCAAGTCTGGCTGAAGATCAGAATATCATCCAAGTACACCACTACAAATGAGTTGGTGAATGGCCGCAATATGTCATCCATCATCCTCATGAAGGTGGCGGGAGCATTCGTCAACCCAAAAGGCATGACCAACCATTCGAAAAGGCCTTCCTTGGCTTTGAAGGCCGTCTTCCACACATCGGAGGGTTCAATTGGTACCTGGTGATACCCAGACTTCAGGTCAATCTTGTTGAAATATTTTGCACCTTTGAGTTGGTCCAGAAGGTCATCAATCCGTGGGATTGGGTACCTATTCCGGACAGTGATCTTGTTCAGCGCCCGATAGTCAATACAGAGTCTCCACGTCCCATCCTTCTTCTGTACCAACACGATCGGGCTCCCACAGGGCGATGAACTTGGTCTGATGTGACCTTTCTGCAACAGCTCCTGAATCCGCCTCTTGATTTCATCATTTTCCAGAACAGAGCGTCGATAGATCGGTCCATTGGGTAGTGGCGCACCTGGGGTCAGATCAATCGGGTGCTTGACCTGGCAGTGCAGAGGAACCCCTGTGGGTGAGGTGAAGATGTCCTCATACTCCTCCACGACCTTATCCATTTGTTGTTGTCGTGCAGAGGGGCCCTGTCTGGAGGTCGTGGCCACAGTCTTCTTCTTGCCCTGGGGGCGGATCATCAGGAAAACGAATTTCCTGGTTTGGGAAATGAGCTTACTACATTGTTTTGCAGTAACCAAAGAGATAGTCGTGGGAGGTGGTACCTCTGGTATCCTGTACAACTTATTTCCCAAAGTAATAATAACAGCACGAGGTCGAGACTCATACACAGCATGACGCTTCCACAAGTATGGTTGTCCTAATAATACATCAGAAACATCAATAGGAGCAACGTCACATAATACCTCATCCGTGAAGGGCTTGATGCTATAGGGAAGGCGGCACTCTTGGCTGACGCGGAGATCTCGTCCTTGGTGAAGCCACCAGATGGTGTATGGATGTGGGTGAGCTGTGGTCGGCAAGCCCAACCGCTTCACGGCGTCTGCTGAAATGAGGTTCTTTTGGCTCCCATTGTCGACAATGAACTGTACCGGGGAGCCCTTTACCCACATCTGGGAGTGGAAGAGGCGTTCCTCCTCCTCTGGATCTTCCGGTTCCTCCTTTTGGATCTTTGCAGTGGCAACAGTGGCGTTGGGCTCCGCATCAATAATCTGTTTCCCTTTTTCATTCGCCTTTTCAGGTTCTGATTCGGAGTCAGAGCATGCATCTGACTCAGAAGCCTTCATCTCGGCCACTAGCGACTGCTTGGCCCGACACTCACTTGTGTTGTGAGTGGAGCTCTTATGGAACTCACACCACTTTCCTGTGTCCTTCTTTGGCTTTGCGGTGCTGTTCTTTTCTTGTGGCTTCGATGAGTTGTCTTTAGCCGCCATGCCTTGGCTCGGTCCTTTGTTCTGCGGTTTGGAAAAACCTTTCCCTTGCTTTTGATTCGCAGATCCAAAGTATCGCTTCTTCTGCTTGAATTTCTGCTCAATCTTGGCAGCATACCGGTATGCCGTGTTAGCCATCAGTATTTTTTTTATATGTTAGTGATGACTATATCTATAGCTGAGTTTTCTAGAAACTGATTTCCTTATGTCAATATGTCATCCAGAAAACCCTCCTAAAACTTTTTTCGCCATTTCTACCTTTTCAATCCACCCCTGGCGAAATCAAAACCTCATTGTCACTATCCTATCTAGCTTCTGCCTTCTTGAGCTGCCCATCAGCCTTAAAAGGCAAATCCACATCTGTTTCAAAAGTCTCCCCTATGTTAGGAAGTGGCGTTCTTAAGACATCTTACCCTTGGCGATCATCAAAAAGCCAAAAAGCCTCCATCTGTTACAGACCAACCATAACTGACCTCCCACTCTGCAAATGAAATTGACAAACAACTATAAGTCGCGCCACTTGTATCCCTAGGTCTCAGCACTGCATAAACCCCAATCTCAGGCTGACTATTAGGTGTTTCACAGTGTTTTATGGATTCTGCAAAGAACAGGAAATATAACTTCATCTCAGGATTAAATGCTTGGATCTACAGTTAGAGGAACAGCTGCTTCTAAATGTAACTTGAGCCTGAGATACATCTGCAATACAAAAGTCACTCATCAGGACCTTACAGCTCTTTCCAGCATGAAAATCACAGTAAGAAAGGGTCACCACTGTCTCAGCAAACTGGTAAATTGTCAAGGCCCAGAACCTCCTTCATTTACAAGCAGAGGGTTAGGGCGCCTCCTTCATCCACAAGCAGAGGGCGCTGGCCAATATGGACTTTGAAGATTGCAAAAGTCCAGGTTTTCCTTGAACTGAACAAATGAAACAGAGACTCCAGGTTTTATGAATATGACTGATGATCATAACAGGAATATAGTTGAAATAGGCTAGCTCAAAGGAAAAGGAGTCTGGTCTGATAAAGGAGGTCATCTGAAGCTTTCAAGTCATGTGAATTATTGAACTTTAGAAAGGCCTATCATCAGTAAACATTCCAATCATAAGAAGCCTGTTTGTCCACATGGAGTAGATGCTGACAAAATGCCATTACACAGGCAGAAAGAAAGTTCTTGGTTTTTCAAAAGGCACTAACCTCCATAGTCACAGAAACCATTTGTCAAGTAATCTGTCATGAGGTGACCAAACCAAATGATGATATTTCAGTGACCCCTAGAACAGTGCAGAGAGACAATGTCACTTTGGCTAGGGTTTTGCTGAAACACAGTGATGCTTGCAAGAAGAGATGATAGTATTGATGTTTTTTTAAATAGTTTGCTTGCCATCACATTCAGAGAAAGGCTGTGTCAGACAGATTTGTCAAAAACCTTCAGATACCTTACCTGATGAAGAGCCTCCTCCATATATGAGCAGATGGCCAAAGCCATTGCAGGTTGCTGAAACTGATTGATATAAGAATGCAGTGGAAGGATACAAAGAAATTAAATAGAAGTCATTGCACAGGTAAATGATAGTGTTTATGATGCAAAGGTATTGTTTTCCCTATTCAAAGAGCTGTCTGTCAGACTGTACCTGTAATAGAAAAGAGACAAAATTGAATATATGTATGCCATTGATACCAAAAAGGGGACAGTTTCCTTAAGGGAAAGGATCAAATAACAATCCACTGTCACATGCCCAAAGTCCAAAGGGCGCTTTTCCAGAAAGCAGAGAATTATGATATGAAGGGAAATAGCCAAAGGATAGCACTTACAGTCCAGAGGGAAGCCTATAAATCACCTAAGAGCAGAGATTATTAAACAAGTTGGAAGGGCACAGGCAATCTCCTGTTAAGTGATAAAACAGATTTCAAATGCCTTTTGACAGATGTTGGATGACTTTTCTTTGTTAACATTTCACCTAAATTGTCAAAACAGGGGACAGAGTTGAGGTTTTGGAATGTCTCTCTTACAAAAAGACCAATGCACCAGTCAAAATACATTAACAAGGCAAGCCCTGTTTTTCCTGTTTTACAATCTTATCTTTCAGATGGACAAGGTGAATAAGCCTACCAGTTGATGTATAAGCAAAAAGTTGTTTTTATGAACAGACAGTATGGATAGTTTGAAACAAACAAGTTTCCATTATTAAATAAGCAGAGATGTGGCATAATGTGTTGTCAAGCAGAGGATTGCAGTGAAAAAAGCCCCTCTTTGAAGACCATAGCAGGCTATAAAAGATGCAGCAACTTGGCTTTTACAGTAGGAAAATGGTTGAAGGAAAAATGCAAACACCAAGGCTGTCAAAATATATTGACAAGGCGAGCCCTATCCTTCAGAAACATGACAGTGTTTAAGCTTTCTCTTGACTGTTTTAAAAAAAAGGTTTTCTATATCTCATGTATGTAACCAGTGTTGTTCCAAACAGTGGCAGAAATAACATAAAGATTATGGAGACATGTTTCTGAGTTTAAAGGTTTGGTGTTTCAAAACAAAAACGCCTTGCAAAGGCCAAACCAAAGTTCCGCTTCACATTTCAAAAGATAGTGACCGTTGTAAAGAGTTGAAATAACATAAAGATTGAAAAGTGCGAGCGAGAGCTTCATTTTCAGAATTTCAAACTAATTTCCATGCCTCCATAGCATCAACACAAAGAATTCTGGTCGAAATAGCACAGTTTGCACGTTTTTTCACCGAGCGACGCGCCTGCGGGATTGCGCGATGTGCCTGGAAGAGGATTTACACAGGCCGCCTGTGTTAGCGCGATGTGCTTGTACGTTGGCGCGACGCGCCTTTACAGGCCGCCCGACCACCCGACAGGTCGACCCGACAGGTATTTCCTTGCGCGACGTGCTGTCTTCAAAGAGTGTCGCGTAGGATTAAAAGGCTCCGGTGCTACTCAAGTTTTCTTCCAAAGGTTTTCCCATCAAATTCAAGAGGTATTTCAAACTCCGCCCTTGAAAATCTCGAATACCAAAATTGAACTATGTATGCCTTGATTTGTAACTATGCTGGAAGGATAGATGTATTGTTGAAGAGGCCTATGGAGGAAAGCGTGTGTTGAAACCACTACAAATTTTTCACACCCCAGCATACACGACCTTTCAAAACCTTGTCACCATAGCTAAAATAGAAAGGAAGAACAGTGTTTTCGCTGTGTGAGGTTTTGAAATGTAAAGCTGTAGGGGTTATTATTCAAGCAGAAACTTATAGATTAAAGCTGCAGAAGAAGATTTTGTCATAGAGACAGGGCTTAGGTCTGTCAGGTGTAACAAAGGTTTTCCCTTCCAAAAGCTAGGGTTACGTGTATAAGGGACCCTTGACTGTTTTGAAAAAGAAAACTCACATAAGCCTCTGCCCAAAGCTCTGTGGTTTTTTAAAAGGGTCTGTCATCTTGGCTCAAGATTATGCCAAGTGAATTTTTAATTGCACAAATAGTTGTTTTCACACATGAAAGCTGATTGGCTGTTGGTATACTTAGTCAAGGCAGATTTGGAATAATTGGAAAATATAATGTTGATCCAAGACACAAGATGTGTTGCTTAAACTTTCAAAGATCACCAAGCAGGGAAACTTTGGCATTATATACAGCTGCCTCATATAGTCTGCCCCTCTTCTTCACTACATTATTTCATACTGAGAATTTGTTGACAGAGTTTTTCCAAAGATGAACAGGACACCTTCTGAAATGCAGGTTGTTGATGGTTGAAATTTAACATTGGAGACAGAGGTATAGATGTGATAGTTAATCTCTTAAATTCACAAGCAAAGAGTATTTTTCCTAAAACACTGTGCACTGATATTTCACCTAACCTAGGTCTGCCTTTTCTTTTCA
The DNA here is from genome assembly GCA_034641835.2 of Pinus albicaulis. NCBI lineage: Eukaryota > Viridiplantae > Streptophyta > Pinopsida > Pinales > Pinaceae > Pinus > Pinus albicaulis. The sequence goes on along the minus strand of CM076578.1, from coordinate 306,773,806 downwards.
CTATATGGTATCATTTTGAAGAGTTGTTGACAGAGAGATTCTAAGGGTGAATAGGGCCATTTTCTAAAGGACAGGTTGTTGATGATTGAATTTTACATTGAAGACAGAGATGTAGGTATGTTGGTTGGCCTATAACAAATTCACAAGAGGAGTGATTGTTCAAAACTGTGCACAGGGAATCTACACATCAGTTTGTCCCATCTTTACACATGGTACCCTATTAAAAAGTTTGCCTGGCTGAGGTGCATCCAGAGGTGAAAGGGCTGGTTTTAAGGAGAGCAGAGTTGGTTTATTCAAAGGAACACTTGTTGCAAAATCTCCACCTCACATTTTTCTCTGTCCAAATAGCATAGTGGCCAGTTTCAATCCAGCAGATCATTTTTACATACAGTAAAGGCAGTTTTCCTCTTCCAAAGCTTGTTCAAGTCAGAATGCCTCCAAAGCAAGACCACAGGAGCGGTCCACATAAGAGATATGAGCCTATCTCCACAGAAGAAATCAATGCTCACCCATCTGTGCTTTTCAATTTCCATGAAGTAGGCTGTCTTAATTTCTGCCAGAAGATAGAAGAAGTCAAGAGTTTTTCGCCACTAACACATTTGTGCGCTTTGAGATTCAAGGAAAAACACTTCCAATTGGCGGGTCTTGATTTCAAAATTTCTCCAAGGTATGTGTCCAAGGCTACCAAGATCCCGTATCATGGTGAAAAGTGGTTTAAACAAGCTCATCTTGATTTAGAGGATTATAAACCTTTCATCAAGCCTGAACATAGGGAAACCATCACTGCTATTTTCCCTTTTTCCTATCTTCTTGACAGTTATGCTCCACTGATGAAAGCCATAATGAGATATTTCACTTGTGAAGGGAGGTTTAATCAAATTTATGCCTACCATGTCCACTTGTTGATGCATTTTACCAGAAGCAGGCAACTAAACCTTCCGTACTTTTTGTCCAAAAGCATAGAGAAAATGGCAGCTACTGTCCAAAAGAAGGCTCCACCTCAGCAAATCCCTTCTCTCTTTCATCATTCCTTGATCAAGATTATCTTCTTATACCAGCTAGAGAAGAAGGGGGTTTCATGGGATTCATTCATTAGCCATTCAGATTTTTCCACTGTCCCTCCTGATTATGTGTCTCCTACTCAGCCTGTCCATCGCCCGGTGCCTCTGTCTAGTAGGCCTACACCTAAAAAACTCAAAATGACTATTGGGCAGCCAAGTCAACAGGGAGAAGGAGAGGGCAGTGAACCACAGGGAGAAAGAGAAGGCAGTGAACAGCATCAACTATAAGGCAGTGAACAGCAGCAGTTGGAGGTTGATGAACAGCAGCAGATACAGAATAAAGGCCAGCAGGCAGATGATGAAGGACAGCAGATACAAAGTGAAGAACAGCCACAGGTACACATTGATGAGCAGCATTTGGATGTTGAGGGACAGCAGCAGACAGTTGATGAAGCACAGCAAGTTGGGCAAGAAATTGAAGCACCTTTTGAGACACAAACTGGACAAGATATTGAGGAAGAACAGCAAGCTAAAGCTGCCATCCAAACAGTGACCAAGACTGTTCCTAGCAAGAGGAAATTGCCCAAAAAGACACCTTCTAGCTTGCCAAGGAGGAAAAGCGCCAGATTGGCTTTCAAAGGCAAAAGTAAAATTGGAGAAAGTACAAAGCATGGAGATGAATTAGCTATTATCCCTATCCAAAGCGATGATAGTGACAATGAGGCCCGCCTCCTTGAAAACCTCCTCATTCACAAAGAGGGGCAAATTGAGGTATTACAGGAAGATCTTCAAAGGGCGAGGAATTTCAACCACTTCTTGGAAGTTGAAAACAAACAGATGAAGTTTCATGCAGCTATTCATGAGGCAAGGGCAATTAAGTATAAGAAAGAAGCAGAAAGGGCGCAAGCAAGAATTGAAGAGCTCATTGGTGAGTTTGATGATGAAGAGGAGGAAGACCAGCCTAGGCGGAAGAGGCCTAGGACCATCGGGCTTAGAAGAGCCGTGGAAAAGCAGAGAGCAGAAGAACAAGCTCATTTCGAAGCCTTTCCTCTCACTGCCCTCCTTGAGCAGGAAATTGAGGAAAACAAAGAAGCATGGCTTGAGAGAGCTAACCAGAATTTGGAAACGAAGTTTGAGAGGGCGAACAGGGATCTTGAGCTACAAATAAAGAGGACTCTTCACTTTCAGAAGCTAAATCAGTTTGCCAGGCAAAAATTAAAGGTAGCACAAGAGAAATTGAAGAAGTTGAAGGGGAAGCGCCTAGCACGGAAGGAAGGGAAAAGCATATCATCCCTTGATATTTTGGCCTCAGCTTCGGAGCATGTTGCTATGGACCCTTGAGGGTCATGCATGCCAATTTTGGGCCTTGTTCGACAACTTTTTGTTTTTTGGCATTTTTTGGGTTTTTGGCCGAAAACTCATAAATTCGCCATTTCAGTTTGATGAGTTGTCAAGGGAGGAGGATGATACCGATGGATGCCATAATTCCATGAGCAGGTCTCCAGCGATTTTCAGGGCATTCGAAGATCATTCGCCCCCTCAAATTGGCGAAAAACACCCTCATTTTGCACATTCTGCCCGCCATATCAGCAGTCTGCTATTTTCTGGGTTTTTTCACACAGGTACAGTTTTGAGGGACTTTCAGAGATCAGATTGAGGTGATTTCACTTGCGTCGGAAAGAAGACACAGAGAGCTTTCCAACGAGCCATCATGAGCCTCATTTCGACACCGGGAAGGCTGCCATTTGCCTTCAGCAAGTCAGGGGACCTTTTTCAGGCATAAATATGAAGTATTTTTGTAATTTTTGATCTCCAAAAATCTGCTTTTCCCAAATGTGCGTTAAGCTATTTTTATCATTGGGAAATCATGTAAAGTCAATATAATTTCCGTTTTTAGCAGTTTTTTAGATATTTTATGGGATATTTTGTGTCTTGGGCTTTGCAAAGCCTCAAGGACAAGTTTAGATATTTTGACTTGGCCAATGGGATAGCTAGTTGCTCCATGAGGTTTTCCTCCCTCAAGCCTATTTATTCCATGGGTTTCATTGTAAATAGGAGGCTGAACTTGAGAGAAGAATTAATACATTGGTCATATGAGCTTTGAAGAATACACTTGAGTTATGATTTTTGGACTGCCTCTTGGATGCTTTTGAGGAATAATGAAGGATTGTTGATGGATTCCTTGACATGGTAGAATGGTATAGTGTTTATTGATATGTTTTTGTCTTCTAGTTTTCATTCATAATACATATTTCTTGCTGCTATAGATCAGTAGAGATTGATTTTGAGATATGCCCTTGGAGGCACCTCAAGATCCCTGAATCTTCATAGCTTGATGTTTTCTTCTTCCTTAGTCATGCTAAAGAATTCTTAGCTGCTCTTTAGTAACTTAAGGTATTGTTGCTAGGTTTTATTCATAAGTTCTATGTATGTTGAGTAGGATGTATGGTTTGCCCTACCTACCTATTAGCTGCCCATATTTCTGTCCATAAAACCTTCTCTTTGACTGATTTGCTGATCATCTCGTTGAACCAAGGAGGCCTAGTCCCGATCTAGCCCTTTGCCTAAAACTATGAAAGCTTGTTTGCCAAAGTGCCCAATGACTTAGAGACTATGTTTAGGCATTCCGGCGTAGTTTATGAGTTGTTAGTTTGTCTTATGTGTTTTCCCCAAAGTCTGATAGTCATTTCCCAAAGTTAGAGGGTCTTATACCTCTATGTATGGCTGGAATGTTTGATTTCAATGTTTTGAATAGCTCATAGTTGCATTTCGCATGGTTAATGGCTTGCTATAACATGTTTATGTCTGCTATCAACTAGTTACACTTGAAATCCCTTGTCTTTCACAAACTTGTTGTCCATTTAATCCATTTTTCCCGAAGATCCCTTCTACCGTGAATCAAATCGGCCCTACATCAGCTTTACATCATCACCTCATAGCTTCCTTGACCTGTTTGACCCCATAGCCCAATTTATCTACATCTTGTTATCCAGTTTATGTATTTGATCAGTTTCATCCCTCACAAACTTAAAAAACCAAAAAACCAAAAACACACTTCATAACTAGCCTAATATCAAAACACCGCAAGTAAACACACCGACATCTTTTGCATATAATAGAGAGAGCCCTCTCTGAGTCCAGGAAGGCTAGGTCCTTGGGATCCAAAGCTTGGTTTGATGTTACATCGTCATTTGGCTAGCCAATCAGGCAAATCACGAGACCCTAACATAATGGCGATCACGGTGGGACATATTGAGTACGTGACAGTCTAGCAAACTCTTATAGACTCTTTAGTCCTTCAATCCTAAACTCAGACCATCAGCCTTTAGAATCATTTAGTGTGAACTCTCTGTTTCACCATCTTAGCAAAGTGATGAATCAGGTTTATAACACTCTTACATCCTAGGCTGCACATAAAACTCAGAAAAAACCACAAAAACTCCCTTAGATTGGTTTTTGATAGTATTGGTGGTGGACCATACAAATATACCTCAAAACAACTAAAAATCCACCTGGCGACTCCACTAGCCTCCAGTAGGCCTTACTACTTTGCTAAATTTTAGAATACCATCCGATTTAGCCACCTCATCGCCACTCTAACATAATGGCGATCACGGTGGGACTCTGAGTGATTAAAAGCTTAGTTTCCCTCATCTTTAGAAACCTTTGAGAATACTATCTGATTGACTTATCCCACTGCTCACTAACATAGTGACACTCACAGTAGGACCTTCCGAGTTAGTGACAATCTAAGTACAACTTAGTAACTCCCGAAGTCTCAATCAAGCTTAGTAAATTTAGAGATTGTTTGAAGGGTAGAAAATAGCTCCCTCACCATCTTAGCAAAATGATGAGTCAGTTATAGAAAACCCTTCCAAACCTTGTAGGCGCATAAAACTCAAAAAACCCCAAAAACACTCCCTTAGATTGGTTTTTGACATTACTGGTGGTGGACCATACAAGTATATCTCAAAACAAACTGAAAATCCACCTGGCGACTCCACTAACTTCTAGTAAGCCTTACTATTTTACCAAGCTCCAGGCTACTATCTGATAGACCTATCACATCGCTCACTAACACAGCGGGAGATGGTGGGACACTGAGTACATGATAGTCTAGCAAACTCTTATAGACTCTTTGGTCCTTTAGATACCATAAACAAGCAAGCAGTCCATAGACCCATTTAGAGTAAGCTCTTTTTGTTCTCATCACCCTAGCAAAGTGTTGAAACAAGTCTAGAATACTTTAACAAACCATAGGCTGCACATAAAACTCAGAAAATCCAAAAACATTTCCAGATTAGTTACTGGTGGTGGACCATAGCTATCTTCACAACAACAACCCAGTTCCACCTGGCGACTCCACTAATCCATCCCTTTTATTTTGACCATCCTTCACCTTAGTAAAATTTTAGAAAAATCACTCATCCAAAACATTCACCAATACCATTCTCTCTAAACTCTAGATCTAAAATCTGGCTTCACGAAGAATCAATACCAGAGCTCATCCAGACCCAAATCCCCCTATCATAGTAGATGACCCAGAAAAGATTCTGTGGCAAGCTTCTGAAACTAATCATCTAGCTACTGATAGATCCATCCGTAGAACAAGATCTGTACCTAAACATCGCACTATCCTACTAGATTCACCTTTGGAACTAGAGTCATCACAAACTCTTCCCAGAAGCAAATCATATAGTAAGATAAACTTTGACGATCTTGAACCCCTAAACCCACCACAGAGTCCTAATAGAGAAGCTTCACCTACCACTCCTCCTGATTTCCAGCTTCTTTATCAATTTGGCTCTTATCATCCCAGATCTGCTCAAAACCAGATCACTAGTCCAAGTTCATCCGCCACACCTGTTCAAACCACTTCATTTCAACCTACTAGTCCTCATCTTGTACATCATCCATTAGCTCCAGTCATGGGCGACTGATGCAGCACCTTTAGTCGCTGCCAACGACAGCTCCTCTCCCCAGAACAAATATCAAGGGCAAATCCCACACTTTCTTGGAGAAGACACCTACACACCTACAACAACATATAAGTAGAATGAGCGATGCTTATGAATACCTGAGGTACTAAGACGAGGCTAGTCGTACGAATGAGAATATTTGCTCAAAGTCTTGGTGGTGAACCCAAAGCATGGTTCAAAATCTTTTGCTCCAAAGCAGTATCCATGATATCCCTGAGGAACTACATCAGAGTTTTACGAGAAATAGGGTGGGAAATCCGAAGAAACCCCATTCAAATCACGATCGGGAATATACGACCTAAAACGGGAAAATGGGGAAAGTGTCCAAAGCTACTGCGTACTAGGTTCAACGCGATTGTATAATAACTCCCTCCACACCTCATTTCAAACCCCCACTTGGTTTAGCCTTGGCAAAATTTCCTGGCAGGGGGTTTGATCAGGACATGACCCATCATCGAGAGATAAGGGATCCCCCTACCTTGGGAGGAAATGCAACAAATAGCCAACAAGCAGATGCCAACTTAGTAGAAAAGAGCTCAGAACTAGATCGAGAAGAAAAAGTCAAATACGGACATAGAGTCTCCACTTCATCCACCTTCCCTAGATCCCGGAATAGATGACTTAGTCAAATTCACTTGGCTAAAATGTGGGAAAAGATCAATAGAAAAAGCTCACTATTAGGGGACAACACGGTCAAACCCTCCAATCGAAGCAAGAAGCAAAACTTTAGGGAGGAGGCAGCCCCAAAACTTAGGACCAAGGGATAATGACCAACCGAGTCTCGTGCCACCATTCAATGAAAACTATGTAGAAGAGGGATGATAGGGATACTGAGAACCTCTTGATGAAAGTCATCTAAACCTCATAGAGATGCGATAGTGAGAGTGAGGAGTGTACCTCCTGGAGAAGAAGAACAAGCCTTCTTTTCGCTTTGATCAAGATGAGACCAATTATGAAAATCTTGACTACCACCTGCATAGATTTTCGAATGCCATTATAAAGCTCACGAGGAGCAATATGACCTTAGAAGTAAAAGAAACCAAGACAATGTCACGAAAAGGTAACTCGAGATCATCGCTAAAGTCCCTAATACCATCCTCAAAGAAAGCGATAGGCAATGACAAAATCAAGGTTGAGAGAAAGGCCGGCTAAAGCCAAGCTAAAGTTACTCAAACTAGTCCTCTCTCGAGATACTCCCGATACTTCTACAAAGGTCACCAAAACAACACTATGGCAAACAAAACCCCTAAACAAGGTCAACAAACTCGGAACATAGACAAGGTCTTAGCTGAGAAAAAGGCTCAGAAACAAACATATCTAAACTTCAAGTGCCTTTTAGCTTTGAAAGGCGAACTCGCTAAGATCAAAATCACCATGCCTCTTACTTTTTGAGCTCATTGCCCAAAACTCTTATAAATCCCAAGTACTAAAAGAAATCAAATCTAGGGAATGATGCGAACACCTTTGTTAATCCTCAGCATTGACATTCCTGAAGTATTGTTTGGTCCAAAGGTAGAGGGGAAAATTCCAAGAAGGAGTTACTCTTCCATTTTACATTAGCCTAAACATCCATGACCAAATCCTCCACAATGCCATGCTAGACTCAGGCGCCTCACGTAATCTTATGCCGAAGGTAGTAATGGAAAGATTAGGCTTGGAAATCACAAGACCATACAAAGACTTGTATTCATTTGATTCAAGCGAAGTCCAATGCACAGGTTTGATCAAAGACCTTTTGTTTTAGTCGCGCCCCAAATACAGCTAAACATCTAATCATAGGATATAATAGTGGCGGACATTCCTCCCAGTACGGAATGCTTCTATCAGAGATCTTGGGGAGCCAAACTTCAAGGGAATATCCAACTGGACATGTCATATGCCACCATTCTGTGTTTGGTCGGATCAGGGATACTCTACTGCGAATCACACATAGAAATACATGATTAGCGAACGAGATAGGCCGAGATCACATTCCAATGTGTTGCTTTCGTTCCGACTTAAACTCTTTCATTATGCATATGGATGTAAACATGGAGGAAGAGTCGAGAAGAAACCAATATAGACTTAGATCCACCACATCGGTTGTCCACCGGTGCCTTATGATGAAATGGACACTCAAAACTACCATGATCATGGCAGAGCAGGCATTTGTGTCTTGAGGGAAAGTAAGTTTCCCCTCTCCCAAAGTAGGATTAGAGCAAGAAGCACAAAACCCTCATGTAATATCAAGCAAATTGCTCTATAGCTTTAGTCAAACATCAGCAGTAACTTGTGGAAATTTGCTTAGGGTAAAAGCTTTAGAAGCCTACACATCATAAACCTATTTGGGACTAGGAGAAAGGGAGTTTAATGTTTCTACCATACCTCAAAGATTTACCATCCTGTGACCCTCCTCACGCAAATAAAACTTTTGACCCTAACACTCAGTAGCTCAACATCTTGAGAAAATGCCGGATGAACTTCTTATGAGCAAGGGATGATAGTTATAATCCACAGTATCTGAACCTATCGAAATTGGCTCATATTTTGTCTTTTCATGAAGAACTTAGAAATGCTAAAAATCAGAATCTCATGCAAAATACTAATTTCTGACGGAAAAAACAAGGGGAAAGCTAGATGTATCACTACCTTTTCCTCAAAGAACAATTTTAACAAAAGCAAACAAAACAGTTGAAACAAAGCTGAAATGATCAAGAGAGGATAAAACTAGTGGCCATAGAATCGCGCTTTGATTTTAAATATCTTGCATCTCCATATAACAAAAATCATGTATTTTCTACCCAAGATCATGAGTTCACCAATTAAAAGTGCACTTTTTAATCATGTGTTCTGCAAGATCATGTTTACGGTCATAATCATAAGATTCACTTTGCAAAGTAGACAACTTAAAGATTTTTTTCCAGGTTCTTGAGGGTAGATCGATTTCAAGTTCAAAATTGCAAAACCACCCAATATCAAAAATCAGTTCATGAAGGCCATGTTCCAGTTTTAAATTCTACGTGTTTTTGCATACCTTGATGATGTCACTATCTATTTCAAGAAAGTACCAAGAGTACATACATTACGAAGAAAGCATGTCTGATAGGAAAGGAGTGGAAATCGAGATATTCGAGAGATACGGAGAGGGAGGATGCGTAGATCGTTTAGAGATTCTTGCATGAATCCCTATGTCATGTTAGAGAGAGAGAGAATTTCCCAAATTTTTCTTTTTCGGGAGTTAAGTGGGCCAAGGGTGAGAGGAGATCCTTACGAGGGATAAGATCTTAGAAATTGAGTCATTTCAAGATTTTTGAGTTTGAAACACTTTCGGGTCATTGTACATACCATTGTTTGAAATATTGAAAAATTGAAAAGTCAAAAACGATCAAAAGATAGGAAAGTCAAAAAGCAGGTAAAAGCGAGAAAAGAGAGGCAAGTGAAGATAGAACAAAGGCCCCATGTTCCAAAATCGGTCTTTCGAGAAGGCGAGCAAAGCCTAAATGCGCTACTAGTGCTCCAATGTCTTGTTACGACTATCTAGCTCTAATCATAGACGAGACATGTATAAATTTATTTGTGATAAGTTAGTGAGTGCCAAGATAGTCAACATTGTGTAAGATTGACTTATCACGCGAGCTTAGATTAGGGAGAGATACGGTTCCACATGCCTAAACGCGAACCAAAGAGAGAAGCGAGGGATGAAAAACACCGCTGTACATCCCTAGCCCCGCTTGTCTAGTTTCCTTTTATTGCGAATAACATTTGTGTCGCAGCTTGTCTTTTATACGCCGCAAATGCATGACAAATCAGCGCTAATGCTGATTTGGTCATTTTAAATTTCATGTTGTAGATTAAAGAATGAAATCTTTGTCAAAGCTTGCTTAATCTTGACTTGGTCGATCTAGTTTTATGTAGAGAAATGAAGGAGTTCATCGGTTTAGTACGAACTCATGAGATATAAGAGTAGAAATAGATAGGTTCATTTTTGCAAAAAGAAAAAAAATATGCATTGTCAAAAGAGATACGCTAGTTCAAATAAGCCAAGAGAAGAAAAAAATGTTATGAAAGATAGTGGGGTAGGTAGAAGTATCATTGATGTTAACCATCTTTGTCACTTTTTCGAAATAACATCAAGAGAAGGGTAAATTTTTGCCCCAATGGATAAGGCAACGTGGTCTTCATAAGCCAAAAATCCGAATCTACGGACACCTCCGACGATGAGGCTGCCCTCCCCAAATGGAGCCAGCATAGCACATCGGTATTTTTTTATATGTTAGTGATGACTATATCTATAGGCGCAGGTTTTAAGCTGATTTCCTTATGTCAATATGTCATCCCAGGAAAACCCTCCTAAAACTTTTTTCTGACCGTTTCTACAGATTTTCGGTCCACCGCTGGCGAAATCAAAACCTCATTGTCACTATCCCTCATCTAGCTCAGCCTTCTTGAGGCTACCCTTCGACCTTAAAAGGCAAATCCACACTCTCACATGTTTCAAAAGTCTCCCCTATGTTAGGAAGTGAGCGTTCTTAAGACATCTTACCCTTGGCGATCATCAAAAAGCCAAAAGCCTCCATACGTACGGATCAACCATAAGTCGACCTCCCACTGCGCAAAATGAAATTGACAAAACGGCATTATAAGTCGCGCCACTTGTATCCCTAGGTCTACAATGCACGCACCAAACCCCAATCTACGAGTGACTATTAGGGTGTTTCCACGGTCGTTTTATGGATCTACGCAAAGAACAGGGAAATATAACTTCATCTCGGGATTAAATGCTTGGATCTGACGGTTAGAGGAGCAGTTTGCTTCTACAAATGTAACTTGAGCTCGAGATACATCTACGACTACAAAGTCACTCATCGGGACCTTACTGGCTCTTTCCGACATGAAAATCACGAGTAAAAAGGGTCACCTGTCTCGACAAGCCGAGTAAATTGTCAAGGCGCAAGGAACCTCCCTTCATTTACAAACGAGAGGTTAGGGCGCCTCCGCTTCATCCACAAGTAGAGGGAGGCCCACATTGGCCAATATGGACTTTTAGAAGATTGCAAAGTCCGAGTTTGCCTTGAAGCTGAACAGATGAAACGAAGGGAGACTCCGGGTTTTATGAATATGGCCCGATGATCATAAGGAATATAGTTGAAATGAAGCTAGCTCAAAGGAAAGAGTGCAGTGTCGATAAAAGGAGGAATCATACTGAAGCTTTCAAGTCATGTGAATTATTGAACTTTAGAAAGGCTCGTCATACAATAAACATTCCAATCATAAGAAGCTTTGTTTGTCCACATGGAGTAGATCGTTGACAAAGAATGCTGCATTACACGAGGTAGAAAGAAAGTTCTTGGTTTTCAAAAGGCACTAACCTCCATAGTCACGAAGCAATATTTGTCAAGTAATGCTTTGTCATGAGATGACCAAACCAAATGATGATATTTCAGATCACCCCTAGAGCAGTGCGGAAGACAATGTCACTTTTGGCTGAGGGTTTTCTTTGGCTACGAGTGATGCTGCACAAGAAGAAGATGATAGTATTGATGTTTTTTAAATAGTTTCTTGCCATCACATTCGGAGAGAAAGGGCGTGTCAGACGCATTTGTCAAAGAAACCTTCGAGATACCTTACACGATGAAGAGCCTCCTCCATATATGAGCATGGCCAAAGCCATTGCGAGGTTCTTTGGCCGATTGATATAAGAATGCGGTGGAAGGATACAAAAGAAATTAAATAGCAAGTCATTGCACGGAGTAAATGATAGTGTTTATGATGCAAAGGTATTGTTTTCCCTATTCAAAGAGTGCATGCTGTCGAGGCTATTTGCACGTAATAGAAAAAGAGACAAAATTGAATATATGTATGCCATTGATACCAAAAAGGGGGCACGTTTCCTTAAGGGAAAGGATCAAGATAACAATCCATCGCTCATCATGCCCAAAGTCCAAAAGGCGCTTTCGCGAGAAAGCAGGAAGAATTATGATATGAAGGGGAAATAGCCAAAGGATAGCACTTATAGTCCGGAGGGAAGCCTATAAATCACCCAAGAGCGAGAGATTATTAAACAAGTTGGAAGGGCACGGGCAATCTCCTGTTAAGTGATAAAACAGATTTCAAATGCCTTTTGTGAGATGTTGGATAACTTTCTTTGTTAACATTTCACCTAAATTGTCAAAACGAGGGGACGAGTTGAGGGTTTCGGAATGTCTCTCTTACAAAAAGACCAATGCACCGCCCAGTCAAAGTACATTAACAAGGCAAGCCACATTTTTTCTACCATGTTTACAATCTTATCTTTCGAGATGGACAAGGTGAATAAGCCATACCAATTGATGTATAAGCAAAAAGTCGTTTTATGAGCAGAGCGATTATGGATAGTTTGAAACAAACAAGTTTCCATTATTAAATAAGCGAGAGATGTGGCATAATGTGTTGTCGAAACGCGGGAGGATTGCGTTGAAAAAACGCCCCCTCTTTGAGAGACCATAGCCGAGGCTACTCAAAAAGATGTGAGCAACTTGGCTTTTCTGTATGAGGGAAAATGGTTGAAGGAAAAACGCAAACACCAAGGGTGTCAAAATATATTAACAAAGGCGAGCCACATCCTTGAGCTGCATGTTGTTTAAGACTTCTCTCTTAAATCGTTTTTAAAAAAAAGGTTTTTCTATATCTCATGTATGTAACGGTGTTGTTCCAAACGATTAGCAGAAATAACATAAAGATTATGGAGACATGTTTGCGAGTTTAAAGGTTTGGTGTTTCAAAAACAAAAAAAGCGCGCTTGCAAAGGCCAGACCAAAGTTCAGCTTCACATTTCAAAAGATGAGTGACCGTTAGTATAAGAGTTGAAATAACATAAAGATTGGAAGGAGTACGGCGGAGTTTCATTTTCATAATTTCAAACTAAGTTAAGATTGCCTCCATACCATCAACACAAAGAATTCAGTCGAAATAGCACGGTTGCACGTTTTGTGTACTGCGCGTTTACTCGACTTCCGCGCTGTCGCGCGACGTGCACAGTGAGGATTTGCAAAAGGGCCAGTAGTATACGCAGCGTGACAGCGCTTTGGCCACATGTGTGCGCGACGCGCTGTCTCACAGCTGTCTCGATGACCGACCGTGGTCGACCCGACAGTATGTTCCGTGCGCGACGTCTTTTGTCTTCAAAGGGTGTCAGCGTAGGGATTAAAGGCTCACGGTGCTACTCAAGTTTTCTTCCCGAAAAGGTTTTCCCCTCAAATTCAGAGAGGTATTTCAACTCCGCCCTTAAAAATCTCGAATACCAAAATTGAACTTCTGTATGCCTTGATTTGTAACTATGTTTGGAAGGATAGATGTCAATGTTGAAGAAGGCCTAAGGAGAGCGTGTGTTGAAACCACTACAAATGCACATGACACATCACAAGAGCTTTCAAAGAACCTTGTCACCATAGCTAAAATAGAAAGGAAGAACGAGTGTTTTTCTTTGTGTGAGGTTTTTGAAATGTAAAGTGTAGGGAGTTATTGTTCAAGCGAGAGACTTATAGATTTAGAGAGCTGCCCGAGAAGAAGATTTTGTCATAGAGACAGGGGCTTGGAGTACATTAGGTGTAGCTAAGGTTTCCTTCCAAAAGCTAGGGTTCACGTGTATAAGGGCCCTTGGTTTGTTTTGAGAAAGAAAACTCACACTGAAAGCCCTCTGCCCAAAAACTCTGTGGTGAAGAGTCTGTCATCTCGAACTCGAGATTATGCCAAGTGACTTTTTAATTTACACTGAAAGAGTTGTTTTCACACATGAAGGCTGATTGGATGTTGGTATACTTAGTCAAGGCGAGATTTGTTAATTGGAAAATATAATGTTGATCCAAGACACAAGATGTGTTGCTTAAACTTTCAAAGATCACCAAGCGGGGAAACTTTGGCATTATAAACAACTTGCCTCATATAGTCTGCCCTCTTCTTCACTACATTATTTCCATGCGAGAATTTGTTAGGCGAGTTTTTCAAAGATGAACGGGACAGCACCTTCGAAATGCGAATTTGTTGATGGTTGAAATTCAACATTGGAGACGAGAGGTATAGATGTGATAGTTAATCTCTTAAATTCACTGAAAGCAAGAGTGTTTTTCCTAAAAAACGTGCTACGATATTTCTACCTAACCCTATGATCGCCTTTTCTTTTCACTATATGGTATCATTTTGAAGAGAGTTGTTGACGGAGAGAGGGAATTATAAGGGTGAATAGGGCCATTTTCTAAAGGACGGGTTGTTGATGATTGAATTTTACATTGAACACGGAGATGAGGTATAGTTTAGTTGGCCTCTAACAATTCACGGGAGGAGTGTTTCCACAACTGCCATTAGCAGAGGAATCTGACACGACGATACTATGCCCCATCTTTACACGAGGGTACTCATATTAAAAAGTTTGCTCATGTAAGCGCTATCCAGTGAAGAGCTGTTTTTAAGGAGTGCGAGAGGTGGTTTATTAAAAAAAAATTGTTTAACGATCTATCCTAACCACATTTCCTATACATCCCAAAGCAGAGTATGAGTGACCATTTTCCAATCAACGAGCATTTTTACATACGAGTGAAGAGAAGCGGTTTGCCTCTTCCAAAGCTTGTTCAAGTCGAGAATGCCTCCAAAGCAAGATCACGGGAGCGGTCCACGCAAGAGATATGAGCCTATCTCCACGGAAAGGAAATGTCATCTCACCCTTATCTGTGCTTTTCAATTTCCATGCCAAGTAGGTTGTCTTGATTTACGCGAGAAAGATAGAAGAAGTCAAGAGTTTCGCCACTAACGCATTTGTGCGCTTTGAGATTCGAGGAAAAAACACTTCCAATTGGTCGGGTCTTGACTTCAAAATTTCTCCAGAGGTATGTGTCCAAGGCTACCAAGATCATGTATCATGGTGAAAAGTGGTTTAAACAAGCTCATCTTGATCTGAGAGGATTATAAACCCCTTTTCTATCGATGCTCGAACATAGAGAAACTATCAGTTTGCTATTTTCCACGTTTCCTATCTTCTTGACAGGTTATGCTCCACTTGATGAAAAAGCCATAATGCAGATATCTTCACTTGTGAAGGGAGATTTAATCAAATTTATGCCTACCATGATCGCTTGTTGAGTGCATTTTTACCGAAGCACGCAACTAAACCTTCCGTACTTTTTTGTCCAAAAGCATAGAGAAAATGGCGACTCTTTGTCATCAAAGAGGCTCCATGACTCGGCAAATCCCTTCTCATCTTTCATCATTCCTTGATCAGGATTATCTTCTTACACCGAAGCTAGAGAAGAAGGGGTTTCATGGGATTCATTCATGTCATTCAGGATTTTGCCACTGTCCCTCCTTTGTTCATGTGTCTCCCTACTCGACTTTGTCCATGCTTCAATGCCTTTGTCTAGTAGGCCTACACACGAAAAACTCAAAATGACTACTAGGCGACCAAGTCAACGCAGGGGAGAAGGAGGGAAGTGAACCACGGGGAGGAAGGAGAAAGCGGTGAAAAGCAACGGCTAAGAGGTTGAGGGACAGCAGCCGAGATACAAGATGAAGGCTAGCGACGGACGCGATGATGAAGGACAGCGGCAGGATACGAGATGAAGAGGCGGCCTGACGAGATGGATGATGAAGAGGCGAGCAGAGCAGATTTTGAAGGACGACGACAGATACGGGAAGAGGAAACGGCAAGTTGGGCGAGACAAATGAAGCACCTTTTGAGCACAAAGCGGACAAGATATTGAGAAAGAACAAACAAGCTAAAGTCTGCCATCGCAAATAAGCTTGATGACCAAAGGTCGTTCCCTAGCAAGAGGAAATTGCTCAAAAAGACACTCCGGTTGCTGCAAAGGAGGAGGAAAAACACGCAGATTGGCTTTCAAAGGCAAAAGTAAAATTGGAGAAAGTACAAAAGCATGGAGATGAATTAGCTATTATCCCTATCAGCGATGATAGTGACAATGATGAAGCCCGCACTCCTTGAAAACCTCCTCATTCACAAAGAGGGGGAAAAATTGAGGTATTACAGGGAAGATCTTCAAAGTGAGGAATTTCAACCACTTCTTGGAAGTTGAAAACAAACAAATGAAGTATCATGCGGTGTTCATGAGGCAAAAGGGCAATCAGAGTATAAGAAGAGAGAGCGAGAAAAGAGACGCAAGAAGGAATTGAAGAGAGCTCATTGGTGAGTTTGATGATGAAGAGGAGGAAGACAGCCCTAGGCGGAAGAGGCCTAGGAGACATCGGAGCTTAGAAGAGCCTTGGAAAAGCAAGAAGCGAGAAGAAGCAAGCTCATTTCGAAGCCTTTCCTCTCACTTGCCCTCCTTCGGCGAGAGTGAGGAAAACAAAGAAGCATGGCTTGAGAGGGCTAACAAGCATTTGGAAACAAAGCTTGAGAGAGGCGAAACGAGGGATCTTGAGCTACAAAGAAAGAGGACTCTTCACTTTTCGGAAGCTAAATCGGTTTGCCGGGCGAAAATTAAAGGTAGCACAAGAGAAATTGAAAGAAATAGAAGGGAAATGCCAAGCACGAAAAGAAGGGGAAAAGCATATCAGCCCTTTGATATTTTGGCATCAGCTACGGAGCATGTTACTACTGGACCCTTGGGGTCATGCACATGCCAATTTTGGGCCTTGTTCGACAAATTTTTGTGATTTTATGACATTTTTGGGTTTTTGGCCGAAATCATAAATTCGCCATTTTCAGTTTGATGAGTTTTCAAGGAGGAGGATGATACCGAGTGGATGCCATAATTCCATGAGCAGGGTCTCCCGGCGATTTTCGGGGCATTCGAAGATCATTCGCCCCCTCAAATTGCGCGAAAAACACCCTCTTTTTGCACATTACGCCGCCATATCGACGACTTTGCTATTTTACGGGATTTTGCACACAGGGTATAGTTTTGAGGGGCTTTCGAGAGATTAGATTGAGAGTAATTTCACTTGCTTGTGCGGAAAGCGGACACAGAGAGCTTTCAGCGAGCCATCATGAGCCTCATTTTCGACATAGGGAAGGCTGCCATTTGCCTTCAGCAAGTCGGGGGACCTTTTTCGAGGCATAAATATGAGAGTATTTTTGTAATTTTTTGAACTCCAAAAATACTGCTTTCCCAAATGTGCGTTAAGCTATTTTTATCATTGGGAAATCATGTAAAGTCAACATAATTTCCGTTTTTAGCAGTTTTTTAGATATTTTATGGGATATTTTGTGCAACTTGGGCATATTGCAAAGCCTCAAGGACAAGTTTAGATATTTTGACTTGGCCAAGTGGGATAGCTAGTTGCTCCATGAGGGTTTTCCCCTCCCTCAAGCCTATTTATTCCATGGGTTTCATTGTAAATAGGGAGGCTGAACTTGAGAAGAATTAATACATTGGTCATGTGAGCTTTGAAGAATACACTTGAGTTATGATTTTTGGTACCTGCTCTGCATGCTTTTGAGGAATGATGAAGGATTGTTGATGGATTCCTTGACATGGTAGAATGGTATAGGTGTTTCTTGATATGTTTTGTCTTCTAGTTTTTCATTGCATACCTATATTTCTTGCTGCTATAGATCGATAGAGATTGATTTTGAGATATGCCCTTGGAGAGCACCTCCAAGATCCACTGAATCTTCATAGCTCGACGATTGCTAACTTCTTCCTTAGTCATGCTAAAGAATTCTTAAGCTGCTCTTTAGTAACTTAAGGAAGTATTGTTGCTAGGTTTTATTCATAAGTTCTATGTATGTTGAGTAGGATGTATGGTTTGCCCTACCTACCTACTAGTGCTTGCCCATGAGTTCTGTCCATAAAAAACCTTCTCTTTGGCGATTTGTTGATCATCTTGTTGAACCAAGGAGGCCTAGTCCCGATCTAGCCCTTTGCCTAAAACTATATGAAATCTTGTTTGCAGCAAAGTGCCCAATGACTTAGAGACTATGTTTAGGCATTGCGTAGTTTATGAGTTGTTAGTTTGTCTTATGTGTTTTCCCAAAGTCGATAGTCATTTCCGAAGCTAGAGGGTCTTATACCTCTATGTATGGGCGGAGATGTTTTGATTTCAATGTTTTAAATAGCTCATAGTTGCATTTCCATGGTTAATGGCATGCTATAACATGTTTATGTCTACTATCAACTAGTTACACTTGAAATCCCTTGTCTTTCACAAACTTGTTATCCATTTAATCCATTTTGCCCAGAAGATCCCTTCTATCGTGAATCAAATCGGCCCCACAACTGACTTTACATCATCACCTCACTAGCTTCCTTGACTTTGTTTGACCTCATAGGCCCAATTTATCTATATCTTGTTATCCCGGTTACTGTATTTGATGGGTTTCATCCCTCCTGAAACTCACAAAAAACCAAAAACTACACTTCATAATCTAACTAATATCAAAACACCATGTAAGTAAACACCACGGCATATTTACGCATATAATAGAGAGAGCCCTCTCCCGAGTCCGGGGGAAGGCTAGGTCCTTGGGCTCCAAAGCTTGGTTTGATGTTACATCGATCATTTGGCTAGCCAACCGGCCAAATCACGGGACCCTAACTATGCCAAGTACCAAGCGAGGAGATGTCAAGGAACTCCATTTCCTCCCACAGATATCTTGTTGCTATTTTGTACGAGGCAGACTGCGCGATACTTTAGCACAGGATGTTTCTACGAATCTTTGATACCCAACTTGGTGCGTGTGGGGTATGGAAAGCAGTTCGTCGGCTCATGCACACATCTTGATCCCTTTTGTTGTCTGGCGCGTGATCCATTGTATGTACTTGTCTCGATAGCTCCCCCCACGGGATATATCTTTTGTTCCTTGAGCGGCGTCTCGGAAATAATTCCAGAAAGTTGAGAATGTCTGACCAAAGAGCAGAGGGATTCATGCTACTGGGTCCTTGTTCTCCATGATGGGTTTCCCACGAGTCCTTGGCATGGGAGTAGCTAGGAGATGCAAAAATAATCTTCTCCGTGCGAAAAAGTCGTAAGCCGAGAAATATCCTTCTAACATATTCAACCATCTATCATCTACGACATCTGCGTCTATTTGACCCTCAAATATGGGAATGTCAAAATTTACTTGTACCTTAAAGTCGCGCCTCCGAAGGTGGGCTAGCCCGGATGCGAGATGCGCCGCCGGTGGGTAGCCGTTGAAGGATCTGCGAGCAAAGTTATCCCATCATCACGTTCCTTTGTCTTTCGAGGGGCCTCCTCGAGCAATATTTTGATAGGATCTCACAGCTCCCTCATCTTTGTTTTCGTCCCCCATGGGAGTCGTCCGTCGAGGTTTGCGAGGCTAATGCTTGCAAAGGTTCCACGGGATCGGAGCCCCGACTCCTTATACCCCAGGCCTCGTTGGGGACATGCAAAAGAAGGATCGAGAGAAAAGACGGGCCAGCGCTACATTACGCACGATCCGATTTATGCGGGCGAATACTACGAGAATAAACATATAAAAATAAATCACAGTCACGATCAAATAACAACTTCATATTTATTCATACTCCCTAGAAGCCAGGAAATTTAGCTTACAGGGGATGGGAATGGAAATAAAAACTCAGACTAGGGCGTGCAGCTATCTCACGAGAAGAGATGTGGCTGCTGACGGTCTACGAGCGAGATTACAATGAGGCTCGAGAGGGCCTATTTATCATTTAGAAACAATGGGAAATCCCTAAACGGCCAAAACCCTAACCCTAGGAGATGAAGCGCCAAAACTATGGGCCTCGTTTGGGTAAATTGGTGTTCCAACTTCCCGGGGCGTAACTTTTGGCATACGATCTCCGGGTTGTCGCGTACCATACCTCACGTTAGAAAGATCTATCAGAGGGACTACAAATTTGGAAAAAAGCAACATGTTCCATGGACCAATGTTGCTCTCATGGTTTTCCCAAAAAACATCGTTTAGGGACACTCAAAACTGGCTCTAGGAGAGTTTAGGACCGAAAAGCTGCTAAAAAATAGTAAATTGTGCTGACAGCCCAGAAAAGCTGAAATAGACAACGATTGCGAGACGAAAGTGAATAGAGCGGGTGACCACCAATATCCACTGAGATCATTCCTCCCCCCTTAGGAAGCAATGGCCCTATTGCGTTAAGTTCCTCCATGAGATGAGGAAATTTACTATGTCCTGAACTTGGTCCCTGGTGAACCACTTTCCTTGGTGCGGGGAGATTGGCCGGCTTTGACAACCCGATATAGTTGGATCTGTGTCGAGTGTTCTTAATTTGCATGTCCATGATGTCAGTACGGTGGCTTTGTTCCATGCGGTGCGGAT
Organism: Pinus albicaulis; assembly: GCA_034641835.2. Lineage (NCBI taxonomy): Eukaryota > Viridiplantae > Streptophyta > Pinopsida > Pinales > Pinaceae > Pinus > Pinus albicaulis. Next base: position 306,753,602 of record CM076578.1, on the reverse strand, counting down.
TTAACTACGGTGTTGGTGTATGAGTTGTTACGTAATATCAGGGTGTCAATCGGTAGAGGTGGGAAATCACAGGGACGTAGGCATCCACATTGAAGACTAGGTGCGACCAAGGAATGTGGTGGGAGAAATGCGGAAACTCGAATGCATTGTTCCCTACTGGCTTTGGTGATGGTGTACGGCACGTATCGGAGCGGGCGGCAGAAGCTTGCGGTGGGGGTCCGATGAGCGCTCCTTACACCCAAATGTAGCCATACTTTGTCACCCACACAGGTTGTGTGGCACCCGGTGTTGATCATGGCGTTAGCTACTGTACTTGGCATTGGCTGCTGCTCCAATATATCATGAACTGTTAGGCGGATGTGTTAGAATGCGCTCGATGAAGCTACGTGTTGTCGACTTCGAGGCTCGGACATGAGCTAAATTGGCTGGCAATGGTGCAAATGGCATGGCTACGTAATATGGGACATAGTGGGTCTGGAATCCCAAGCCCTACGAAAGGGAGCTATGGTCGATTGAGCTATTGGAGAGCCCAATTATAACTATATTTGTACATAAGGGGAGGCTCTCAGTCCCATGTGTCAGTGGATGCACTGAATTGTACATGCGCGAGTAATGTATCTAATCATTACGTTGACAACCTCTGTACGGCCATGCTGTTTGGGGATGGAAAGGCACATGTGGACTTGGTGAGTTTGGTATCCAACATCTCTGACCAGTGATCTGGACAAAATGTCTTTGAGGAACACCACTATCTCAATGCGATATGATAGACAGTGGGATCCCCAAAGTGCACCCACACTTGTTCAAAGAAAGGAGTGTTAGTGATGGCTTACTGGCATGATATTCTTCTTGCGGGCGCCATAATGGCCATCTTCGAGAATCTGTCGACGACCACAAATCAATCACGGTCACCTGCTGTAGTAGAAGCGAGGCCAGAGCATGCTAATCCCATGGAGATGGATTCCCAGAATGTCGAGCTAGCGGTGAGGTAGAGGAGCATATAGGCCTTGCTTCTTGATGAGTCGGTTTAGCAATGAGCACGGAAGCGGTGCGGATACGATGTGCTTCTCTACATCCTTTCGAAGTTTCGGCCAATAGAAGTACTTCTGCGGGATTGCTCTCTTTGTTTTCTCGACCCCGATGCCCAGACGACTCCAGCGTAGTGTGCTTCCCACTATCATCTCTTGGCAGCAGCTCCGCTGGAAGGAGGCATAAAGGTGTCCCATGTGACATAAAGAGGAGTGCATCTTGGAGGTGAAAATTTGGAACTTGCGTACCCCAAAGGTGCCTTGTAAATCGTTTGAAGCAGATACAGGGTCACTCTCATAGAGAAGCGGCTATCGGAAAGTCTCGTGCCTGAGAGTTGAGCACCTTAGTGGTGAGCGCCACGATCGGTGGTCGAGCGGCGGTCTGCTGCAACATGATTGGTGCTACCCTTCTTATACTTGATGTTCAAATGGCAGCCCGCTGCAATATGTAGACCACTTACAATGGCGATCATTTTGCAACTTCCCTTGTGTCTAGTATGAAAGCTAGGGGGCCGTGGTGCAGCATGTGGATGATTGTTTCCTTCCCCAAAATGTAATGCTTCCATTGTCGACAAGCTTGCACAATGGAGTACATTTCTTTGTCATATGTGGGATTAGCATTGCACAGCTTGTGTCGGACAATGTCTCACTATGAAATGCCAGCTGGATGTCCCTTTGATGAGTAGAAGGCTTGCCCCAATAGCATAGTCGAGAGGCATCTGTCTCGATCTCAAAATGGTTGTTGCAGAGTCGAGTAAAGTGAGCAACGAGGTAGAACGACAGGGCGGTTTTTCAGGTTCCGTGAACGCCTTATGCAGTTGAGGTTCCGAACGAAAAATTTTTTGCTCTCGCTCCTCCCTTGGTGACTTGCTCAAGGGCCAGAGTGATATGAGAGAATCCCAACACGAACCTCAGTTAGAAATGTATGCAAGACCCGGGAAAGGCTGCGAGCTTCGTTGTTATAGTGGTTGGTGGCGACAATCCCGGAATGACTTGGATCTTGGGTCTGGATCCACTATGCACCCCCCTTTCATCAATAATGTATCCGGATATTGAACCTGGGTCATGCCAAAGATGCACTTCTCCAAATTGGCACACAACTTGTGTTGCCAGCGAGTGTTTGGAGGACTTGTCGGATGTGGTGAAGGTGCTCTTCCCAAGTCCAGGTGAAGATCAGAAAATCATCCAAGTACACCACTACAAATGAGTTGATGAATGGCCGCAAGATGTCATCCATCATCCTCATGAAGGTGGCGGGAGAATTCGTCAACCCGAAAGGCATGACCAGCCATTCGAAAAGGCCTTCCTTGGCTTTGAAGGCAGTCTTCCACACATCAGAGGGTTCAATTGGTACGTGGTGATACCCAGACTTCAGGTCGATCTTACTGAAATATTTTGCACCTTTGAGTTGGTCCAGAAGGTCATCAATCCGTGGGATTGGGTACCTATTCCGGACAGTGATCTTGTTCAGCGCCCGATAGTCAATACAGAGTCTCCACGTCCCATCCTTTTTCTGTACCAACACGATCGGGCTCCCACATGGCGATGAACTTGGTCTGATGTGACCTTTCTGCAACAGCTCCTGAATCTGCCTCTTGATTTCATCATTCTCCAGAACAGAGCGCCGATAGATCGGTCCATTAGGTAGCGGCGCACCGGGGGTCAGATCAATCGGGTGCTTGACCTGACAATGCAGAGGAACCCTTGTGGGTGAGGTGAATATGTCCCCGTACTCCTCCACAACCTTATCCATTTGTTGTTGTTGTGTAGAGGAGCCCTGTCTGGAGGTCGTGGCCACAGTCTTCTTCTTTCCCTGGGGGCGGATCATCAGGAAAACGAATTTCCTGGTTTGGGAAATGAGCTTACTACATTGTTTTGCAGTAACCAAAGAGATAGCGGCAGGAGGTGGTACCTCTGGTATCCTGTACAACTTATTTCCCAAAGTAACAATAACAGCACGAGGTCGAGACTCATACACAGCATGACGCTTCCACAAGTATGGTTGTCCTAATAATACATCAGAAACATCAATAGGAGCAACGTCACATAATACCTCATCCGCGAAGGGCTTGATGCTATAGGGAAGGCGGCACTGTTGGCTGACGCGGAGATCTCGTCCTTGGTGAAGCCACCCGATGGTGTATGGATGTGGGTGAGCTGTGGTCGGCAAGCCCAACCGCTTCACGGCGTCTGCTGAAATGAGGTTCTTTTGGCTCCCATCGTCGACAATGAACTCCGTACCGGGAGCCTTTAACCACATCCTGGGAGTGGAAGAGACGTCTCCTCCTCCGGATCTTCCTGCCTCTCCTTTGGATCTTGTGCATGGGCCGCAAGTGGGCGTTGGGCTCCGCATCAATAATCTGTTTCCCTTTTTCATTCGCCTTTTCCGGTTCTGATTCGGAGTGAGAGCATGCATCTGACTCAGAAGCCCTCATCTCGGCCACTAGCGACTGCTTGGCCCGACACTCACTTGTGTTGTGAGTGGAGCTCTTATGGAACTCACACCACTTTCCGTGTCCTTCTTTGGCTTTGCGGTGCTGTTCTTTTCTTGTGGCTTCGATGAGTTGTCTTTAGCCGCCATGCCTTGGCTTGGTCCTTTGTTCTGCGGTTTGGAAACACCTTTCCCTTGCTTTTGATTCGCAGATCCAAAGTCTCGCTTCTTCTGCTTGAATTTCTGCTCAATCTTGGCAGCATACCGGTATGCCGTACCAAGCGAGGAGATGTCGAGGAACTCCATTTCCTCCTGAATGTATCTGTGCAGATAGCTGCAATACTTTAGCACCAAATGTTTCTCTGGATCTTTGATACCCAACTTTGTGCGCAGGGTATGGAACAGATTCGTCAGCTCATGCACATCTTGATCCCTTTGTTGTCGCAGCGTGGTCCATTGTATGTACTTGTCCTCATAGCTCCCCACAGGATAGTACTGTTCCTTGACGGCGTCTCGGAAAGAATTCCAAGTTGGTACGGCCAAGAATAGAGAGGGTTCTGTCTGGTCCTTGTTCTCACAGTAGGTTTCCCACCAGTCCTTAACATGGGGGGTAGCTTTGAGGAGTGCAAAAATAATCTCCTCCCGGTCTGAAAAGTCATGAACAGAGAAATATCCTTCTAATAGATTCAACCATCTATCTACGGCATCTGCGTCTATTTGACCCTCAAATATGGGAATGTCAAAATTTACTTGTACCTTAAAAGAAGTCGCACCTCCAGAGTGGCTGCTGGATGCAGATGCGCCGCCGGTGGGCAGCCGTTGAAGGATCTGAGCAAAGTTATCCATCATCGCGTTCCTTTGTTTTTCGAGGGCCTCCTCGAGCAATATTTTGATAGGATCTCCTGCTCCCTCATCTTTCTTTTCGTCCCCCATGGGCGTCCGTCGAGGTTTACGAGGCTGATCTTGCAAAGGTTCCACCAGATCAAGCCCTAACTCCTTATACCCCGACCTCGTTGGGGACATGCAAAGAAGGATCGAGAAAAAGCAGACCGCTCTGATACCACTGATCCGGATTTATGTAGGAACGCAACAGAATAAAAATATAACCATAAATACAGAGATGCAGCGGAAATAACACTTCATTTCATTAATATCAAAGAACTCAAATTTGCTTACAGACAGAATGGAAATAAAACTAGCTAGGGCGCTGGTAGCTATCTCTGAGAAGAGATGTGGTGGCTACAGGCCTCTGAACTGAGTTACAATGAGGCTCGAGGGCCTATTTATTATTTAGAAACAATGGGAAATCCTAAACAGCCAAAACCCTAATCCTAGGAGATGAAGCGCCAAAACTATGGGCCCCGTTTGGGTAAATTGGTGTTTCAACTTCCCAGGGGCGTAACTTTGGCATACGATCTCCGTTTGACGCGTACCATACCTCGTTAGAAAGATCTATCCGAGGACTACAAATTTGGAATGGGCAACATGGTCCATGGACCCATGTTGCCCTCCGTTTTCCCAAAAAACGTCGTTTAGGGCCTCAAAACGGCTCCGAAAGTTTAGGACCCGAAAAACTGCTAAAAATAGTAAAATGTGCCGAAACTGAAAAACTGAAATAGACAATGGTGGAGCCCCAAGTGGAATAGGCGGGTGACCACCAATATCCACCTGGATCATTCCTCCCCCCTTAGGAAGCAATGTTCCCCATTGCATTAAGTTCCTCCATGAGATGAGGAAATTTCTGCTGAACTTGGTCCCTGGTGAACCACTTTCCTTGGTGCAGGAGTTGGCCAGCTTTGACAACCTGATACAGTTGGATCCTCTGTTGGTGAGTGTTCTTAATTTGCATGTCCATGATACAATCTGTGGTGGCCTATTCCATGCAGTCTGGGTTTAACTCTGTTGGTGTGAGTTGTTCTGCAATGTCTGAGGTGTCCAGTAGAGGTGGGAAGTAAGGACGAAGGCGATCCACATTGAAGACTCGGTGCAGACCAAGGAATGGTGGAATACTGAGCTCGAATGCATTGTTCCCTACAGCCTTGGTGATGGTGTACGGCCCGTATCGGAGCGGGCGAAGCTTGCGGTGGGGTCCAGTGAGGCGCTCCTTCTGCAAATGTAGCTATACTTTGTCACCCACCTGGAAGTTGTGTGGCACCCGGTGTTGATCATGGCGTTGCTTGTACTTGGCATTGGCTCTGTCCAATATATCATGAACTTGTTGGCGGATGTGTTGAATGCGCTCGATGAAGCTACTGGCTTTGTCAACTTCAGACTGGACATGAGCTGAATTGGCCTGAGCAGCTGCAAATGGCATGGCTACGCCAATGGGACATAGTGGCTGGAATCCCAAGCCCACCTGAAAGGGGCTATGGCCGATTGAACTGTGGAGAGCCCGATTATAACTATGTTGTACATAGGGGAGGCTCTCGTCCCATGTGCGTGGATGCTTTGAATTGTACATGCGCGGAATGTGTACAATCATTCTGTTGACGACCTCTGTCTGGCCATCTGTTTAGGGATGGAAAGCTGTGGACTTGGTGAGCTTGGTATCCAACATTGACCAGAGGCTGGACCAAAATGTGCTGAGGAACATGCTATCCCGATCTGATATGATAGACCGTGGGATCCCAAAGTGCACCCACACTCGTTCAAAGAAGAGTTTAGCAGTGGCTTCTGCTGTGATATTCTTCTTGCAGGCCGCCATAATGGCCATCTTCGAGAATCTATCGACGACCACAAAAACACAGTCATTTCCCTGTTTAGTAGAAGGCAGGCCCGACATGTAATCCATGGAGATGGATTCCCAAGGTCGACTAGGGGTAGGTAGAGGAGTATATAGGCCTTGCTTCTTGATGGTCGGCTTGGCAATGGCACAAGCAGTGCAGGATCTGATGTGCTTCTCGACATCCTTTCGAAGGTTAGGCCAATAGAAATACTTCTGTAGTATTGCTACTGTTTTCTCGACCCCGAAATGCCCAGCGACTCGACTGTAGTGTGCTAGCCATATCATCTTGGCACGCTCGCTTGAAGGAACACACAGGTGTCCCAGGTGACATAAAAGTGCATCTTGGAGGTGAAAATTTGGAACTTGCGTGCCCCCCAAGAGTGCCTTGTAAGTGTGGCCGAATTTTGGGTCACTCTCATAGAGAAGCGGCCAATCAGAAGTCTCGTGCCCACAAGAGTTGAGCACAGTGGTGAGCGCCACGATCGGTGGTCGGCTGAGGCAGTCTGCAACATGATTGGTGCTACCCTTCTTATACTTGATGTTCAAATGAAACTGCTGCAGATATGTAGACCACTTCTGATGGCGATCATTCTGCAACTTCCCTTGTGTCTGTATGAACTGCAGGGGCCTGTGGTCTGTATGGATGATTGTTTCCTTCCCCAAAATGTAATGCTTCCATTGTCGACAAGCTTGCACAATGGAGTACATTTCTTTGTGATATGTGGGGTACTTGCGAACTGTGTCAGACAATGTCTCACTGTGAAATGCCACTGGATGTCCCTGTTGAGTAAGAACTGCCCCAATAGCATAGTCAGAGGCATCTGTCTCGATCTCAAATGGCTGTTGCAAGTCTGGTAAAGTGAGCACTGGGGCAGAACAGAGGCGATTTTTCAATTCTGTGAACGCCTTCTGTTGAGGTTCCAACCAAAAAAATTTTGCTCTCACTCCTCCCTTGGTGACTTGACTCAAGGGCCAAGTGATATGAGAGAATCCCAACACGAACCTCCGGTAGAAATTAGCAAGACCCAGAAAGCTGCGAAGCTCTGTTATAGTGGTTTGGGCTGGCCAATCCCGAATGACTTGGATCTTGGCTGGATCCACATGCACCCCCCTTTCATCAATAATGTATCCCAGATATTGAACCTGGGTCATGCCAAAAGTGCACTTCTCCAAATCGGCACACAACTTGTGTTGCCGCAGTGTTTGGAGGACTTGTCGGATGTGGTGAAGGTGCTCTTCCCAAGTCTGGCTGAAGATCAGAATATCATCCAAGTACACCACTACAAATGAGTTGGTGAATGGCCGCAAGATGTCATCCATCATCCTCATGAAGGTGGCTGGAGCATTCGTCAACCCGAAAGGCATGACCAGCCATTCGAAAAGGCCTTCCTTGGCTTTGAAGGCAGTCTTCCACACATCGGAGGGTTCAATTGGTACCTGGTGATACCCAGACTTCAGGTCGATCTTGCTGAAATATTTTGCACCTTTGAGTTGGTCCAGCAGGTCATCAATCCGTGGGATTGGGTACCTATTCCGGACAGTGATCTTGTTCAGCGCCCGATAGTCAATACAGAGTCTCCACGTCCCATCCTTCTTCTGTACCAACACGATCGGGCTCCCACAGGGCGATGAACTTGGTCCGATGTGACCTTTCTGCAATAGCTCCTGAATCTGCCTCTTGATTTCATCATTCTCTAGAATGTAGCGCCGAGGATCATTCATTAGGTAAAGCTGCCAAGACCGGGGTCGATCAATCTGGGTGTTGAACGACAGGTAGATAACCCCTCGTGGGTGAGGTGAATATGTCCCCTCGCATTCTCCACAACCTTATCCATTTGTTGTTGTTACAGCAGAGGAGCCCCTGTCTCTGGAGGTCGTGGCCATGCGCTTTCTTCTTGCCCCGGGCGGATCATCAGAAAACGAATCAAATTCCCCGGTTTGGAAATGAGTTTTTGCATTGTTTCGCAGCAACCAAAGAGATAGCGGCAAGAGGTGAAAATTTCCGGTATCCCCGTGGCTGCAACTTATTTCCCAAAGTAACAATAACAAAGACGAGGCAAAGACTCACACGCATGACGACGTTCCACAAGTATGGTTGTCCTAATAATACATCGAAACATCAATAGGAGCAACGTCACATAATACCTCATCCGCGAAGGGCTTGATGCTATAGGGAAGGCGACACTGCCGGCTGACGCGGAGATCTCGTCCTTGGTGAAGCCACCCGATGGTGTATGGATGTGGGTGAGATGTGGTCGGCAAGCCCAACCGCTTCACGGCGTCTTCTGAAATGAGGTTCTTTTGGCTCCCATTGTCGACAATGAACTGTACCGGGGAGCCCTTTACCCACATCTGGGAGTGGAAGAGACATTCCTCCTCCTTTGGATCTTTCGGTTCCTCCTTTTGGATCTTTGAGGTGGCAACAATGGCGTTGGGCTCTTCATCAATAATCTGTTTCCCTTTTTCATTCGCCTTTTCAGGTTCTGATTCGGAGTCAGAGCATGCATCTGACTCAGAAGCCCTCATCTCGGCCACTAGCGACTGCTTGGCCCGACACTCACTTGTGTTGTGAGTGGAGCTCTTATGGAACTCACACCACTTTCCCGTGTCCTTCTTTGGCTTTACGATGTTGTTCTTTTCTTGTGGCTTTGACGGGTTGTCTTTAGCCGCCATGCCTTGGCTCTGTCCTTTGTTCTGCGGTTTGGAAGCACCTTTTCCTTGCTTTTGATTCGCAGATCCAAAGTCTCGTTTCTTCTGTTTGAATTTCTGCTCAATCTTGGCAGCATACCGGTATGCCGTACCAAGCGAGGAGATGTCGAGGAACTCCATTTCCTCCTGAATGTATCTGTGCAGACAACTGCGATACTTTAGCACCAAATGTTTCTCTCAATCTTTGATACCCAACTTTGTGCGCAGGGTATGGAACAGATTCGTCAGCTCGTGCACATCTTGATCCCTTTGTTGTCGCAGCGTGGTCCATTGTATGTACTTGTCCTCATAGCTCCCCACGGGATAGTAATGTTCCTTGACGGCGTCTCGGAAAGAATTCCAAGTTGGTACGGCCGAGAACAGAGAGGGTTCTGTCTGGTCCTTGTTCTCACAGTAGGTTTCCCACCAGTCCTTAACATGGGGGGTAGCTTTGAGGAGTGCAAAAATAATCTTCTCCCGGTCTAAAAAGTCATGAACCGAGAAATATCCTTCTAACATATTCAACCATCTATCTACGGCATCTGCGTCTATTTTACCCTCAAATATGGGAATGTCAAAATTTACTTGTACCTTAAAAGGAGTCGCGCCTCCAGAGTGGCTGCTGGATGCAGATGCGCCGCCGGTGGGTAGCCGTTGAAGGATCTGAGCAAAGTTATCCATCATCATGTTCCTTTGTCTTTCGAGGGCCTCCTCAAGCAATATTTTGATAGGATCTCCTGCTCCCTCATCTTTCTTTTCGTCCCCTATGGGCGTCCGTCGAGGTTTGCGAGGCTGATCTTGCAAAGGTTCCACCAGATCGAGCCCTAGCTCCTTATACCCCGACCTCGTTGGGGACATGCAAAGAAAGATCGAGAAAAAGCAGACCGCTCTGATACCACTGATCCGGATTTATGCAGGAACGCAACAGAATAAACACATAACCATAAATACAGAGATGCAGCGGAAATAACACTTCATTTCATTAATATCAAAGAACTGAAATTTGCTTACAGACCGAATGGAAATAAAACTAGCTAGGGCACTGGTAGCTATCTCTGAGAAGAGATGTGGCGGCTACAGGCCTCTGAACTGAGTTACAATGAGGCTCGAGGGCCTATTTATTATTTAGAAACAATGGGAAATCCCAAACAGCCAAAACCCTAACCCTAGGAGATGAAGCGCCAAAACTATGGGCCCCGTTTGGGTAAATTGGTGTTTCAACTTCCCAGGGGCATAACTTTGGCATACGATCTCTGTTTGACACGTACCATACCTCGTTAGAAATATCTATCTGAGGACTACAAATTTGGAATGAGCAACATTAGTACATGGACCCATGTTGCTCTTCGTTTTCCCAAAAAACGTCGTTTAGGGCCTCAAAACGGCTTCGGAAGTTTAGGACCCGAAAAACTGCTAAAAATAGTAAACTGTGCCGAAACTGAAAAACTGAAATAGACAATGGTGGAGCCCCAAGTGGAATAGGCGGGTGACCACCAATATCCACCTGGATCATTCCTCCCCCCTTAGGAAGCAATGGTCCCCATTGCGTTAAGTTCCTCCATGAGATGAGGAAATTTCTGCTGAACTTGGTCCCTGGTGAACCACTTTCCTTGGTGCAGGAGTTGTCCAGCTTTGACAACCCGATACAGTTGGATCTGCTGTTGACGAGTGTTCTTGATTTGCATGTCCATGATACAATCTGTGGTGGCCTGTTCCATGCAGTCTGGGTTTAACTCTGTTGGTGTGAGTTGTTCTGCAATGTCCGAGGTGTCCAGTAGAGGTGGAAGTAAGGACGAAGGCGATCCACATTGAAGACTGGGTGCAGACCAAGGAATGGTGGAATACTAAGCTCGAATGCATTGTTCCCTACAGCCTTGGTGATGGTGTACGGCCCGTATCGGAGCGGGCGAAGCTTGCGGTGGGGTCCAGTGAGGCGCTCCTTCTGCAAATGTAGCCATACTTTGTCACCCACCTGGAAGTTGTGTGGCACCCGGTGCTGATCATGGCGTTGCTTGTACTTGGCATTGGCTCTGTCCAATATATCATGAACCTGTTGGCGGATGTGTTGAATGCGCTCGATGAAGCTACTGGCTTTGTCAACTTCAGATTGGACATGAGCTGAATTGGCCTGAGCAGCTGCAAATGGCATGGCTACGTCAATGGGGCATAGTGGCTGGAATCCCAAGCCCACCTGAAATGGGCTATGGCCGATTGAACTGTGGAGAGCCCGATTATAACTATGTTGTACATAAGGTAGGCTCTCGTCCCATGTGCGTGGATGCTTTGAATTGTACATGCGCAGAATGTGTACAATCATTCTGTTGACGACCTCTGTCTGGCCATCTGTTTGGGGATGGAAAGCTGTGGACTTGGTGAGCTTGGTATCCAACATTGACCAGAGGCTGGACCAAAATGTGCTGAGGAACCTGCTATCCTGATCTGATATGATAAACTGTGGGATCCCAAAGTGCACCCACACCCGTTCAAAGAAGAGTTTAGCAGTGGCTTCTGCTGTGATATTCTTCTTGCAGGCCGCCATAATGGCCATCTTCGAGAATCTGTCGACGACCACGAAAACACAGTCATTTCCCTACTTAGTAGAAGGCAGGCCCGACATGTAATCCATGGAGATGGATTCCCAAGGTTGACTAGGGGTAGGTAGAGGAGTATATAGGCCTTGCTTCTTGATGGTCGGTTTGGCAATGGCACAAGCAATGCAGGATCTGATGTGCTTCTCGACATCCTTTCGAAGGTTCGGCCAATAGAAATACTTCTGTAGTATTGCTACTGTTTTCTCGACCCCGAAATGCCCAGCGACTCGACTGTAGTGTGCTTCCCATATCATCTTGGCACGCGCGCTTGAAGGAACACAAAGGTGTCCCAGGTGACATAAAAGTGCATCTTGGAGGTGAAAATTTGGAACTTGCGTGCCCCCCAAGAGTGCCTTGTAAGTGTGGCCGAATTCTGGGTCACTCTCATAGAGAAGCGGCCAATCAGAGGTCTCGTGCCCACAAGAGTTGAGCACGGTGGTGAGCGCCACGATCGGTGGTCGGCTGAGGCAGTCTGCAACATTATTGGTGCTACCCTTCTTGTACTTGATGTTCAAATGAAACTGTTGCAGATATGTGGACCACTTCTGATGGCGATCATTTTGCAACTTCCCTTGTGTCTGTATGAACTGCAGGGGCCTGTGGTCTGTGTGGATGATTGTTTCCTTCCCCAAAATGTAATGCTTCCATTGTCGACAAGCTTGCACAATGGAGTACATTTCTTTGTCATATGTGGGGTACTTGTGAACTGTGTCAGACAATGTCTCACTATGAAATGCCACTGGATGTCCCTGTTGAGTAAGAACTGCCCCAATAGCATAGTCAGAGGCATCTTTCTCGATCTCAAATGGCTGTTGCAAGTCTGGTAAAGTGAGCACTGGGGCAGAACAGAGGCGGTTTTTCAGTTCTGTGAACGCCTTCTGTTGAGGTTCCGACCAAAAAAATTTTTCTCTCGCTCCTCCCTTGGTGACTTGACTCAAGGGCCAAGTGATATGAGAGAATCCCAACATGAACCTCCGATAGAAATTAGCAAGACCCAGAAAGTTGCGAAGCTCTGTTATAGTGGTTGGGGCTGGCCAATCCCGAATGACTTGGATCTTGGCTGGATCCACATGCACCCCCTTTCATCAATAATGTATCCCAGATATTGAACCTGGGTCATGCCAAAAGTGCACTTCTCCAAATTGGCACACAACTTGTGTTGCCGCAGTGTTTGGAGGACTCGTCGGATGTGGTGAAGGTGCTCTTCCCAAGTCTGGCTGAAGATCAGAATGTCATCCAAGTACACCACTACAAATGAGTTGGTGAATGGCCGCAAGATGTCATCCATCATCCTCATGAAGGTGGCGGGAGCATTCATCAACCTGAAAGGCATGACCAGCCATTCGAAAAGGCCTTCCTTGGCTTTGAAGGCAGTCTTCCACACATCGGAGGGTTCAATTGGTACCTGGTGATACCCAGACTTCAGGTCGATCTTGCTGAAATATTTTGCACCTTTGAGTTGGTCCAGAAGGTCATAAATCCGTGGGATTGGGTACCTATTCCGGATAGTGATCTTGTTCAGCACCCGATAGTCAATACAGAGTCTCCACGTCCCATCCTTCTTCTGTACCAACACAATCGGGCTCCCACAGGGCGATGAACTTGGTCTGATGTGACCTTTCTGCAACAGCTCCTGAATCTGCCTCTTGATTTCATCATTTTCCAGAACAGAGCGTCGATAGATCGGTCCATTGGGTAGTGGCGCACCTGGGGTCAGATCAATCGGGTGCTTGACCTGGCAGTGCAGAGGAACCCCCGTGGGTGAGGTGAAGATGTCCCCGTACTCCTCCACGACCTTATCCATTTGTTGTCGTCGTGCAGAGGGGCCCTGTCTGGAGGTCGTGGCCACAGTCTTCTTCTTGCCCTGGGGGCGGATCATCAGGAAAACGAATTTCCTGGTTTGGGAAATGAGCTTACTGCATTGTTTTGCAGTAACCAAAGAGATAGCGGCAAGAGGTGGTACCTCTAGTATCCTGTACAACTTATTTCCCAAAGTAACAATAACAGCACGAGGTCGAGACTCATACACAGCATGACGCTTCCACAAGTATGGTTGTCCTAATAATACATCAGAAACATCAATAGGAGCAACGTCACATAATACCTCATTCGCGAAGGGCTTGATGCTATAGGGAAGGCGACACTGCTGGCTGACGCGGAGATCTCCTCCTTGGTGAAGCCATCCGATGGTGTATGGATGTGGGTGAGCTGTGGTCGGCAAGCCCAACCGCTTCACGGCGTCTGCTGAAATGAGGTTCTTTTGGCTCCCATTGTCGACAATGAACTGTACCGGGGAGCCCTTTACCCACATCTGGGAGTGGAAGAGACGTTCTTCCTCCTCTGGATCTTCCGGTTCCTCCTTTTGGATCTTTGCAGTGGCAACAGTGGCGTTGGGCTCCGCATCAATAATCTGTTTCCCTTTTTCATTCGCCTTTTCAGGTTCTGATTCGGAGTCAGAGCATGCATCTGACTCAGAAGCCCTCATCTCGGCCACTAGCGATTGCTTGGCCCGACACTCACTTGTGTTGTGAGTGGAGCTCTTATGGAACTCACACCACTTTCCCGTGTCCTTCTTTGGCTTTGCGGTGCTGTTCTTTTCTTGTGGCTTCGATGAGTTGTCTTTAGCCGCCATGCCTTGGCTCGGTCCTTTGTTCTGCGGTTTGGAAGCACCTTTCCCTTGCTTTTGATTCGCAGATTCAAAGTCTCGCTTCTTCTGCTTGAATTTCTGCTCAATCTTGGCAGCATACCGGTATGCCATACCAAGCGAGGAGATGTCAAGGAACTCCATTTCCTCCTGAATGTATTTGTGCAGACAACTACGATACTTTAGCACCAGATGTTTCTCTGAATCTTTGATACCCAACTTTGTGCGCAGGGTATGGAACAGATTCGTCAGCTCATGCACATCTTGATCCCTTTGTTGTCGCAGCGTGGTCCATTGTATGTACTTGTCCTCATAGTTCCCCACGGGATAGTACTGTTCCTTGACGGCGTCTCGGAAAGAATTCCAAGTTGGTATGGCCGAGAACAGAGAGGGTTCTGTCTGGTCCTTGTTCTCACAGTAGGTTTCCCACCAGTCCTTAACATGCGGGGTAGCTTTGAGGAGTGCAAAAATAATCTTTTCCCGGTCTGAAAAGTCATGAACCGAGAAATATCCTTCTAACATATTCAACCATCTATCTACGGCATCTGCGTCTATTTGACCCTCAAATATGGGAATGTCAAAATTTACTTGTACCTTAAAAGGAGTCGCGCCTCCAGAGTGGCTGCTGGATGCAGATGCGCCGCCGGTGGGTAGCCGTTGAAGGATCTAAGCAAAGTTATCCATCATCACGTTCCTTTGTCTTTCGAGGGCCTCCTCGAGCAATATTTTGATAGGATCTCCTGCTCCCTCATCTTTCTTTTCGTCCCCCATGGGTGTCCGTCGAGGTTTGCGAGGCTGATCTTGCAAAGGTTCCACCAGATCAAGCCCTAGCTCCTTATACCCCGACCTCGTTTGGGACATGCAAAGAAGGATCGAGAAAAAGCAGACCGCTCTGATACCACTGATCCGGATTTATGCAGGAACGCAACAGAATAAACACATAACCATAAATACAGAGATGCAGTGGAAATAACACTTCATTTCATTAATATCAAAGAAATGAAATTTGCTTACAGACAGAATGGAAATAAAACTAGCTAGGGCGCTGGTAGCTATCTCTGAGAAGAGATGTGGCGGCTACAGGCCTCTGAACTGAGTTAAAATGAGGCTCGAGGGCCTATTTATCATTTAGAAACAATGGGAAATCCTAAAAAGCCAAAACCCTAACCCTAGGAGATGAAGCGCCAAAACTATGGGCCCCGTTTGGGTAAATTGGTGTTTCAACTTCCCAGGGGCGTAACTTTGGCATACGATCTCCGTTTGACACGTACCATACCTCGTTAGAAAGATCTATCCGAGGACTACAAATTTGGAACAAGCAACATGGGTCCTTGGACCATGTTGCTCTCCGTTTTCCCAAAAAACATCGTTTAGGTCCTCAAAACGGCTCCGGAAGTTTAGGACCCGAAAAACTGCTAAAAATAGTAAATTGTGCCGAAACTGAAAAACTGAAATAGACAATGGTGGAGCCCCAAGTGGAATAGGCGGGGTGACCACCAATATCCACCCGGATCATTCCTCCCCTTAGGAAGAAATGGTCCCTATTGCGTTAAGTTCCTCCATGAGATGAGGAAATTTCTCGCTCGAACTTGGTCCTGGGAACGCCAGAAGAGCACGCGGACAACCCGATACAGTTGGATCCTCTGTTGGCGAGTGTTCATAATTTGCATGTCCATGATACAATCTGTGGTGGCCTGTTCCATGCAGTCTGGGTTTAACTCTGTTGGTGTGAGTTGTTCTGCAATGTCCGAAGTGTCCAGTAGAGGTGGGAAGTAAGGACGAAGGCGATCCACATTGAAGACTGGGTGCAGACTAAGGAATGGTGGAATACTAAGCTCGAAAGAATTGTTCCCTACAGCCTTGGTGATGGTGTGCGGCTCGTATCGGAGCGAGCGAAGCTTGCAGTGGGGTCTAGTGAGGCACTCCTTCTGCAAATGTAGCCATACTTTGTCGCCCACCTGGAAGTTGTGTTGCACCCAATGTTGATCATGGCGTTGCTTGTACTTAGCATTGGATCTGTCCAACATGTCATGAACCTATTGACGGATGTGTTGAATGCGCTCGATGAAACTATTTTCTTTGTCAACTTTAGACTGGACATGAGCCAAATCAGCCTAAGTAGCAGCAAATGGCATGGCTACGTCAATGGGACATAGTGGATGGAATCCCAAGCCCACCTTAAAGGGGCTATGGCCGATTGAAATGTGGAGAGCCTGGTTATAACTATGTTGTACAGAGGGGAGGCTCTTGTCCCATGTGTGTGGATGCTTTGAATTGTACATGCGCAGAATGTGTACAATCATTCTGTTGACGACCTTTGTCTGGCCATCTGTTTGGGGATGGAATGCTGTGGACTTGGTGAGTTTGGTATCCAACATTGACTAGAGGTTGGACCAAAATGTGCCGAGGAACCTGCTATCCCGATCTGATATGATAGACTGTGGGATCCCAAAGTGCACCCACACTCGTTCAAAGAAGAGTTTAGCAGTGGCTTCTGCTGTGATATTCTTCTTGCAGGCCGCCATAATGGCCATCTTCGAGAATCTGTCGACGACCACAAAAAACACAGTCATTTCCATGCTTAGTAGAAGGCAGGCCCGACATGTAATCCATGGAGATGGATTCCCAAGGTCGACTAGGGGTAGGTAGCGGAGTATATAGGCCTTGCTTCTTGATGGTCGGTTTGGTAATGGCACAAGTAGTGCATGATTTGATGTGCTTCCCGACATCCTTTCGAAGGTTTGGCCAATGGAAATAATTCTGTAGTACTGCTACTATTTTCTCGACCTCGAAATGCCCAGTGACTCAACTGTAGTGTGATTCCCATATCATCTTGGCACGCTCGCTTGAAGGAACACAAAGGTGTCCCATGACATAACTTAAAATCTTGGAGGTGAAAATTTGAACTTGCGACTACCCAAGAGTGCCTTGTAATTTTGGCCGACTCTGGTCACTTACAGAGAAGCTGGCCAATCAAGTCTCGTGCCCACAAGAGTTGAGCAATGTAGAGCGTGACGGTGGCTCTGTCGAGTGCGCTCCGCAACATGATTGGTGCTACCCTTCTTATACTTGATGTTCAAATGAAATCAGCAGTATATGTGGACCACTTCGATGGCGATCATTTTGCAACTTCCCTTGTGTCTGTATGAACTGCAGGGGCCAGTGGTCTGTGTGGATGATTGTTTCCTTCCCCAAAATGTAATTCTTCCATTGTCAACAAGCTTGCACAATCGAATACATTTCTTTGTCATAAGTGGGAAACTTGCGAACTGTGTCAGACAATGTCTCACTATGAAATTCCACTAGATGTCCCTGTTGAGAACCGCCCCAATAGCATAGTCAGAGGCATCTGTCTTGACCTCAAATGGTTGTTGCAAGTCCGGTAAAGTGAGCACTGGGGCAGAACAGAGGCGATTTTTCAAGTCTGTGAATGCCTTCTGTTGAGGTTCCGCCAAAAGAATTTTGCTCTCGCTCCTCCCTGGTGACTTGACTCAAGGGCCAAGTGATATGAGAGAATCTAAACATGAATCTACGGTAGAAATTAGCAAGACCCAGAAAGCTGCGAAGCTCTGTTATAGTGATTTGGGCTGGTCAATCCCGAATGACTTGGATCTTGGCTGGATCCACATGCACCCCCCTTTCATCAATAATGTATCCCAGATATTGAACCTCAGTCATGCCAAACGTGCACTTCTCCAACCGCACAACAGAACATCCACCGTTGTTGTTTGGAGGACTTGTCGGATGTGGTGAAGGTGCTCTTCCCAAGTCCGCTCGTAAGATCGAATATCATCCAAGTACACCACTACAATGAGGGGGTGAATGGCCGCTGGTGAATGGCCGCAGATGTCATCCATCATCCTCATGAAGGTGGCGGGAGCATTCATCAATCCGAAAGGCATGACCAGCCATTCGAAAAGGCCTTCCTTGGCTTTGAAGGCAGTCTTCCACACATCGAAGGGTTCAATTGGTACCGCATACCTGTACTTCAGTCGATCTTGTTGAAATATTTTTCCCCTTTGAGTTGGTCCAGAAGGTCATCAATCCGTGGGATTAGGTACCTATTCTGGACATTGATCTTTTTTAGTGCCTGATAGTCAACAAAAAGTCTCCAAGTCCCATCCTTCTTATGCACCAACATGATCGGGCTCCCACGGGGCGATGAACTCGGCCGGATGTGACCTTTCTGTAGTATCTCCTTAATATTCCTCTTGATTTCATCGTTCTCCAGAACATAGCGCCGATAGATCGGTCCATTGGGAAGCAGTGCACCTGGGGTCAGATCAATGGGGTGCTTGACCTGAAAGTGCAGAGGCACCCCTATGGGTAAGGTGAATATTTCCTTGTACTCCTCCACAACCTTATCCATTTGTTGTTGTCGTGTAGAGGAGCCCTGTCTGGAGGTCGTGGCCATAATATTCTTCTTGCCCTGGGGACGGATCATCAGGAAAACGAATTTCCTGGTTTGGGAAATGAGCTTACTGCATTGTTTTGCAGTAACCAAAGAGATAGCAGCAGGAGGTGGTACCTCTGGTATCCTATACAACTTATTTCCCAAAGTAATAATAACAGCACGAGGTCGAGACTCATACACAGCATGACGCTTCCACAAGTATGGTTGTCCTAATAATACATCAGAAACATCAATAGGAGCAACGTCACATAATACCTCATCCGTGAAGGGTTTGATGCTATAGGGAAGGCGGCACTGCTGGCTGACGCGGAGATCTCGTCCTTGGTGAAGCCACTCGATGGTGTATGGATGTGGGTGAGCTGTGGTCGGCAAGCCCAACCGCTTCACGGCGTCTGCTGAAATGAGGTTCTTTTGGCTCCCATTGTCGACAATGAACCGTACCGGGGAGCCCTTTACCCACATCTGGGAGTGGAAGAGACGTTCCTCCTCCTCTGGATCTTCCGGTTCCTCCTTTTGGATCTTTGCAGTGGCAACAGTGGCGTTGGGCTCTTCATCAATAATCTGTTTCCCTTTTTCATTCACCTTTTCAGGTTTTGATTCGGAGTCAGAGCATGCATCTGACTCAGAAGCCCTCATCTCGGCCACTAGCGACTGCTTGGCCCGACACTCACTTGTGTTGTGAGTGGAACTCTTGTGGAACTCACACCACTTTCTCGTGTCCTTCTTTGGCTTTGCGGTGCTGTTCTTTTCTTGTGGCTTCGATGAGCTGTCTTTAGCCGCCATGCCTTGGCTCGGTCCTTTATTCTGCGGTTTGGAAGCACCTTTCCCTTGCTTTTGATTCGCAGATCCAAAGTCTCGCTTCTTCTGCTTGAATTTCTGCTCAATCTTGGCAGCATACCGGTATGCCGTACCAAGCGAGGAGATGTCAAGGAACTCCATTTCTTCCTGAATGTATTTGTGTAGACAGCTGCGATACTTTAGCACCAGATGTTTCTCTGAATCTTTGATACCCAACTTTGTGCGCAGGGTATGGAACAGATTCGTCAGCTCATGCACATCTTGATCCCTTTGTTGTCGCAGCGTGGTCCATTGTATGTACTTGTCCTCATAGCTCTCCACGGGATAGTACTGTTCCTTGACGGCGTCTCGGAAAGAATTCCAAGTTGGTACGGCCGAGAACAGAGAGGGTTCTGTCTGGTCCTTGTTCTCACAGTAGGTTTCCACCAGTCCTTAACATGGGGGGTAGCTTTGAGGAGTGCAAAAATAATCTTCTCCCGGTCTGAAAAGTCATGAACAGAGAAATATCCTTCTAATAGATTCAACCATCTATCTACGGTATCTGCGTCTATTTGACCCTCAAATATGGGAATGTCAAAATTTACTTGTACCTTAAAAGGAGTCGCGCCTCCAGAGTGGCTGCTGGATGCAGATGCACCGCTGGTGGGTAGCCGTTGAAGGGTGATCCTCGCCCAAAACCCAGAAAAACCCAGAAAACGTTTTTCCTAATTCCAAACTTCAAAATTTGACCCTTTTTATTTTGGCCCTTTTCCCAACTGCGTTTCTGGTATTGCAACTGCTATTGCTCTGTATGATCTATTTTCTGATGTCATAGACCACAGGCTGAGCCAGAATTATGCTCTGATACCACTGTAATATCCCCAAAGGGAAATAACCAGTAATAAACAGAAATATGCCAGACAGATATAGAAAATACAATACTGAACCAGATCACTGAATCATAGCACATGGAACACCAGAAACTGAGCCATTTTATTAATCAGAAAGTACATAGAGAGGAGTACAATAAATCAGAGTAAGTGCACCTATTCTTGCCCTAGGCAAGTGGAGACCCTCTCAACAGAAAATGGGTACCATGAGGACAACGTCTCGGCATACACCAAGGCGAAGATGAAGCTATGACTGATGCTTGGGGGTGAAGGCGTCATTGTGATCTCAAGCGCAGGCCACTCCCCGCGATGGCTTGTCTACGCTGGTGACGGCGCGAAGTAGAGATAGAGCACCGAGTCACCAAATCCTCCGGACAAATGATCGACCTCTGAAGGCTAAGCGGTTGTTGAGCACGCCTCTCCCAAGTGCTCCTGAGATCGGCGTCTACCAGAATGGATCTGCTCTGAACACTCGAGATCGACGGTCCCCGAAGCCTCCAAACCCCGGTCTGCGTCCTTCCTTCACGTCTCGTCCTCCCCTATCGAGATACGCACCAAACCTTCGAGATCTGTGCTAGATACGACAATATCTCTTCGAGAATCTACGGCCTACGAAGTGGATCTGATGTTAACCCTTCAGATCTGGACTAGATCTGCCAATATTTCCTCAGATCTGCAACTCCCCCAGATGGATCTAGGGCTAAACCTCCAGATCTGCAAGATACAAGACTGGATCTGCAAGTGGCTGCTCAGATCTACCCTTTCCAAGATTGGATCTAACAATAGGCCTCCAGATCTGCAACCCTTCCCTTCAGAAATGGACAGCGTCCTCCCTTCCAGACTTGACAGCGTCCTCCTCCTCACTGGACAGCGTTCTCCCTTGCCAGAACTGGACTGCGTCCTTCCTAGGACAGTGTCCTCACCCTCCTGAATAAAAACTGCGTCCTCACTCCTGATGAGACAGCGTCCTCTCCTCACTGAACTGCGCAGCCACTAGAGGGCTTCCTCTCCGTCAGATTTGCTTCAGAAATTGCTGCTGCTCTGCTACTGGAACTGAAAGATAGAACTCAGGACAAACCTTACTAGGGCGGGCACTCGAAGTCCCCCGAAGCTAAGGGTGAAACCAGAAAACCTTACCAGGGCGACACTCGAAGTCCCAGAGGCTGAGGTTCTAAGGGTGAGATCTCGACAGGAACACTCGTGCTTAACGATCTTGCGAGGCAGAGCTAAACAACGCAGGCGTCTTGAAGCCGAGGCAGAAAGTCGATATCATCAATAATATCAAATCATGAATGATCCAAATGAGGTGAGAACCTCTCCTTTTATAATGCCAAACTCCCTCAAAACTTAACTCTCCTTTGACTGCGGTTACTTTGGAGTCGACTGATGCCTCCCATCATACTCATGTGGACCCCCAGGCCCCCCTCTTAAGTTACACTTGATCAATCTACTAGGAAAAGAACACTTTATTATAAAGTGAGGTGACTAAAGTGAGGTGACTCCTCTTATTTCTCACTTTATTTATTATGTCTAGCTAACGCGGCAAAATAAAGCAAAAATGAAATATTCAAATGTGAGGCTAATTGGGAATATTATTACAATCTTCTAGAGAACATAGATAAATTCAAGTTATTATCTTGGTCGTTGATTGGAGATCTAATCTCGGTCGTTGAAGTCTCAACAAGAAGGCTATAAAGGAAGGCTTGAGGGTCATTTGGAAAGACACACTGAGTGAATCTAAGTGATCAATTTTCTGAAGTGAGAAGTGCTCAAAGGAGAATTCAATCTAAGTGATTCCAACGCAGTGAGGGGCAGGGACAGCTTCCGGAGAGAGATTTTCTCAGCCGGAGAATCATTAGCAGAGAGAGGTAGAGAGTGGTCTAGCAGCTCTCATGCAGAGGTTGATGCACGGCCACGCAAAGGCAACACAGAGGGTGAGAAAGAGTCTGAGATTTTGCAGAAAGATTTTGCAGAAAAATCAATTTCAGAAGCCGTCAACAGGGGTGTGAGACCGAGAGGCTGAGAGCAGTGATTCTAGGCTGCAGATTGATCACCTAGCTAGGTGATGCAGTGCCTAGAAAGGTTGACGCAGGGTTGCACAGAGGCACTGCATGGTCTACTAGGAGCACCTCATCCAGTGACCATCTCAGCCAGAATTTTTTTCAGTGATTGAGTGAGGTAAAACTCACAATATTCTTGCCAGTATTTCTCTCTTTGTAACTGAATAACCTTTGCAGTATTAAGAGATGTATTTAGAATTTTCTACCGCTTAATAAAATCAAACCCTTAGATCTACAACATCGGTTTTCCCGCATTGGGTTTTCTAGGGACTTTCGTCCAAAAATAATGGTGTCCTATGTGTATTTTTCTTTGCTCAGTTTCCTTGTTTTAAAATCATAAGTAATTAAGTGTAGGCTGCTTCAGTAATTTGCTTCAATATTTCATGAAGAAATCTGAAATAATTCTGTAATGTAATTTACAAATAGGAGAAGTAAATTCAGCTAGTTGTAGTAGGATTCTGGAGGCATTTAGATGTTGTAGTAGGATTCTGGAGGCATTTAGATCTAGGAATTTTCACATGGTATTGGAGCGTTTGATGTGAAACAGGAAGAGCAGATCTAGTGCTGAAGTGAAGGTCGAATTGCTGCAACAACAACATATCAAATCCCTAGAGGGATTGTGTAGTTTTAGCCAGAAGGGCTGAATTTTCGAGGTGGTCTCTCTCTGAGTGAGTCGACAGAGAGATAATACTTACAGATCGAGATATTGCCGAGGCAAAGGGAGCAACGCAGAGCTAGAGGGACGCAGTTTTTCTGCAAGATGCTGCTGGGAAAAGAAGCATCAGACAAAGAAGAAGAGCCGAAAGTGAGGGAATTCTTCCTCAGTGAATTCCTTGCTAAGGAATTCAATTTTCTCATTTGCTGGGCAGCAGAGGAGTAGCAAACTTACCAGCTCCATCAAGGAGTGCGTAAGCCAACGTAGAAGCTACGCAATAGGGAGAAAGAGGGAGCAATTCGACAATTTTCGATTGAGATGGTAGCTCACGGACTTAGAGATCAAGATCGGCTGGAGGGATCCTCCAACTACGTGATCTGGAAGGAAAGAACCAGATTCCTTCTGGACGAGTATGATCTCAAGGTGTTCGTAGACAACGTGGTTGTTGTGCCTACAGATCCGGATCAGAATAAAAAGTACCAAGTCTAATATGGCAAAGGCCAAGAGACTTATCCTTGATGGTGTCAAGGATCATATAGTCTCTCATATAGCTAGCAAGAACACAGCCAAGGAGATATGGGAGGCCTTGTCTGTGCTATACGAAGGAAATTCCAAGCAACGGAAGATGTACTTGGATCAGAAGCTCTGGATGATCCAGATGCAGAAGGGAGAGCGCATTGTTCCATTCCTAACAAGACTTCAGGAAATCCGTGATCAGTTGGCAGCTGTGTAATCTACCCCATCTACTACAACTATGGTGAGACTGGCCCTTAACGCAGTCACTAAGGAGTGGAAAGTTTTTGTCCAAAGTATCTTGGGCAAGGCGACACTACTGAGTTGGGAGGTGATGTGGGCAGCTCTTCAGCAAGAGGAGCTGAGAAAACATCTGGTCAAGTGTAAACTTGATAGTAGCGGCGGGAGCAGATCGAAGAATCCGGAGGAGGAGAATGCAACCCTCGCATCGAAGGGGCATCAAGGGCCACCGAGATGCAAGAAGCACGTCTCTAAGGTGAAGTGTTTCAGATGTGGCGATATGGGCCACTATGCATCATAGTGTCCTTTGAAGAAAAAGGACAAGGATGAGAAGAACGATCCAAAGGTTAGAGCCGCGAAGAACGAGGAGGATGAGTATGCCATGAGTGCCCACGCATCTCTAGGAGAGAGATGGGGTGACATGGAACTGTAGTTCACCTTGAACTTCAGTTGGGCAGGATCCTTGAGGGAC
The DNA here is from genome assembly GCA_034641835.2 of Pinus albicaulis. Lineage (NCBI taxonomy): Eukaryota > Viridiplantae > Streptophyta > Pinopsida > Pinales > Pinaceae > Pinus > Pinus albicaulis. The sequence continues at coordinate 306,729,474 of CM076578.1, read as the reverse complement.
CCACCTCACGGATCATCACCTTGCTACGGGAGCCCATGATCAGTAGTAGCGGGATGGAGAAGTTTTCTGTGGGAGCCAAGGAGTGATGGAGCGACAGATGCAGTGGTTAGCAGCGCCAGAATCTGCGCAACACAAAGCAGAGAGGAAACAATGCGTAGAGGCACAGTGCAGTAGCTTCAATAACGCAGTGGCTTTAGAGGGTAGCGTGGGACTAGTAGTAGTCAGATCTTTAGAACCGAGGTGCATCCACTGAACGCTTGCTCAGTTTTTGGGTGGTTTCAGTTACTTCTCTCAACAACTGAGTTGCAATGCAGATGTAGTGTTAGCAGTGGCAGTGCTAGTAGCATAGTAGATGCAACACTTGAGAGGGAGCTGTAGTACGGATGTAGAATTGGCAGTGGCAGTGTCAAGGGCAGCAGTATAGTTGCAGCAGCAGCACAGTGGTTGGTTGACAGCTTGTCAGACATCAGCAATGCAAAGGGTGCTTCAAGGTCAAAGTAATGTGCAGCAGGCATCTTGTTAGAGTACTTTCCTCGCTAAGAGGGAGCGTTGATTTTTGGTAGCATCGGAAGTGCTTTAAGTCTCAAAATTTGTGGAGAGGATTAGGCACATGTATTCCAAAGAACACATAAATTGTTTGGGAAATTTCCACTCCGAATGTGTTATTAAAATAATTAATTATTTTAATGTGACCCTAAGTTTAAACTTAGGAAAATTAAATAATTAAAGGGTATTAATAAAACAGAGTGTGAATCTTCTAGAGAACATGGATCAAGTCAAGTTATAATCTTAGCCGTTGATTGGAGATCTAATCTCGGTTGTTGAAGTATCAACGAGAAGGCTATAAAGGAAGGCTTGAGGGTCATTTGGAAAGACACGCTGAGTGAATCTAAGTGATCAATTTTCTAAAGTGAGTAGTGCTCAGAGCAGAATTCGATCTAAGTGATTCCAGCGCAGTGAGGGGTAGGGATAACTTCCGGAGAGAGATTTTCTCAGTCGGAGAATCATTAGTAGAGAGTGATCTAGTAGCTCTCACGCAGAGGCTGACGCAGGACCATGCAGAGGTAGCGCAGAGGGTGAGAAAGTGTCCGAGACTTTGCAGAAGAATCAGTTTCAGAAGCCGGGAACTGGGGAGGTTGAGAGCAGTGATTCCAGGCTGCAGATCGATCACCTAGCTAGGTGACACAGTGTCTAGAGAGGTTGACGTAGGGACTGCGCAGAGGCAGTGCAGGGCCTACCAGGGACATCTCTTCTAGTGACCGGATCAACCGAGATTTTTTTTCAGTGATTAAGTGAGGTAAAACTCACAATCTTTCTGCCAATATTTCTCTCTCCATAACTGAATAACCTTTATGGTATTTAGAGATGTATTCATAATTTTCTACTACTTAATAAAATCAAACCCTCAGATCTGTTGCACCGGTTTTCCCGCATTGGGCTTTTTCGGGGACTTTCATCCAAAATAACTGTGTCCTATGTGTATATTTTTCTTTTCTCAGTTTCCTTGTTTCAGAATCATAAGTAATTAAGTGTAGGTTGCTTCAGTAATTTTCTTCAATATTTCATCAAGAAATCTGAAATAATTCTGTAAAGTAATTTACAAATAGGAGAAGTAAATTCAGCTGGTTCCAGTAGGATTCTAGAGATCATTTAGATCTAGGAATTTTCACAGCAATAAGCCATACTACCAAAAATCCTCAAGCAACCAACTTTCGGCTTCCTCCCTATGAAGACTCCTTCTGATGTTTTCTTCTCCAATGCTCTATGAGGAGTTTTGTTCTGAATATACACAGTCATGTTACATGCCTCTGCCCATAAAAATCTAGGAAAATCTTGGTCATATAACATGACCTTTGCATCCCCAACTATAGTTTTGTTTTTTCGCACCGCTACCCCATTCTGCTGAGGATTATATGAAGTTGTCCATTCTCTTTTGATGCCTTCCTTCGCGCAAATGTCAGCGAAGTTTTTATCAATGTATTCTCCAACATTATTTGAGCGAAGTACCTTGATCTTCTTTCCTGTCGCATTCTCCACGAGAGCTTTAAACTCTTTGAACCAATCAAAGACCTCATCTTTGGTCTTCAAGAAGTAGATCTAGGTTTTTTTGGAATGGTCATCAATAAAGGTAACGAAGTATTCGGTGCCACTAAGAAATCTAGTGGAAATAGCCACAAATATTTGAATTTATAAGTCCTAACACGCCATCTGCTTTGTCGTCACTTCTTGGGAATGCTTCCTTAGCATAATTCCCAAGTACGGATCCTATGCACACATCATCATGTTCGGTACTAAGTTTTGGAACCCCTGTTACAGTTTCTTTGAGCATCTTGAGTGCTCCATGGTGTAGATGTCCCATTCTCTTATGCCATAACTCATTCAGCTCCTTCCCACTGCTACCGTTACTGCCTACTAGTGCCATTGGAGAGTCGAGCTGCAACCTATACAATCAGTTGCTTCGAGCTCCAATTTGTTTTACCTTCTTCCAGCTTGAGTGTTTGACATACACTTTCATCCCCACGAAGTGGACATCATACCCCTCATCCTACAATTGGGATACTGAAATCAAGTTCATACCCAATCCTGGCACATGCAATACATTTGTAGCGCTGGTGTTGGCTTCTGACTCCCTCTGAAAATCTATGGTACCTCTCTCTATTGGAATACATTTTGTTTTGTTGCGCATAGTAATCTGAAAGTCCATCTCCTCCTTGTATCTAGAGAAATATTCTCTAACCCCTGCCATATGAGCTGATGCTCCACTATCTATATACCAGACACCTGATGAAGTTGATCCTGACAAACAAACAAATTCGTCCTCCAACCTAGAAGAAAAATTTGAAGCTTCCTGATTGTTAATTTTATCCATGTTCATGCTGAAGAATTTAATGTGCTATTCCTCTTTCCTCCTGGCATTGATTCGGCTCTAGCAAACTGTTGCAAAAACTACTGCGTCCAACAAGAGATATGCTTTGCGAAAAATATAGGGATGCTCCCTTTTCCTCTGGAGCTACTTGATCTGGAGAGATCGAATTTTTCTGCCACTCTAAAAAAAAATCGATTCTCCTCAAGTGACTCGGCCCTTTTGCAAAGTGACTATGCTGCCCCTTGGGGTTTTGATCTGCTACTCTCACTGAATAGTGAAACTCCTTCTGTCTTCGCTACTGAGCTCTCCGGTTGATCATTTGTGCTCTGATACCATGTGAAAATTTCATCTATTGTAGCAACTGGAAATTATTCTTCTAACTATAAATTTAATTATATAGTTTATTTGCTACGACAAACAACGAATAAAATCACAACTGCAATTTTCACAATAAAATTACTACAGAAAATAAAATAATAGAAACTGAGAAATTCTAGCACACACACAAGAATATTAACACAATTATTTTTGGAAAAATGTCCTCGAAAAAACCCAATGTGGGAAAATCGGTGCAGCAAATGAGGGTTTTCTTATTATTCTTCAGCAGCAAATCTGAGTACAAAAATTTTAGATGCTCTTCTGGCAATCTAATCTGAGGAAAATACTAGGAGAATTTTTGTGAGATTTTTGTCACACTCCAATGTGAATTTTTGCCCCAGAGATGGACCCTCTATCCTCATGTCGGTGCCTCTGCATCACTGCCTGTGCAGTTACTGCGCAAAGCTACTGCGGAATTCGCCCTTCCTCACTCTGCCTCTTCCGGAAGTTGGAAATCTTCTTCCTGGAATTTTGTTGCTCCCCTCTCTCACCTACTACTCAACCTCTGGCTCTATCTTCTCTGCTGAATCACAGGCACTGAGAAAATCGAACTACCTAGGCAACTGAGTAATTGCACTGGTGTGTTCTCTATCTACCCATCGACTTCTTCTTATAATTTTTTGTTGGAGCACCAACGGCCAAGATTAAAACATAATCGATGGCCCAAATTAATTACCTGTCGATCTGCATGAGTTTCTAGATGATTCTCACCTTTTCTCAATTAATATTGATTAATTAACCATATTCCCTAAGTTTACACTTAGGAAATATTTAAAAAATTGGTTAATAATCTAATTGTTACACTTCCAGGAGGAATTTCCATAAACGATTTCTGGGATTTGGAAAACTCATGTGTTCTAGTCTCTCCAAAAAATTTCTTGGCTAGAACACATACGATGCTACAAAAACTAACAAAAATCTCATGTTCCATGACAAGTCCAAGCATATTGAGATCAAATATCACTATATCCAGAATATGGTACTGAGAGGAGCAGTAAGACTCCATCATATAGTGACTGATAACTAGATCATCAACATTCTTACCAAGCCTTTGCCGAAAGGAAAGTTCTTGGTTTTCAGAGAGCAGCTTGGACTGATAGATGTGACCCTTCCTAGAGAGGTCGATTAAGGATGATGAGTTTTGGATGTGCGAGATTCTTTGTCATATGTTGACAAGTGGATCCCCCCAAGTAGTGATGAGCCTTGGATGTGCAAGATCCTTGTCATCTGTTGTCAAGTGGATCCCCCGAGCAGAGATATGAGCCTTGGATGTGTGAGATCCTTGTCATTTGTTGACAAGTGCATCCCCCCAAGCAGTGATGATCCTTGGATGTGTGAGATCCTTGTCATGTGTTGGCAAATGGATACCCCCAAGCAGAGATATGAATTAGATGTGCAAGATCTTTGACAAGTGGGTTATTCCCCCAAGCAAAGATGAGACTTGGTTGTGTGAGATCATTATCAGGTGGGTTATCCCCCCAATCAGAGATGAGACTTGGTTGTGTGAGATCCTTGTTTGTAATCCCCCCAAGTGAATATAGGGTGATGGATGAATCTCCCCTATGATTATTCTTCTTCATTAGATTGTAACATCATTGTTCCAAAGCAGAGATCAATGTGTCAGATAGAAATTCCTCCCTATCTGAGAGGGAGTGTTGAAAATTGGTAGCTAAGGGATGAATTTTCTTGAATAAAACTTCATTTCTGACTATTCTAAAGAGACTTTCTAAAAATAGAAAATCATGTCTATCTTTGCAACCATGACTTTCCAAAATTAGTAAGTCACCTTGTTTCAATTAGTAATCATATATATATGATGGAAAATATCTTAACTTATCCTTAATCAATCTCAATTGTTTAATTTTTAATTTAATCATCAATATATATTTCATATTATTATTATTATCCTTATGATACTATAATATTATTATTAAAATGAAATTCCATGTCACCCTCTCCTACTTAGCACTCAATCATGCCACTTCAGATCTCCTTCTCCTTAATGGCTCAAATTCTAAGGCATGCATACTCCCTCTTGATGGCATGAGTTACTAAAGCAAGTGTACCTCCTTTATGGCATAAGTTACACTCCTATTTTGTCATATGTAACTCCTCCTCAAAGCATGGGAGTTACTCCCTCATGAAATAGACCTCCTTGCTCTTCTTATATATTTGTGGCTCTCATCCTCTCTATTCTCACTTGTGCGTTGTGAAAGGAGAGTACAAACTTGAGAAAGAGAGAGTTAGAGAGACTAGAGAAGAATTGTGAGAGAGAAAAAGTCTTGAAGACTAAGAGCACATCTTGGTGAGCCAAAGTAATTCAGAGTTTGCATCAGCTACTCCTACCAGATATCTTCTTCAGATTTGGGTGAACTTCTTTCTCTCATTGTATTATGTATCTTTGTTGAACAATTTGTTAGTTTTTGTAGCATGGATGTGTTCTAGCCTTGAGATTTTGTGGAGATGATAGAATACATGAGATCTCCAAAACCCATAAATCTTTTCTGGAAATTCCACCTAGAGAGACTTAATTAGATTATTAAAAAGTTTTAAAATTTATCCTAAGTCTAAAGTTAGGGAATATGATTAATTAATCAGAATTAAGTCAAGCTGTGAATGTTCTAGAGACTCACATGGATCAATTTCAAGTTAATCCTAGCCATTGATTAAGATCTAATCTTGGCCGTGGAAGTCTCAACAAAATATTATAAGAAGAAGTCAATGAGGCTTGTAGAAAAAAACACTAGAGCAGTTCGATTTTACTGGGAGATTGATTTCCAAAAGAGAAATTGTTTGTTGCCGGAGAGAGATTCAGTAAGATCGAAGCAGTGAGTGGGGCAGAGACAGTGAGTCAGAGGAAACATTTTCCAGATTCGGGGAGGCAACAACAAGTGAGTTGAATTATCCCATAGAGGCAGCGCAGAGGGACTGCATAGTGCTTCAGTTAGGCAAATCGATTTGAGGAGGAGAAAAATTCGTTCTTAGTTCCAGAGGTCGAGGAGTCCCAAAAGGCTGGAGAGACGATTTTCTCCACTTCTAGAGGCAGAACAACTTCATCAGAGCCCAGTTTGAGGCAAGTTGTCCAGCCAGCTACGCAAAGTAGCGTAGAGCCTTACGCAGTGCACCAAGAGGCCATGTTTCTGATAGGGAAAGTCCATCCAGAGATTGTTTGTGGGAGAAGGGTAATTCCCTTCAGTATTTTACTCAAATTTTATTTTTGTTTGGATTGCTAGTCGGGCATCCATATATGTACTCAAATTGTTGCATAATAAAATAAAACCCTCATTGTTGCACCAGTTTTCCCAAGTTGGGTTTTTCCGGGGACTTTCGTCCAAAAATAATTGTGTTATTTTATGTGTGTGCTAGCATTTCTTCCAATGTTTATTTCTTCCACAATTTTTATTTGTGAAGGTTGCAGTGTATTTATTTCGATATTTTCCGTAGGACACAGTAGATAAATTGTTAAGTAGAATTAATAATTAGAAGAAATAATATCAGTTGATGCAATAGGATTCAGGTATCTGAATTTTCACATGGTATCAAAGCGTAGATGATCAGTCAGAGAGCTCAATAGCAAAGCAAAGAGGAGTTTCGCCTCTTAGTGTGGGCAGCAGTTCAAAACCCCAGAGGCAACGCAGTCACCTTGGCCAAGATGTCGTATTTCTTGAGGAAAATCAGTTTTTCTGAGAGAGCGAAAAAAAAAACTCGATTTCTCCAAATCGAGGAATTCTAGAGGCAGAGGGAGCAACCAATATTTTCTTGCAGAGCAGATCTCTAGCTAGACATAGTAGTTTTGTAGCAGTTTGCTAGAGCAGAACTAGCGTCGGGTGGAAGAAGAGCACACACTGAGGGAAAATTTTCCCCAGGGAACTTCTAGTCTCAAGAAGTTCGATTTCCCTCACAGATCAACATTCATTGTGAGTAGAGTTTCTCACTCCAGAAGGGAGTGCGTTTAGCTAAGCAACAGCTGAGCAAAAGGGAAGATGAGACTTTCGATATTTTTGTTGAGATGGCCACAGTTGGGCTTCGAGATCAGGACAGGTTGGATGGAGCTTCCAACTATGTTATCTGGAAGGCAAGGATTTCCTTCCTTCTAGATGAATATGATCTCAAGGCTTATATTGATAACGTGGTAGCGATCCCCATGATGTAGATCATCTGAAGAAATACAAGAAGAAGATGGTGAACAAAAAAAGGTTGATCCTTGATGGAGTTCGGGATCATGTCGTATCACACATAGCGGCCTAGGGAACGACCAAAGAGATGTGGAATACTCTTTCCACGATATACTAGAGATCTTACGATTAGCGGAAAATGTACTTGGAGAAGCTGAGATGCACCAGGATGCAGAAAGGGGAGCGCATAGACCCTTTCCTTACCAGGATCTATGAGATCTAAGATGAGCTTGTTATTGTTGGAGCAGCACCTGAAGCCACAGAGCTAGTACGAGTAGCTCTCAATAGTGTCTAAGAAGAGTGGCAACTATTCGTTCAAAGTATTTTGGGCAGAGAAACCTTGCCAATATGGGACAGGATGTGGGAAGACTTGCAGCAGGAGGAGTTGAGGAAGAGACTCGACGAAGAGCTCCATCAGTGGCAGCAACAACAGTGGATCGAAGTAGGTGAAGGAGGAGGAGAATGTGGCCCTCGCATCGGAGGGTCCTAGTCAAGGACAGGGAAAGTAGCGTAGGAAGAAGAAGGACCTGTCAAAGGTCAAGTGCTTTAGGTATGGCGAGCTAGGCCACTACATTACCTAGTGTCCTCTCAGGAAGAAGGACAAGGTGGAGAAGCAGGACTAGCAGGCAAATTCTTCCGAGATCAATAGGATGTCCTCTAGGCTGGAGGAAGGCTTCGCCATGTTTGCAGACATACCCCCAGGAGTGAAATGGGGTGACTTTTTTTTGTAGCCCCAAAGTGCTGCAGTTGGGTAGGATTCTTGAGGAGGTCCACCTCTTGAATCAGTATCTCGCTACGAGAGCCCACAGTATTTTAGTAGCAGGATGGACCATAGTTTTAAAACTCGGTCGTCCAGGCTTGGAACCAGCCGAGTTGACCGAGCCATAGCCTTGGTCGGTCCGACTCGGTGGTTAAACAGGCCGGCACGGCCGAGCCCGAGCTAGCTCGGCCAGACAGTTCCCAGCCGGCCGCGAGCCCCAAAATATGAAAAAAACGGACTTCAAAATGGTTTTAAATTTGTTGTTAGGGTTTTGTTAGTGTATTTAACCCCCATCCTATTTAACCTACCCAATCCCTCTCAATACCTCACATCTATCTCATTGAATTTGCTTGAGCATTTGTGAGGAATTTGTGAAGAGTTGCGAAGTTGGTTTTGGAGTAGCTTTGAGGAGTCTTTTGGGAAAGCTTTGGAGCAGCAGTGAGGAGCTTATTGGGCAAGCTTTGGAGCAGCATTGAGAAGTTGGTTTGTTGGAGCTGCATTGAAGAGGCTAGAGGCTAGAGGTATTTATTTTTTCTCTTCTAAAATCTGCCTTTGCTTGCTTTATTTATTTTGCAAATTTGAAAATGGTAAACATAGTTTTTGGTGAAAGAAATGAACATAGAATGAATAGTATTTTTTTGTTTTCATTTTCAGATTTAAACCCTTTCTTTCCAAGTAAAAAACTCAATCCAAAATGGCCCCTAGAGTGAAAGATGCTGCTTGGGCATATGCTAAAATGGTTGATGATCAAATGTATTGCAAATTTTGTAAGAGAAAAATTAAGGGGGGTGGAGGGGGCATTCATAGACTGAAACTACATTTGGCTGGTCTTAGAGGCCAAATTACTCCATGTGAAGCACAAAACATTGGGGAAATTAGGAAGGAGTTGAAAGAGCAATTTCAAAAGTTTGAGGAAGACAAAATTAGGCAAAAAGAAATACAGGCTGAAATTGGGAGGAAGAGAAATCTACAACATATGATGGCTGCCAACCCAAGTTTTGATTATGAGGGTTCTTCATCTATCCCTTGCACTGATGCATCAAACCCCTTTCGCTATGTTCCTCCCTCTATGGAGTCTATTTCTGAAAAGGGTAAGGGTGCAATGAAAAATAAGGGTACTATCAAAAGTTTTTTCATGCCCTCTTCTCCCTCTGATAGTGCACATGGTCCTAGTCCTCCAAGTAGAGGTCAAGTGCAGCCCACTTTAGATGCTCATTGGAAAAAAGAATTGAGAGATGTTGCTTGTGATTACATTGCTAGATGGTGGTATGATGCTGATATTCCCTTCAATGCTACTCATTCACCATATTATGAACCTATTTTTGATGCCATATATGCTGCTGGAAAGGGCTTCAAAGGCCCTACTATGCATGAGTTAAGAGGATCTCTTTTGCAAAAAGAGATTATGTCCATTGATGATTATTTGAAAGAGTTCAAAAACTCATGGGCACATACAAGATGTACCATCATGTCAGATGGATGGACTGATCAGAGGAACCGTACCATCATAAACTTTCTTGTCTTTTGCCCACGGGGAACCATGTTTCTAAAATTAGTTGATGCATCTGATAGGGTGAAAGATGCACATTTGTTGTTTCATCTTTTGGATGAGGTTGTTGAAGAGGTGGGGGTGGCAAATGTTGTTCAAATCATCATAGATAATGCCTCTAACTATGTTCTTGCTGGTAAATTGTTAGAGGAAAAACACCCAACCATCTTTTGGACCCCATGTGCTGCACATTGCATAGACCTCATGCTTGAGGATATTGGCAAAATAGACTAGATCAAGAACACTATAGAGCATGCCAAAAGCATCACAAAATATATTTACAATCACTCATGGATTCTAAATCTGATGAGGAAAAACACAGGGGGCAAGGAAATTATTAGGCCTACCATCACTAGATTTGCAACACATTTTTTGACATTGCAATCTATGCTTGCCCAACATAGAAACTTGCAAAAGTTGTTTTCTAGTGATGAATGGAATGAATGTCAGTGGGCTCACAAACAGGATGGCAAAGATGTGAAAAGGAAAGTCAATGAAGAAATATTTTGGAAAAAGGCAGCAGAGATTGTGAAACTTGTTGAGCCACTAGTTAAGGTGTTGCGCTTGGTGGATGGGGAAAGATTGGCTATGGGCTTCATTTATGAGGCTATGGATCAAGCAAAGGAGCAAATAAGGGCAGCATACAAGGACAGAGTGGGTAAGTATGGGCCCATTTGGGCAATCATTGATCAGAGATGGAACAATCAACTCCATCGCCCTATACATGCTGCTGGGTATTTTCTGAACCCAAGGTATCATTATAAAGCTCAGGAAGCAAGAGCTTTGAATGGGGAGGTTAGAGATGGATTGATTGACTGCATTGATCGCATGATCCCCACAGAGAGTGAGCAGTTGAAGATACACAATCAGATCACTGTGTTTAGCCAAGCCACAGGTACCTTTAGCAAGAACCTTGTAAGGATTGCAAGGGAATCAGATGAGCTAGGTAAACAAAGAATTTCAATTTTCAAATTCATATTTTATTATTTTGTATAATTGTTTATAATTTCAATTTCAAAGTTGGATATAAATTGTTGAGCTAACTGAAACTCATTTTTTGCAGCACAATGGTGGGAGGCATTTGGTAGCCATTGTCTTGAATTGCAGAGGTTTGCAATCCACATTTTGAGTCAAACTTGCAGTGCTTCTGGGTGTGAGCGCAATTGGTCTGTCTTTGAGAGGATTCACACAAAGAAGAGAAACAGTTTGGAGCAAAAACGGTTAAATGATCTAGTGTATGTCCAGTACAACCTCCGACTAAGATGCAACCAATTGCTGAACAAAAGACTTGATTCAGATCCCATTGTGTTGGAGGGTATTGATCCAACATCAGATTGGGTAGTGGAGACTTGTCCACCAGAGTTTGAATCTGATGAGGATATTGGTGTGGGGATTGACTTCGATACACAGGTAGAGGCTATGCTCAATGCAGATCCACTAGTAGCAAACCCAGTCCCAAGCCCTCCAGTTG